>CM052803.1:47570195-47709620 GCA_028533885.1 Nasua narica | reverse complement strand
ATGCACACACACACACTCCCACACCCACATGCTGTCGCACACGTCACTGTGCGCACACACACTCCCACACCCACATGCTGTCGCACACATCGCCATGCACACACACACTCCCACACCCACATGCTGTTGCACACATCGCCATGCACACGCACACTCGTACCCACACGCATGCCTGTGTGCTCACACCCGCTCACACCCCGGTGCCCTCCAAGCACAGTCTCGTGACCCTGGTGCCAGCTTGTCACCGCATAGGTGACATCAGGTAGGACCTGGGACCACTGGTTTCCCACCTGCACAGGGAGACCACGGCCCCCGAGGATTCAAAGGAAAGTGACCCCGGGTGTTGGTTTGTGAGAGCACAAACCAGGTCTCTCGAACCACAGACATTCACATCACGCTGCTCCGAGGTCTGCAGTCGAGGTGTTGGCGGGGCCATGCCCCACTGAAACCCCACAGGGCTGTCCTTCCCTGCTCTTTGTGTCTCTATCCCCCCCGGCGGTCCCTTGCTAAGGACCCTGGTCACATTCGATCAGGGGTCTGCCCTATGCCAGTGTGACCTCATCCTAACTAACGACATCGGTGATGACCCTGTTTCCAAGTAAGCTTGCATTCGGAGGGACCCAGTCAGCCCCCCAGTGCCCCACATCGCTCCCCGCCTCCGAGAACCTCTGGATTCCTTCTGGAAACCCACAACTGTTTCTCCTGAGTGTCGGTGACTCTGAAGGGACCTCTCCAAAGCCTCGGCTTTCACGGTTTAAAGGAAGCGAACATCGCAGCGGTGGTTTTAATTAAGACTTGATGGGCCATGTCGTGACATCATCAACAAAAGGAGCATAATACAAAGACATAATTTGATAGGAGGCACGGGAGGGCAGCCCAGGCTTTGCCACAAATCTGCATTCCGTAGCAATAAAAGGCCATTTCAGAGAGCACTGGTGAACTTCAGGCTGTCCCTTGTTTGCCGAGAAGTTCCCACGCTCACGGACCCCCGGCAGCCCCACCAGCCCAGAGGCTGCCCGCGAGAGCAGACTTCGCCATGTCGCTTAGCTGGGTGTCCTGAGCGGGTTAATTCAAAACCCCTGGGTCTGAGTCAAGTTATTTTCTGGAACTCACACCCCAGAGACACAGTGCTGTAGCGGCGGGGGCCATGGCGTGACGATGTCTTCCTGGCACCGTGTGTCCCTGTGTGGCCTGCCTGCAGAACTGGCCCAAGGGTTCAGGCAGTCACAGCGGGGTTTAGAATTAAGCTCGGCTTCAGGACGGGCTCAGGGGGTCCTTGGCTGGATTTGCCCATGGCTCTCATTTCCTTAACGCGCACAAAGGAACCAGAGTCTCCACACAAATTAGTGACGAATGAGAGAAGCAGTCACAAACTACAGGTACGCTGAGACAGTCTTTCTTGGAGTTCAGAAGCAGTGAGGGCCTCCTTCCTGGTTCACGGCCACGCACACAGGTGCCGAGGGCAGAGAAGAGCGGGCCACGGTCAGGGAGGACACTGTGCTGGGGCGGAGGGGCACTAGGGCTGGGGGCTGGGACGCCACCATGTTTGAGGATCCCAGGGCTCACCTCTGGGATCAGCCTGGACCCATCCTAAGAACATATGTGCCTTGGCCTCTTGGGGGAACTGGCAGGGAGGTCCCGCTCGGCGGCTTTCCGGCACGCGGGCCTATTGGCTTTCCGGAGTCTGTTGTCTCGTCTGTAAATGGGGACGACGGGCCCACTGGACTGGGGTGATGAAAGCCCCACACGCAGGCCGGTGGCGTGGCCCTGGCACGGGCCCCTACCCAGAGGGCCCTCCTGAGCGCTGCGGCGGCGCTTCGGAAGACACGGGCTTTCTCTCAGCCCTGCGCCGATTCCCGGCCGCGCGGCCGGTGTTCGATGCCTGCAAGCAAGGCCTTGAGCCAAGACAGGAACCGGCACCAAGACAGACGGGCGGACGGAGAGACAGAGACTGAGGGAGAGAGGGGCAGAGCGTCCCGCCCGCCGTGGATGACCCCTCTGGGGCCGTGCCCGTGGAGTTCCAGCTCCTGAGAGCACTGGCTGCCCACCTGCCCCAGGAACCCCAGATGTGCTTCACCTGTCCTCACAGTTACGGGTGCCAATTCCCAATTCCCTGCAATAAATCCCCTCAGAAATCCATATATTTACACTAGTTCCCTCCCTCCCCCCGTTATTAATTAAATCATCTTGGGCTCATCGTTCTGCCTCTTGGACTGGAAATAATCATTTCACGGAGAATTAAAGAAGAAGAAATAGTAAAAAAAAAAAAAAAAGAAGAAGAAGAAGAGGAGGAGGAGGAGGAGGAAGAAATAGTATAAAATTCTCAGCCCTTGGCCATTTCCAGTGGCACGCCCTCCGTAAGTGTCAGGCATTACCGCATTACCGTTGCTCAGCAGGACCCTGTTGAAGAATGCTAGGATTCTCCCGGGAAGAGGTGGCAGAGCTCCAGACAGAGGGCGCCCCCCCCCCCCACGCCCGGGAGGGACGAGAGTGCTGCCGGGCGGGCGACCACAGCCGGGGCCAGAGAACAGGTCACAGGGGGGCCGGTGCTTCCTCCTGGGTCTCTCAGGGCTGCTCACCCGTGAGGGGCTCCCTCCCTCCCCCTGGGGGGTGAACCCCACATGCCATGCAGTGAAAACTCCCAGCCACACGACGGGGCAGCGTGTGGGCCCCAGGGCACCATCCTGCCGGGGTCCACGGGACACCGTGTGTGTGTGTGTGTGTGACATCTTGGACGCCCACTCACGTACCCAGGAGGGAGCCGGAGCCAGAGCCACCGGGCTGAGCCCTTCCTGACTTCCTGACCCGGGAGACCCGGTCCCCACTGCACATGCTGTCCCCACTGGTGGAGCCGGTGCTGGCCGGCGTGCAGGGAGGGTGGGCCAGGGGCGCAGGGCTGACATCCTGGCCCAGCTGCTCCCCAGTGGGGGACCCAAGGCACATTGTTCTCATGTCTTTACAGTTTCCTAGTCTGTAAGGTGGGGTTCACGACCGTGGCCATGTCCACAGGGGCGGCCCTGAGGAGGGCACGCAGACATGCGGACTGAGCCCTCACCCGCTGGGGGCCCCTAGCCATCTGTGGACCCGGGACAGACACGGGGGCCGGTGATGTGGCAGGAAAGTCTGAAGCTGCCTTCTTGGCTTTTTACCCAAGGGAGGCCCCCGGCCAGCCTGGTCAGGGACAGGCAGAGCTGTGACTCAGAGTGGCCTTTTCCTCAGCCTGGCTTTGGAAGGGAAAGTGTGATGCCATCGTCATCCTGGGGAATTGGCTGCTTCCAGACCCAGACTTCGTCGTTTCTGTCCGGGGGCGGGGACGGTGACCACTGTGGAAGGAAGGAGGACGTGGTGGGGGGCGGAGGGCTTGGCGAGGAGGCAGAGCCGGGGCTGGCACACCCGCTTCTCCGTGTCTTCAGGAACGGAGAAGCCAGAAAACACACTCTCCCACCCCCCCGGACCCGCTCGTGAGGTCTTGGTGTCAGATAAGTGTCCTCGTCCCCTGAAAGTGTTCCCTCATCTGGCAAGTGAGGACATCGATGAGCCCCTTTCAGCCAAGCCCGCTGCTCCTGAGATGCCGGTGGGGACAGAGAACCCAGTGGACGCCCCGGCCAGGCCCCCGACCCACGCTACACAGACCACACCCGGGGTCCTGGGGCCCGAGTGTGTCACGCACGAGTGCCCGCGGTCACTAGCTGACAGGGTGGTGTTAGATACCTTGCAATTCTGCCCTTGTGCCTGAGATCCAGTCTCATTTTGGGCATTGGAGCCTTGAAGCTTCCTGCCAGCAATCAATAGCCCCGTGGTGGAGTCACGGCCACCGTCCCTCAGACAGAATCCCAATGGAGGGCTAATATCTGCAGCGTCTGTGGCACGCCAGGCCCCCCCTTGCGTGCTTCCTGTACACTGGCTCATTTTACCCTAAAATCATCTGTGGGATGAGTCCTGCGAGACCCCGTGTTCAACGGCTGGGGAAACCGAGGTACAGGGCAGTCAGGGAGTCTGGTCATGGACACGGCTGCGCTGGAACCGGGTCTCTGATGGCAGGATCTCACCTCTGAGCAATGACGCCGTCACCCTGGTGTCACGGGTCCGGCGTGGTCGCCACGGCAGCCTCCAGCCACGTGTGGCCGTTTAGACCTGAGTAAAGTACGCTGGAACTAGTTAGAGGTCCGTTCCTCAGCTGCACTGGCTAGCTCAGGCCCGGCGGCCAGGGCTGGCTTCCCCGAGGTGGTGACACGGGAGCGATGACTGCATGGTGAGAGCAGCCACCTCTGTGAATCACTCCGGAAGGGCAAGTGGGCGACCAGGCCAGCAGTTGTGGAAACCTCCCTGCTAGGAAGGAGCTGGGGGTGGAGGAACAGTGAAAAGGCCCCAGGGCCTGGTGGGGGAGGGTTAGCATCAGGCCCTGCAGGCTGACGGGCCCCAGACCCAGGGCATGGGGCTACAGGGAGGAAATGCGCATTTATTCCAAGTGCACAGACAAGGGATCCAGTGGGTGCGTGGGAGATGGCGCTCCCGCCTCCTCCCTTCCCCAGTCCGAGTGCTCTAACAAACACACAATCAGAAAGGCTGCAGCCTTGTCTGACGGCTTCTCCTCTGGGACACAGGGAGGTACCGTGGGGTCTGAGTCCTTCGTCAGTCTTGGAGCTGAGGGGGGGGAGGTGACTTATCACTGAAAACCCTTTTGTGCCTTGTACACCTTGTTCTGGGAGCGTCCCAGACACAGATAAAAGGAAACCAAGCAGTTTTTGGGAGAGGCTGGTGAGCGTCTCGCAGGAGGTCCCCCTCCGTAGAACACGGTATTTCAGGAGGGTGCCTCATTTCGCAGTGAGATGACATAGTCTTAGAGACTCCTGGATCTAAAACAGAATGTTCAAGATCGGGCCCAACCCCCACAGCACACACGCACACACGCAGACCCGAGAAGCTGGGAGGCGTCGGGCCGCCCAGCTGGCTTGGGGCACACGTGGGATTAACCTCCAGCCTCCTGCTCCCGGAGATGCTCTTCTGGGCCAGGTCCTCTCCCCGGAGCTCCCCATTTCTACGTCTTTATAACCCTGTGGTGCAAAAGGGGAAAAAAAATTGCCTATATGATGGCTTCTGTGTTTTCCAAATGAAAATCTGAGCTTTATAATCCCAACTGGGATCTGTGGGCTGGTTTGACACACGGAAGCCAGAGGGCTCCACGTTCTGACGGCTGAGGTGGTGTCGTCTGGGGCCTGGAGGTGGCTTATGGCGAGACTGGGGGCAAGGAGGCTTCCCGGCAAGTCCCCAACATAGCCAGATATGGAGGATTTCTTGGGTCTGGTATGTGTGTGATTCAGTGTGTGTGTGTGTGTGTATAATGAATGCATAACAAATACAAAATGCTTTCGTAATTTATTCCTATCAAAACTTGAGCTCCTCGTGAACGTGCGTAACAGGAGCACTAGGCCATGGTCACGTCGGGTGTGCGTCTTGGAGTCACAGATGTAAGCCCCCATTCTGCCCTGCTTCCCCGTTGTGTGCCCGAGGTCACCTTACCCGGCTCTGGATCTCAGCCTGTTCGTCTACACAGCAGGTACATCGCCAGCTCCTGGAGGGCTGCGGGAAAGGACGCTGTGTCTTAGTCTGGCCCATATGTAACTACGGACTTTGACCCGTCTGTACTTGCAAAACAGGCAGTTTCATATGGTTCAGATACACAGACAGCTTAGCCCACTGCCAGCCCTTAGAAAGCACTCAATAAATAATAGCTATTTTTTTTTTTCCAACTCCTTTAGCCAGAGAGGAGCTTAAACTCCAAGAAGCCTTCCCACCCAAAAGATACTGTGTTTCTCCATTCATCATCCTAAGCCCTTTGGCTCCCTTGCCCAAAATAACTCTTCAGCAGGACTCCTTCAAATAACCAAAAGGCTTTCACGGGGCTCCAGCCTTTTCAAAGAGAGGAAATCGTGGTGGTGATTCTTGGTCTCCATAAACTCTTACTTCCAGTGGCTTCTGCATCCGTGCAATACGGTGACCCCATGCAGGCATCGGGAGGTCAGTTTAAGGACTGAGTCTGGGAGCAGAGAGCTCCCAAGGCAGGCTCCTGGCGATGCGCATTCCTCAGCCATATGTCGCCTTTGCAAGGTGGGGGGCCCCCCTCCCAGCCCCTGACAAATGCACGGCTCCTGAGCCAGAGAACCACAGGAGGTGAGGTTCACATGGGCTGATTGTATCGGAAGGTACCCTCACACGGAGAGACGCCCTTTCTAGTCCCTTTTCTGCCCAAACACCATAGCAGCCAACATGGAAATGCCGTTCTGCCTCAGGTGTCGGCGCCGTTCCCCGGGAGGGAGGACAGGGGTATGTGCAGATCGCTAAGCCCTCCCTCGTGCCCGAGTCCCACTGTTCACTTCACGGAAAGGACGGCCAAGGGCACTGCCCGGAGGAACTCTGAAGAAAACCAGAAGGGTGGCCGCAGGAGCCCAATTACCGCTGCTCAGAAAGGAAACCAGAAGCCTCCCATCCCCACAGAACACAAGGTCTGCCATGCCGAAAATACACGGCTCCATTCCCAGCACCAGCTACATTTTCGCATGTTTAGAGCCACAGTGTGGGTACAAATCATCGTCGCTGGGTTATTTACATATCCACACAATGCGTCGACCGTGTTGGGGATGGCGTGAAGGGGGCTTAGTGGCTGGAATCCCCGGGGGCGCGTATTTAGCGGGTGGGAACCCTGGGCGACTGTGTTGCTCTCGCGGAGGAAGGGACCTGGTCAAGGCGCGTCCATCACACAGGAGGGACCATCTGCACTCTCAGCCACCACCGCCCTCCACCAGCCACCCCTGGCCGGCCCCAGGGTTCCAGTCCCCCTCCACAGGGCGCATAGCGATCCATGGATACTTTACCCGTAAGCATTATCGGGAAAGAAAGTTGCCCAGGAAAGATACTTGATTACATCACAAAGATACAGCCTCAACAGGTTGTGGGCAAGACATGTTACGTTTACGTTTGGAAATCAGGACATCCTCTGCAGCGCTCCGCGCTCTAGGGGGTCGAGAGAAGCCTGGGTCACGGCTCCTTGGAGCACCGATTCGAAGGCAGGGCAGGAAGAAATACAAGAAGGGCCCATAGTATCTTGTGGGGTCAGAAAGCAAAAAAGTCTTTTTGGAAAAAAACGATGGACTATGTCGAAAGGACACAAGAGTTAGACCAGAAGATCTCCCAACGGCCAAGCTGGGACAGTCTCAACAACAAAATAAATAATGGGAGTGTAATTATCCAAATAATAAATATCCACGAGCCCATGCTGATATAAATAAATATCTGAATAAATAAATACATGGGCAAGAGACCAATCATCCTTGCGGAAGTTTTCCAAATACTAACGGTGCCAGGAGTGAGGGCAGCGAGAAGTCATCGTTAGCGAGAGTCACTGTGGCAAGACCCAGCGGCAAATGCAGAAATTAGTGGGCAGAGCTCTGAAGAAGCAGAAGGACAGCAGAGGCCCAAGATTTCTCCCCTGAAAGACCTCCCGGCTGTGGCGCGGCGGTGACCTGCGCCCACACGTTCTTCATGCCTGCGCCCTGCGGGGGGCGGTGAGGTGGGCGGGACGTAGCCACTCCCTCTGACCAGAGAGGGTACCGGAGCAGGGAAATGGGGACCTTCCCATGGAGGAAGCTGGCAGACCCCACCCTAAGTGACCTGGGCCGCCATCGTCTGAGACAGCACGTACCTCCTGGTAGGATGGGACAAGAAGGAGGTGTCACCTTTCTCACATTCTTTCCCCAAATCCATAACCTCCAGGAGCAAACATCAGAGAAACCCAATTTGGGGACATTCTGCACAACTCCCGACCAGGACTCTTCAGAGTATCGCAGTTGTGAAAAGAAGGAAAGTCCAGGAAACTGTCCCAGATGGGGAGCCCAAGGTGACACGATGCTGGGTGGGGGGTGGAGCCCTGATGGCGGCGGTCCTGGCGGGAAGCCGGGGAAGGCACTCGGAGGCCGTCTCTTGGGCGCTGGTTTTGCAGCAGGGACCGATAGATGCCCCTGGGACGGGGATGGTGTCATTACCAGCGGGCAAGGTGTGCTTGGAGACTCTCCATACTCACCTTGCAACTCTATGAAAATCTAAAATTATTTCAGAGTAGATGGCTTGGCTCTTTGATTTTCTTCCCCTCCCAGTGACTCACGGTGCTTAGATGGGGTCCGTCACTTTAACAGAAGAGGGGGAAAGGTGAACAGACCCCTCGTTTGCTGCTGGTGGGGAGTATTACTGCATCACTCATGTCGGGAAACAGCTCAGAAAATAGATTTGCAAAACCTTAATACGTAGCTTCCCTGGGAGGCACTGATCCTATCTCTACATATGTACCCAATACCCATGCTTGCGCATGTGTGTAAATGTGTGCACGTGCATGCATCAGTGTGTGTGCCTACCCAAAGTCATATACAAAATGTCCATAGCAAATGCACCCATCATTACCCAAAACGGGAACAGCCCCGATGCCCATCACCGCGAGCCGGGGCAAGGCGGCGTCCTCACTCTCTGGAACGGCATCTGGCAGCTGCTCCCAGAGTGACGTCAGGGGACGGCCAGGGTCGCCCAGCCTCTCTCAGGGGGGCAGAGAGATCAAAGCAATTTTTGTAAGATCAGCAATGTCATTTGCTCTTCCGCTCTCGTCACGTGAGTGTCTGGAGGAGAATTCCGGAAGCTCCGTGACCTGACATCACTGCAGACGGCTGAAGGAGCAGATGGGAGCCCCTGGCCCTCCTCTGTTCAGTGACACAGAGAGATTTGTGAAAAGGTAAAACCGTGCCACGCCCCTTGTTTCGAACACATAGCTATTTTTTATTTAAAACATGTTATTCATAATAACACGAGCGAAATGTCTTCTTATTCCAAATGAACCATAACTAAATATGTTTCTAGATTTCTCAGTTTTATATTTCGGTAAATACTCATAGAATGGAACAAAATATCTGAACAGGGGCTGCTTGGAGTCCTCGGTGGTGTTTGGGGGAGGCGGGGGTGCTGAGGATGGGCGTGCCTCCGCGACCACGTCTGACCGTGACACAGGCCACGCGCGTCTCCCAGACAGAAGCCGCGAGGGGGGAGGCTGGGCGGGAATAGCACAGTCAGAACTGCCCCCCTCCCCCATGGCGGTAGCGGCCGGAGGGGGCACACGGCAGCTTCTGCAGTCTGGCGGCGCTCTACTTCTGGAGATGGGGTAAGGGGGTGACCCAGGTGTATCCGCTTTGCAAAATCATAGAACTCGGGGTTTCTGCACTTCACCCTGTGTCTGTTATCCTTCCATAGAAATCTCCCCCAAAGGGGGAGACGGGACACTCTTGTCTTAATGGGTAAGGTAACTGCACCGTTGGACAGTTAGTCCCACAGTCAGGGTTTGGAACCAGCTGGCCCCGAGTTCGAATTCTGACTTTTTCACTTCCTAACCTTCTCGCTTGTGAACTAGAAGTGCGCCCGTGTCTGGGGGGAGCAAATGCAGTCGTGTCCACGCCCCGCTCAGCACAGGCCTGGTGCAGTTTGCACGCCCGAAGGGCAGCGACTGTTACTGATAGTTTCTGTGGTTTTTAAAACCCAGTTTTCACCCTGGGTCCCTGCAACATGGGTGGTTTTGCCGGCACAGCCCTGATACAAACAATGCGTCCTCGTGTCGCCCGTCCGAGCCCTGGCTGGTCGTAGGCTTGTGCACGAATGTGTGTGCTTGATGCTTCCAGGGATGCTGGCAGCCCGGCGCTTGTTGTCGCCATCGGGCTCCCCAGCAGAGGAAGCCGAGACAGACCCGCTGAGCCACTGCCCCAGGCCCTCCGCCGGCAAGTGGGCCCGTAGGTACCGCCCGCAAGAACGAAATCCTGGCCTCCCATCCGCCACACCCGCCGCTCCTTCCCCTCCATCAGGAGTAAGCATCTTGCCTGCGAATGCCCCCTAGGATGGGGTCCCCTGATCCACCGCAGGGAGCGGGTTTCCTGCCCGGGTCACCTCACCCAGTCGTGCCAGCCCCAGCATCAGGTTGGGATGCCGGGAACAGACGGCCTGACCGCACGGCCTGCAGGTGGTCCTCTGGCCTGGTCCCTGGAGGAGCTGCACCCGTCACCTGAGCTCTCTGGGTTTGGGAAACGTGCTCCTGGACCTTTTCTCTCCCTTACCAGAAAATGCTCCAAACCCATCGGGGGCCCCCTGCCCACTCTTGAGATGTGGCTCTGACAACCTCTTCATGCCCGGAGGGTTACATCAGCTCACGAGCATGAAAAAGTCATCCCCTCTCTGCTGGGGGGGGGGGGGGGGCGTGGGGGCTCCTCACAGGCCATGGGCCATATTTCAAATAGCAATTAATTGACGACAAATAGTAACTAATGGGCCACATTCCTGCTTGGGCAAAGTACATAATTCTGTGCTTCTCGAGCCGGGATGGGCCACGTCCTTGTTTTCTTTTAATCTGGTTTGAAAGACAGCGCTCTCCCAGGCGGCAGGGCCGGCGCTCGGTCCCCCGTGAGTTCATCGGTGTGGCATGTGGGGCCTCAGTGCTCAGGGAGCTGGGACGCCCCCGTCACCGCCCCTCGCGGCCTTGGGGGCGTGAGTGAGCAGACTAATTAGTCGTGGTCCCCACGTATTGAAAATCATAAATATTCTTCTTGGAGGCCGGGGAGGAGTGGGAGCAGGAAGGAGGCAGCTTCTGGCCGGTGTGTGTGCCCGCACACGTGTGCGTGCAGTGTACAAGAGTGCCCGTGTGTGTGCGTGTGTGCATGCACACGTGTGTCTGTGTGGGACTGATGTTCACAGAGACAGCTGAGCGGACAGAGCCCACTTGCAGGCGGAGCTGTGGCTGTGGTCCACGTTTGAAGCTGGCCCCACGCCTCGACCAAGGTGGGCCTCGCACTTGGCCTTCCCAGGAGACGAGTGTCCTAAGCACCACTGCACCGTGCAGGGCGCCTGGGCAGCTCAGCCCGCCGAGCGTCTGACTCTAGATTTCAGCTCAGGTCGTGGTCTCAGGGTCCTGGGATGGAGCCCTGTGTAGGGCTCTGCGCTCAGCGGGGACTGTGCTGCGGATTCTCCCTCTGCCCCCTCCCTCGCCCTCTAAAACAGATAAATAAATCTAAAAAAAAAAAAAAAAACCCACTGTGTATCATCATCATCCTCTTGGTTTGAGCCAACAGGCGGCAGGTTCCTACTAGACTCTCAGCCCTGCGTGCGATGCTGGAAACAAGGACGGAGCGGGCACGGCCCCTCTCACCAAGAAGCCCACGGCCCACGTGGGGAGTCTCAAGGAAACAAACGTTCTGGGCCATAATAATAGGAGCAACAACACTGACCTGCCTGTTGGGGCCGACGCCGACAGCATGTAAACGTCGGTGACAGGGTGATGTCTGCATTTCTTTCCTAGTGCATTCAGTGACCAGACGTCAGAGCCACTCTAACTTCAAATTAGAACCTACAAACTGTTGAGATACCCATAATTCCTGGAATGGGGTCTGAAAACCCCCGATTTGTATAGGCGAGAAGCCTCACAGGCACTGCTGGTGCGACCGCCGCCCTTCCCCGCCAGCATCTGCTGCCGAGGCAAACCTGCATTCCAGGCAGAGATGAGTGAACACGCGGGGTAGACCGTCTCTCCCTCCTGGAGCGGGACGGTCCCGAGCCCCACGTGGCCCATGTGGCGCAGGTCATGTACTTACGCTGCGGCCCGTGGACCCCTGGGGCGCGGGGAGCATGGATAGGAGAGCTGCCCACCGACCTTTCGGCTGCACTCCCTGCCTTCGCGCTGGGAGTCCCGAACAGCACGTGGAATGGTGGAAAAGCAAGTCTTAGAGTCTTCACCGAGCATAACTAGTTCCCGATTGTGAACTCAGCCCTGTAGCAAGTGCTTCCCTGCATTCCAAGTGGGTTAGTGTCGCTTCTTCTGTCCCAAGGGAGAAATGAAGGCATTGTATTAATATTTCCCAAGGCACGCAATCACTTGAAAAAGCCCCAAACCGTCCGGACTAACGAGTGTGTTCATCCGTGAGCAGTCTGGAAATCTAATTTTTGACGGTGTCATTGAAATTACTTTGAATACAAGAAGGAAAGAAGGAAGGCAAAACGATTAATTTTTATGGAGCTCCTGTATGTGTTAAATGCTGCATAGATGCTTTTCAGACCATTTCTCGTTTAGCTGGAAGGTTAGGATGCCAAGCTCTGGCACGCTGTGACCTTAGAACAGCATTTCGGTGAATCGGTCAAGGCGCAGGTAGAAGAGATCCAAACTGGCTTCAACAATGAAGGGGATTTATTGGCTCATATAACTGAAAAATCTAGAGATTTTTCTGGCTCCTGGGCAGGCTTCAGGCTCAGTTTGTTCCAGCAGGGATGTGTTTTCTTCCTCAGCCAGGTCTCACAGGGCACCGGGTCCTCCTGCAGAGCTCCTGACTTCCCATCGCCTGGCCAAACTGCTTCCCTGGGAGCCCAGCCCTCTCCCTCAGCGGCCCCATCTTTAAAATGAGTTGGGGTGATGTTATCACCTCTAAGGGCCTTCGCTGTTCTGAGGTTCTAGGATGCTTGGATTTCACCCTTTGTGAGAGTCAGGAGTCCTCACCTCTACTCCAGCTCATCACCCCAGCTTCTGTGTAACCCTGAGCATTCACGCCACTCTGGGTCACGGTTCCCTGCTGGTGGCATCAGGAGGTCGAGACAAGCACCCTTTTTGTGGCTGGGGCTCATCAGGGCCTATTTTGGGCATGTCAGGTTGGGGAAGGGAATATCTGCTCCTCTTCCCCAGAGTGGGGGTGAGGAGACTCCCCATCTCAGGAGAGAAGGCTCCTAGTCTGACGCAGGAGGGAAGGCCAGGCAGGAGGCTGCCCTCATCTGCGGCGTCCCCAGGCATGGGTCATTTTAGTCACCCTCCCTCAGGTGGGCTTCTGAATCTAGTGACCCGGTCACCCAACCGGCCTGCGGGAGACCTGGCAGTGACCAAATCCAGGCGGCTTCTTCTCCAGGAGCGTCTGGGTCCCGCGGTAGCTGGGCCAACCCAACAGTACCCACGACGAAGCAGGGAAACGCACTGGAAGCCAGGGGCCTCGGCTTCCCGGTCATCACAGGTGCTGAGGGCTGGGACGGACCCGGGGCACAGGGGACTTCATGGTTCCGTCACTCGAAGGACTGGGATGTGGGCGTCAACCGCACTGTCCCCAGAAGAACTTGTCAGGGTAGGCATTGCTCTGCAGGCTCATTCGCCCGCGGGCCCGAAGTTGGTGCGGACCGTGGGTGCCGGCCGTGAGAGCAGGGTTCGGGCGTGCCGTGGGTGTTAACAACCAGCTCTCGGGGGATGCCCGACGAGCAGGGCCCCCTTGTCGCCGTGCTGGCGAGCCTCCTGCTGTGGGATGTGTGTCCGTTTTCATGCAAACAGGGACATCTTGGAGGGGAGAGGGGAATGGGGTCCATGAGCACCTCGGGGAACCTTCCCAGGCAAATTGTAGCACTGGTTGCCCTTGTCAGAGACCAGAGGCCTCACGCACCATCTGCCCAGCCCCCGCCTTTCTCAGATGATGCAACTGAGACTCTGGAAGGAAGACCCCTTTTCCAAGGTGTTGAATCTCATTACTTAATATCCCCACCGTAATGCCTTTATCAAGCGCACTTCGGATGGCAAAAACAAGAAAATGATCGTATTGCCAGCGGCTTACATCTGGGGAAGAAGGCACAGTGTCTGCTGGAGCCCAGGAGCCCAGGGTCACCTGCTCTGTGGCGCCGTCTGGAAATAGATTCGTTGTCTCGGAAAGAAAATGCGCACGGGCCACACAGGGTGCCATGGGAAGCCGCTCCTACCCCGCCGTGTCATTCACCACCTGCCCTTTTGAAGGTGGGGACGGGGTGTGAGGCCACCCATCGGGGTCCATGCAGCCTCCACAGTGACATGGTGGGAGGGACACTGGCCTGAAGGCGAGGACACATGGACTCTAGTGTTATCTGGGCCCGAACGTTGCTGCCTCCCCTCCCGGCTTTTGGCTTCTTTGCTAAAGAGTGTTGGTTTAGAAGCCATGTTTTTGTTTTGCCCACAAGCGATCTTTTTTTCTTTTTCTTTTTTTTTTAGAGACGCACTTCAGACAGGTGCTCACTGACTTTAAACCTTCCCCACTCCCCACCACTCTCTATTGTCTTACGGCTTTTCTCACTCAAATTAAATTCCATGACTGGCAAGGTTCCTAAAGCTGAGTTGCCACATTTAGCAAACTGGGTATTAACGGTGTCCTGTGGACTATTTGGGACGTACTTTCACTGAAACAGTATCCGTTTTTAACCCGAAATGCAAAGCTAACAGGGCATCTCACATCTTTCCTAGAAATTTTATAGAGGCAAGTGGGCAACAGAGCCCTGGGCCAGGGGGTCGCCGGGTACCTTCTAGTTCTGACTGTTCATAAATTCTCCCATCCATCCTTTCATTCGGTGGCATTTACTACATGCCGACTGCAACCACTTGGTGCCCTCTGGCAGATACAGTTGCAGTTCCAAGAAGCCCAGAGTCTCCATGGTTCTGGCTCAGAAACACTGTTGCAACCGGAGATACACAGTGGCAATCAGAACCAATTTCAGAACAGCTCGGCTCCTCTACTGGCCTTTCTCCACAACCACACAGAGCCCGGAGCTCCGGGCTCAGCCGCCCTCCACTCGCCCAGGAGCCGCCTTATCTATCCCTCCTTGTGCCCCCGCCTGCTGCCTTGGAGTTTTCACGCAGCGGCGCCTCCCAAGCCCTGTGGACTCTGCTGCAGACTTTCCTTTGGGAAGAAGAATGAGTGAATTTTGGGATACTCTGCAGTGACCCTAAGGGGCGGAACAAACGCGGGCACGTGTCTGTCTGTAATCTGTGTCCTGAGCATGTGGAAAACCCTGTTCCTGCCTTTGAAAGAGCTTAGCGTGTACCCAGGGCGCAAGATGTACCCAGGGCGAGAGGAAAATAGAATCACAGGACAGCAGCGTGCCTCCATCTGAACCCGGGCCGGTGAAGACAGAAGGAGTAAAAGTGGAGGAAGATGCCAAGGCTGGGAAAAGCCGAACTGTTTCTTCTTGAATGCCATCAGGCCCTGCCCGCGCCCTAACCACTTCCGGCTCCTGGCACCGTGTCTCCTTGGCAGAGGGCTGTCCAAAGCCCCCAGAGTCGGTTCTGCCGCACGCGTGGCCGGCCAGGGACGCAGAGAGTGAACGCCCCTGGGAGCAGCCCCAGCCTCTGGCCACGAGAGTTGGCATATAAATACTCCAGCTCATTCTCCTTGGGTGGTATAATTCTCAGGCCTGTGCTCTAGCATTTCCCAGGCCAACTTGCTTGATAAGGATCCCTGACCCCCAGGCTTCCCCGCAGTTGGCTACTTCCTCTCGCTGAGTCTCTTTCCCATTTGCCCACTCCCCCACGATGTTCCTGAAATCCCTCCCCCCCAATCAATGCATCATGCTAGAATCCTTGTTTCAGGGGACCCCAAACAAGACAGGCTAATATCCCAGAGGAATGGCAAGACTCGACTCTGACTGAGGTCGGAAGGGGAAACCGGCCCAGGCAGGGCACAGCCCGAGGGTGTTTCCTGCGGCAGGACCTGGGGTAGCTCTGTCCCTGTCAGGGCTCAACAGCCCCGTGTGATTAGATGCACCCATTTTCGCCAAAGACTTAGGGTATTTTCCCACGCATTTCCCTTCCCGGTTCTGCCTGGTCCCGCTTCAGGGTGTTTCTGCTCCACGGGGAGAAGCTGGGCTCACAGCAGTGCAGCCGGCCGGCAATGCCTGCCAGTGGCCTAGTGGGTACAGTCCGAGCAGTGATAACGACACCTGAGGGAAAAACATAGCCTTCTGAGGGCTTTCTCTGGCAGGCACCGCTGGAGCACTCCAAGCACACCCGTCCCCTTTCATCTTCACAACCACAGCCTCAGGGCATGGTGCTTTCAGGAGCCCTGCTTTACATACAAGGAAGCTGAGCTCCAGAGAGGTCAGCAGACTTTCCCCAAGGACACACACACAGCAGGGAGGTGAGGAGCCAGACCTCACCCTGGGCAGCCTGGTTCCAGAGCCCACGCCCCGAAGACGCCCTCCAGCCCCAGAGGGATCACGGGGGTGTAGGCACTAACTGATCCAGAATCCACCAGGGGCAACCAGAGGGAGTCCCCTCCAGCCTTCCCTGGACACGGCCTCGGGCACAGCCAGCCAAGGCCGGATACAAGCCTGCACACTCCTGGGATGGGTGAATGGGGCTCACGAATTATTTGGAGGGTTCCCAACCCAGAAACAACACACGCTTCACATCTCTGTGGAAATGCATCCCAAGGCAGTTCTTGCCTGCTTCCCATTGTTTCCCCCGGACCGAGAGCCCGAGGACGTGCTTCCGCCCCCGGGGCCCACTAACGCCCAGAGACGGCAGCGGGAACTAGCCCCGCCTGGGATCGCTCATGGAACGGATTCAAGCAGCTTCTCATTTTATCCCCGTCTTTCCACCCGCTGCTGGTAAAGGACGCGGCGTGGTACGTTTTTAAACCCTTGGACCCTGTAATCGGCGGATGATACATATGTTGGCCGCCCCGCCCCAGGCCCGCCCGCCTCTCTCATCAGTTTCCCAGCCGCCAAATCCATGGTCCTGCGGCTCCGGCCTCCGAGGGGGACTCCTGGGGCACTCGCAAGGCGAGAGGCGAATTCGGGAACTTGTGAGCGTTCACACAGCTTGGCCTCCTGGTGACCCCAGACCGGCCTGCGTCACTGGGACACGCTGAAGGCTGATTACAGCCCTGAGCGAGGGCTTGCGGCCACAACCTACCGCACACGGAGTCCTGGCCGGGTTACCAGGGCCAGCGGAGAAAAGCCCTGAATGCCGACAGCACTGTGCGGCCAGACTGGCTTCCCATTCAGTGGGGGAGTGTGTGGGATCCAAAGACCCGAGGCAGGTTGGTCTCCATTTGCCCTCAGAGGACCACCGCAGGTCATCATGTCGGACAGACCCCCTGCGTGGGACCAGCGCGGAGTCCCACCTACGCCAAGGGGACCCCGAGGTTCTCTTCCTGCCGGGAGCAGGGTGTGTGTGCCAGACAGGAGCGGGGGTCAGCACCTCCCCTCTCAGCCGGACGGGGAAGTGCAGTTAGGGACCCGCGCCGTAGGGAGGTGACACTGGGGAGCCGGGAGCGGGGGTGTCTCCATGGGCGCTGGCCCTGGGCCGCTTTCCCTCCTGGGCCTCAGCTTGCTTATCACTGGCAATAATGACAGTGAGCGACCAATAGTAACAGTCACTGAGCTCTAGCAGCTGTCGGTGATTGCCTGCATCCTGTCATTTGTGTCACCGCACCGGAACGTGCCGGTAACTGTGAGGCTTGCATTGGCGCTGATGGGTCTTTGCAGACGGGGGCCTGCACAGCAGGTGGAAGGGAGCCTGTGTGTGTGAGTTACAAAGCCGGATGGGGACCCGGTGATTCAACCCCGGATGTGCATTCTTATCCCCCTTGCTGGGCCTCCCTCGCACCCTAGGGCTGGGGCAGGAGAACCTGGTGGGCTGTCAGTAGGTCCCAGAGCCTCCTGAAGCCGACCACACGTGGACATCCGTGGGCATCTCTCCAAGTTTGCAGACTGCTTCGGGGCCTCCGAGGGGTCCCTAACCCCAGAGATGGTCCCTAACCAAAAACCTCGGGCTCTTCCCCTTCCGGCACGGAAACCCTCACCTCTGAGAGCTACGAGACTTAATGTTCCAGCCCGCGGTCACTGTCACACTCCACTGTGTGTCCCCGGCACCCAGCTTCCTGCCCTCACTCTAGCTTAGCAAGCATGTCCCCAAAGCGAGTCCGCCCCTGTCCCCACGCAGGTCCTCCCTGACGCCCCCCACGTCCCCACTGCCGCCGCTGAGATGGGGATTCAGAGGTCCAGGCCCCCATGAGAACAGTGACATTTCAGGCAGGCACATGACTCAGACACCGCGGGCTCGGTGCCGGTCCGGGGCAGCGGCACGGTCTCGAGTGTGCACGCACCTGCTCCGTTTCCGCCACGCGGCCATGTGTGCATCGGCCTCCCTTCCCTGGCTTGTGCGGTGGGTGATGAGGACGTTGGCCTCGGGGGGCTGGGAGGTTCCGAGGAGGGGAACCCCGGCACCGGCCACTGCTGGCCGACTGTGGCCACCGCGGCTGCTGTCCTCATGCTCACCACCCTGCGTGGCTCGTTCCTCCCGCCCCGTCTACACCCGCACAGGACCCTCCCACCCTCGCCTTCTGCCCGTTTCTCTGTCATCCTTCATCTTGGGCTTCTCCCCGTACCCCGCGCCTCGGTGACATCGTTCTCCGTCACCCTGTTCTCCAGAAGGGAGCGCGGGGAGAAACAGCACAGGCTTCGAGAAGCCGGCCCCGAGCGCGTCACTCTGGGTGCCATTCTCCCCATCCTGGCGGTGGCCCACAGACTCCCGCGAGCGTTTAGGAAAGCAGACTCCTCCCCTCAGACGCGGTGACATCCCGGGCCCTGACGCCCGAGGTCGGACCTGGAGGCCTGGCCATCCTGCCCCCCAGGCCCCGGGAAGCGTTCCCTGCTTGTCGGACCGGTGACGCTCCAGACCCCCGGCCCAGACATTGTGGTCGCCATGTGCACAGCCCACCACGGGGACGCCGGGCAAATGTTATTACAGCGATCCCAGTGATTCTGCTTAGGACAACAATGATGAAACTCCCCGTTAGCCGACTTTAAGCTGCTGAGAGCCTCCCCCTTCCGCACTCAAGGAGAAGAAAGGGATGCGAGTTTGTCGCTTGAACCGGCAGCGGCGGTTCATCTGGACTTCATCTTTTCTGCCGGCGTCCTTATTAGCGGGATTTTTTCTTTTAATGAGGAAGTTTCAAACTGCCAGGTGTTTTGAATTTTTGTCTTGTTCACTTGCTGACATGAGGAAATTCAAACAGAGACTAGTGCATTCATAAAAACCCAATTGGGGAAAGAGCCACTCTCCCCCATAGGGGGGAGTCCTCTGCCCTCCCCTGGGTGTCCCCCAGTGCTGGCTGCAGTATGCAGCTCAGCCTCTAGGGGTCCATCTCTGGGAGTGACCCCCCCCCAGTCCCCTGTGGGCTCAGATGCCCCCAGCGCCTCCCCCCCACCCCTTTAATTACCACTGGGGTGTTCCCCTCCCCCACCACGGCCAGCTCGACCTAGTGGAACAGGGTCCCCCCGACATTTATGGCCAATACGCAGGGCCTGTGCTGAAGGCCCAGATCCAGTGATGGGATGGTATCTCTGTGCAGCCTGGAAGAAAGAGCAAGGAAAACTGGCCTTTTCCAGGGTCGACCCCATGCCTTCTCCATGCCTCTGGAGCCTATAGTGTGACCTTTCAGGGCTCACGCTTGTCTCTGTGAAAATCTGGGCGAGAGCAGGGGAGCGAAGCAAGGTCCAGCGTGTTCGCCTCTCGTTGGGGGAGACGGTTTGTGCCGGCAGGGGTTTCCATGGGATCCACTTCCACGGGCAGTCCTGGGAAACACAAGGCGTGGCCACGCCTCCTCTCTGGGGCAGAATTAGTCTCAAACAGCCACCACTGATAAGGACCAATCCAGGGCTAAAGGTACAGAGGTAATTAATATTCCTTGACTCAGTTTCCCTTTGGCCACACCGCACTCCGGTGAGCAGAAATCCCCTCTTGCTGTGATGAGCCCACGGTCCATGACTTTCTGTTCAGCAAGCCATTTACATGGATTAAGACTGTGGATTTTCAAAGAAGACGGGTTTTCTCCCGCGTTTTTCCTTTTTTACGGACATTCACAGCTTCCAACTCCCAATGCAGACCCCAAACTTCTTAGCAAGACACTTCTCAAGTGAGAAGGCGATCACACAACTCAAAGCCTCCTGGACGCCGCAGAGCACGGAGGACAAGCCACAGCCCGTGGAAGACGGAGGCAGGTCCGTGGGCACGGATTACCCTGTGGCACGGTTCAGCGCGTGGGTCCAGTTTCGCGTCTTCCTGAGGCACCTACTCTGTCTGCGGAGAGAGAATCGGGGAGGGCAGGGGAACGTGCTGGGAAGTGAGTTCTGTGCTGATGGGAAAAGTGAAGAAGGTGGAGCGCTTTTTATTATCATAGGTCATAGTGATGATTTATATCTTACAGATCGTGCTGAAGCCCCTCCTTTAAACAGGTGCGCTTCGCAGGGTGCCTGAGCCCAGCTTCCTCTGGGGCGGTGTTCTGAGCAGGGCACGTGGGCCCAGCTCAGCCGCTCCGACCCGCAGACGTTCCAACAGCTGCCCGCCTGTGTGCCTCGTGCCCCCCCAATGTCGTCCACTCTCTGCTCCCGTGCCCAACCCAGTGCCTGGCACCCGGGGAAACTACAGATGACGCGTTTGTCCCCGCCAGCTTCGTGTGACTCACCACACGGACCTGTCCTGATGTCCCCTGGTGCAAGTGTCCTGATGTCCCGGTCGGACTGTCCCTTTGCACGATTATTCCGTTCACCCTCATTTGGCCGCCTGTACCGCGGAGTAAGGTCCCACCTACCGCCGAAGGAAAAGGTGCTGTGTTCGTCCACACAGAGCACTCACTCCATCTTCGTTCCAGATGAGAAACATCAGTAGGCAGAGGGCAATGCCTCTGAGCCGCGGCCGGCAACCCTTCTGGGAGTGTCCATTCAAAGACGGGGGCCGCGGTGTAGACAGCCAGCCTCAGGGCCTGGCGAGGGGCATGCTCGCTCTCCCACCGCCCTCCCTGCAGCCCCATGAGGCATGAGCACCATGAACAGGCTGCTCTCTAGGGTCGGGAAGTAACTGAACTCGCGTGTGTGCCGAGTTCCTCCCTGCGAGGAAGCCGGCGGAACACCACCGGCTCACAGCAGTGTCCGGGCACACCGTCGGTGACGGCAGCCTCCTTCCACGCCCTGCCTCAAGCCCACAGCCGGGACTCGCCTTCACGTGTCCCTTGAAACCCGGAACACTTCGTAACAAAGTCAGTCCTGTTTCCTTCCCGCCTCTCATGTTTCTTCCACGCTCGTAGCACAAAAACCCCTTTCAGAAAACGCTGGCAGACGCAAACCACCAGCCGCACCAGGAGGATGTTAGATAAGGTTGAAAGACCCCATCCAGCGGGGCAGAAGCCTTTTGCTGTTTGCCGCGTCCCTGGCAGAGGCCCCACAAACCTATCCTGAGTGGGAGCAAGGGCGCCTCGGGCTGTCTCGTGGGGAGGGGAGAGAGCTGCGGGGGCCCCGCCCAGGGAGGGAGGGAGGGAGGGAGGAGGGCAGGCTCCGCGGGCATTGTCGTGACTGCTGCGTCTGAAAGCGGCGTCAGTCACGGTCACAGGCATGTGCACTCCACACGCCGTGTTGAGGGCCGTCCGCACTCCCCGCCCTCGACGACGAAGTAGCCGGGCCGTGCTCTCCAAGCGCCGGGTGACGCGCATGCCTGAGCGCCCAGAGGCCTCCAGTGGCACCGTGTGTTTCTCGCGGGGCTGGAAGTCCACGTGGCTCTGCTGGGCCAGGGGCGGGCCCGCTCCACGTCCTTCCCACACGATGTGCTGTTCCCGGGACGGGCGGCGGAGGCTGGAGGGTGACCGGGAATCCCTGATGTCTCTGCTTCTGGCCTGCACCTCACTGCTGGGTCAGGTCTCCCCCCGCTTCCCTGGCCAGAGCCAGTCACAAGGCCAAGGCCATCCCCAGCGGGGCAGAGAAGGAGACCTCACCCGGCGTGAGCCTAGGCCGGGGCAGAGAGAAAGGACGTTATCAGCAGAAGACCGAAGCCACTGCAGGTGCCCTATGGCATGGTGGCAGAGCCCACCAAGGGCTCTCCGTGCCAAGGCGGACGCTCTGAAGTGGAGGGCAAGGCAGGTTCTCAGCCCTAGCTTCCTTGGAGCCACCAGGTCCCACCCAAGCATTTCTGACTTAATTGCTCTGTTTGGGGGCTTGGGAGATGGGACTTTAAAAGCCCGGGAGGTTCACATGTGCAGCCGGAGCTGAGAAGCAGGCTCCAGGGCCATTGTTAGACCCTGTTGGAAATGCAGAGTCCCGGGCCCCACACTGAACCTTCCCAGGGCACCTGCCTCTCTCTGAGCAGGACCACCAGACAGATCGTCTGCACGGTGCCGTTCGGGGGCCCCCACACGTCCAACGAAGCAAGACCACACAGCCCGGATGGCGTGCCTTCTGTGGCGGCTGGCTTCCATTTCCCACGACCGCCGTGGCTACGCGGACACTCCTGTCTGCAGCCAGGGCGGGGCGGGTTCAGAGAGAGCACCAGGTTAGACCCTTCAAAGTAAATGACTAGAAAGGATTTTATTGTTACAGAGTGTATCAATTACCCACAACTAGTAAATTTCTCTCCCTTTACATCCTTTTCACTTGAACACAACCAAAATGTATTTATTTTTAAGCTGGCGGGGGGGAGGGAGAAAGAGCTAACAGTTCATTTTCAGGATCCTCTCTCAAGGGCAGTGAATTCCTGCTCCTTAAATCCTCACGGCTCGCGGCGTCTACCTTTGTTTTAAAGACATGTAATCTCAACAGTTAGATTTTCCTAAGAACTTTTCATCCTTCAGAGGATGTGGCAGTGTTTCCATGAAAAGAGTTGTCCTGCTGGAAAAAACACCGGGTTCCCATTCCAGCTCGTCCCCTCAGGAGCTGTGTGACCCTGCACAGGTCACATCACCTCTCTGAGCCTATTTCCTCCACCGGAAAGTGGTACCAGCCCCACGTCTGTCACGTTGGCGGAGGGGATGGAAGTGAGATAATGAATATAAAGGCGTCGGGAACGGGGCTGAAGATGCATTATTATTCTAACCATAAAAACACGGTGACAAAGGTAATGCATGCTCCAAGTACAGAATCTGGAGGAAAAAAAAGAAAGGGGGGAAAAAACAGAGGAGGGCAAAGGATAGTAACAAAAATTACCAGAAATCCCACTGCAATGTGGACTTTATTTGTTAAAATTTTAACACGGGTTCGTGCAAAGCAATCCCTCGCTGCGCTCTTCTGCACAACTGAACTCATTAGTTATTGTAAATGAAATCTTGAAAATTATGTTTATGGTGTATTGGTTTTTAAAATACAAATGTAAATGGTGAAAGAAAACAGAACAGACATCTTTAGTTCTTCTTAGACGCGTCCGAGGACATCCACGAAGGCGTTCGGGTCTACCGTAAATGTCTTGTGGGACTTACAGCCTCAAAGACGGGGCCTCTGGTGCCTGCAAAGGCTCGTGGGGCTCCTGAGAGGCTCCTCGGCGCCCGGAGTTCTGTCTGGGAGGGAGTCTTGGCGTGGGCTTCCGGAGCAGCGTGGGGCAGGCACGCAGCGTGTGGGGCGCCCTTCCCTGTGAGACGGGGCGGGGGCCGCGGCCAGTGCCGAGCAGGTCCCCAGGAGGCCCCAGGCCCCCGGCTGAGACCTGGCTGGGCACAGGGCGAGCACGGCTGTGGGTTGATGAAGAATGGATGAGGAGGCCGGTTTTGCAAATGGTTTTCAGCCTGTGCGGATAAATCCCCGGCCCGCGTTTCCAGTAAAGTAACGAGGGAGGGCAGACCGCGTTGCGAAGACCCCCCAGGGCTGAACTGCCGTGTGACGCGGGCGCTCACCTAAGGCCTCACGGCAGGACTTGGGCTTCCCAACTGGGAACCTTAAGACTGACAGATTCCACCTGCAACCCCCCTGCCTCCCCCTCCTAGACCGGGACAGCCTCGAGCGAGGGGCCGCTTCTCTCTGTCCCCTGCAGCCATCCGGCTCCGGGTACGCACACGGGGGCCCAGCGAGGGCCCTCCCGGGGGAAGCCCGGCTCTCGGGTAAGATCCCCGTCAGCTGCTGTTACAGGCGGCGTTCCTTTCCTCTCTCTTCAGACATCGCTTTAGCTTCGCAGGTCCCGCTGGCCTGGGGGAAGGAGTTAGGGATGAAACACAGAGCCTTGGCCATCCCGAGCCCACCATTTTTAAGGGAAGACGGTGCGACGGGTTATTTTTCACAGCGCAGAGTGCTGTACAAACGGAGGTGATCGCAGATCGCCAGCACCGGAAGGCCGTAGGCCGCGTCTGGATGTTGGCTTCGCTGCCTCTTGACTGGCTGGGAAGCTGAGTCCTGAAGGACCAGCAGCTCCGACAGCCGAATCCGCGGGAGTCCTTGCAGTCACGTGGTAGGCTTGGTGTCAGAGTGACAGACCCCAAGGGACGACTCTGGCTGAGGAGGAACGGCCACGTTTTCAGACGCAGCTATGCAGGACCACAGGGCTGGACACACTGGGAATGACGCATCGGTCAGGAAAGTTCCACTTTTGGGGAACAGACGCCCCTGCCCGGTGATGCAGCCTCATCAAGAAGCCGCCAGCTTGACGGTCCGACTGCCCTGTGGGAGGGCAGGGGCCGTGGAGGGTCCCCCTGCGGCAGGTTCATGCCCCAGCCCAGAAGGGACCCATCTCTCACTGGCTTGTGACTCATCGGCCTAAACCGGCCATTCAAGGGGTCAGACAGAGCAGTCTCCCATCCCCAGGCCACGGCAGGGATCCACGGGAAGCCGTCGGCAAGCACCCCACATGTGGGCACCACGAGCACCCGCGGCAGCGGGGTCTCTGAGCAAGTGCCGATGGCCCTGGGACAGCCGGGTGGACGAGGGCTCAGAGAGGGCGTCCGAGAGCCGCGCTGCCCCTCCCCCGGCCCAGACCAGCACCCCTGGCTCTGCTGATGGGAAAGCTGGTGGCGGAGTGAGCCAAAGTCCGGGGTTTCTGGCCCCCAGACTGTCTCCTTCCTGCTGACATCATGGTGGTACTTCTGGACTCGGCCGAAAACACAGGCAGCTTGGAGTCTCGGCGCTCCTCCCCCGGCTGCAGAGCAAGAAGGCTCTTCTTCCCTGGTTCAAAAATAGAAAACAGGTGCCGGTTTGTGCCCGGGTCCCCTGTCCTCGGGACGCACAGCAGCCCCACCGAATGCCCGTTGGTGGGGTGAAAACAGCGAGGGAAAGAGAATCTGGCAGCACAGCCATTGTTTGTCCGCACAAGAACTAAAATGACCCTGTCTTTATTTTCCAGTGGAGGGTCATGTGGGTCAGCCACATGTTGGCATTTGGGTTTGTAATTCCCACCAAGTGAGTCAGCAGAGAGAACACAGAGTTTTTTTAGCAGACGTCTTTGAGCTGGTGCCCACTACCATTAAAAAAAAAAAAAAAGGCTCCACGTTTGTAGCCTGACCAAGTCCCAGTCGCGAAGCCCCATACCCGGGGTCATCAGCATCCCCGGGGGCCCCGCTTCCCTTCTTGTTAAGGATAGTCCTTCAACTTGTTCCGACCCGTGGACACTCGCCCACGTCCTTCACGGAGGGCAACCCAGGCAGAATTTCCCGGTGCTGGAATACCCATGGAGACGTCTGGAAACTGTGACTTGAAGTCCATCCTGGTGGCCTGAAAGCATGAGTGTGAGCACACACACCCAGGTGTACACACGTACCTGCAGTGACGTCATAGCCAGAAGCGGGTTTGTGTCCGTCGGGGGCAGGAGCAGCGTGGACAGTTGGCCGCAGACCAGCTGCTGGCTCAAGCCATCCGCCAGTGGGGGCTTAACGGCCACTTCCAGCCCAGAAAAGAAGCCCGTCCAGTGCTTGTTTATACTAGTGTGTCGAGGACTGACATAGGTTTTGCTGGTGCGGGGATGCCGAGAGAGCACACGGTCACAGACAGGCCGGTAGACAGGACCGTTAATGCGGTGTGTTGAAGCCGGAAAAGGAGTTGCATTCATATAAGAGGGAAAAAGCACAAACCGAAGTTGCAGGACTAAGGACAGACTTTCTCCTGTCAGACACTGGCTGAGAAGTACCCTGGAGCTCATCCTGACTGTGGTCCGCACAGAAACCCATCTATGTCCCATCTCCTCACTGGGCTTACTCGGCTGGGCGTCGTCCAGTCTGGGGCCGCCCTGCTGCGCAGTTTCTGTGTGTGTCCCCGGGGCGCTCTCGTCGTCACATAATCCGAAAAGCACGACTTCCCTGACCCCGTCTCCAAAGTGCCTTCCAGTCGACACCCCTGCTGCCAGACCACACGTGTCCTTCGCTGCGTTATGTTGAGGTGGAAAGCCGCCCGCAGGGAATGCTGGGGCGGCGGAGCGAAAGCTCGGGGGATGAGCATGGTCTCTGCTGCCCTCCTCCCCGTGTCCCCGAGGGCTGGGGCTGCACCCGTGGGAGGGACTCAGGACTCTTCAAATCGAGGTGCCTTTCCCCCGAAGTACAGCGCTTCACGATGCTGACAACACAGTATTCCCTTCGGGCATGGAAAAATAAATCGGGGGTTGGTTTTGGCTAATAGAACTCAGTGCAGCCCCTTTTCTCCCCTCGGGTGGAGCGCTGCGTGTCGGCGCCTCTATGCCTTCTCTGGGAGAAAGCGTCTCCGGGGGCTCCGTGCGCTGCTGCTCGTGTGTATGCGTGTATGTGTGCATGTGCGTGTGCGAGCTTGTACACGCGCCTGGCCGTGAGCTGACGCCCCGCTGTGTGCTTGGGAGGGACACTGGCAGCCCTCGAGGGGCCGGCCTCAGGTGCTGAGCAACCTGTTAAGATGGGACCCAGGTGAGCTGAGCCTCCTTCCTGGCCTTCTGCTGGCCAGTGATGCCCTTGAACCCCGTTCTCGTCACTGGACGTGCAGAGAAAGCCCTTGGAGGAGCCCATCCCCTGCGAGATGTAATCCGAGGGGTCGTTCCCCCCTGGACCTGCAGAGTCCAGGGTGCGCCGTCCACACGGCCAGCCTCCCATAGCATGCAAAAGGTCCAGCACCCTGCCATTCCCTTCTCTACACCCTGGCCTCACGATCGCACGGGCCTTCTCCATGCCTCAGCGTCCCCATCTGGAGGGGAGAGAACGGCACGCTCAGCTCCCAGGCGGGCGCCTGAGACGATGCCGGTGAGCCACGCCGCCGGCGCCCCGTGCGGGGGACCTGGGCACCTGGCGGCCACTCTGAGCTCTTCCCCCGCGCTGCAGGATCCCTGCTCCGGTGCCCGGCCGACTCTCGGTAGAAGTGGGACGAGCCATGGGGCAGAAGAGCGTCGGGATGTGCGTGCAGCCCCCCGGGGGGGTCCCCCAGCCCACCAATCACAATGACACATTTCGTGGTGAAGTGTCCTAGTGTCGGCTGGCCTCTTCAGGGGACGTGGTGGCCTTCTGCGCTAGCATCCCGTCTGAGCGGAGAGCCCACTCCGACCGCCCTCCTCCCCCGCAGCCCCCACGGCGCGTCTGGGGGCCAGGGACCTTCTCTGCCATGGATGCTCTCCAGAAATAGAAGCCCCACCCCCGCAGGGTGGGGGAAACCACAGGAAGCAGTTCAAAACCACTTCCCGTGGCCAGGCCCCTGCCCCCAGCAGGCTATGAATAGACGTGGGCCGCCGCGGGATTATTGGACTATCGGCCTGAGTCATAAATCAGGAAGGGACGGCCCCACATCTGAACGCGCGGCTGCTCTCCCCCGAGTGGCGTCCCGGGGGCTCCCGTGGCCCAGACCCCGTCCGGGGGCACCAGCCCCACCAGCAGCTCCCCACGGTGGGGTCTCCCGCCCTCAGGACCCTGAGCCAGAACAAAAGCCACCAGCTCCCGTAAATCACAGGAGACGAGCGCTACCTCTGTGAGCCTCTGCGGCGGTCCCGCACCACTGCCCCCAACAGATTTCTTTCAATCCTGCATCGGACCCTAAGTCCCCCCAGCCCAGCGTCTGCGCGGGAGAAGAGAACCTACACGGCTGGCCTCCCGCTCTGTCCGGGCCACGGCGGCCGTCAGCCCTGTCCTTCATGACGGTGACGGCCGTAAAGCCGACCGGCTGGGATGGCCCCCTCCAGCCCGGCGCCCATCAGGGGCTTGAGGGGCTCCATCCGCGAGGGTCCCACGCTGACGTCCTGAGGACTGCTGGCTGGCTCTCCCGGGGGGCACAGAAACAGCAAGGTGTCCCCGCTTGCTACGGATTTCTGTAGGACAAAGAAAACAGAGGAAACAAACCTCTGCAGTGAATATAATGCACTTTTGTAACTAATATATTTGAATATGTTTACATCAATAAGCATAAAAAACAATAGTGCAATTAACTAGAAGAAAACAAATGCTATGGAGATGCTCAGTGGGCTTTCCCAGTCTCAGGGAGGGGGTGAGGGCCGAAGGTTGGGAACGTCCATGTTGGGGGGGGGTTCTGGAGCCGAGGAGGAGTCTCCTGGGGTCCCTGCAGCTGGAGAGACAGGGCAGAAATGAAACGAAATGGAAACCCCCGGGCTGGGCCAGCGTCCCCTGCCTGCGCCAGCCACTCGCATTCCCTTCTCTTGACGCCCTGGCCCTTTCCAGTTCAGGCGTCCGGGACCCTTTCATCCACTTGCGAAGCAGCCACTCCCCTGCGGGGGGGACCCACCTCTTCGGCACGTGGAGACCCGAGTCCATAGAAATCAGGAGTGAACCCCCATCTGATGTACAAGAGCTTCGCCTGGAAGCATTGACCCAAGGAGCATGGGGAGTTGGGAGGGAATACCGCTTCGTCTCAGAGCATGGCCCTTGTCTCTGCCATGATGTCTCCTAGCTTCGACCGCCTCTAATGATATCCTTCCGGATGTAAGCCTGAGCCCCCTTCGTCGGCACCATATGTCGCAGAGGCTGGCGTGTGGCCTGGTTTGGGAAGGTCCAATCTGCCCACTGAGTCGGAGCGACTGTAGGGGCTCCTGTTAGACAGGAGTGGTGGACCACTCTCCACTACGAGGTCCCAGGGCCAGCCACGCTGCTGTCACGCAGATGTCCACAGTCTCCTGGAGGCCGCAGCCAGAACCCCAGGGCTAGTGGAGGACAGTGGAAGTAAGACAGGCTTTCTCAGTACTTCCCTGAGGGGCTCAAGGCTGCTTTTCTGGGCTTTCTGGACCAGGCAGAGGGCCCCACCACCGGAACCAGCTTCCTCCCAGCATCTCTGGGTGAAGCCGCCCCATCTAGTAGGAGAATGCTGCATGGCTTAAGGCGCACAGCCTGGAAAGGGCCACCACAGAGTGGCCGGGCCACCTGATGGAAAAAGGCAGCCCTAGGACCGGGCGTCAGGCTGGGGCACCAGAGACTACGAGGGCAGCCTTGCACTGGGCTTCAGTTAACTTCCCAGGGAGGCCAAGGTCAAGGCAAAGGTCTGGTCCCCAGGAAGAAGGAGGAAGACGTGTCAGCTGGGCTGACACCAGCATGGAATTTCTCTTTCTAAGGCAACTTAGAAACTTAGAACTGTTGTGTGTCTAATACGTCAGCCCAAGAGAAGAGCGTCTGCCCACTTCTGTTTACCTCATCTTTGGAAAGCTGGGACACCATCTTATCTCATCTGTGTCTCTGTTTCCTTCTCATTCTACTTTTTAACAGACTTGGCTTCTTATACAAAGAGTAGGGCACATTATTTGGGGCATGAGTATTCATGGCAATCCCAAGCATACCTTCTTTGTAGGAGGATGCTTTCTGGAAGCTTCCTTTTGGCTTCCAAGTGACCCTGGAGCCCCCCAATGACTCCAGCTTTCATTTCTGTTTTGTCTGAATGTGATATCGTCACTCGTCTGTAGGATCTGAGGGAGCTGCCGTCAAACAAAAGAGAGGTGCCCAGCACATAGTAGGTACTCAGACACTTTGTTGAATAAGTCAGTGAATTGAAAAGTAGAAAAAGGAATCATTTTGACATCTGTGTCTCTGCGGTAGACCAGATGCCCGATGATTTAAATGTCGTTCGGTTTAGTGATTCAATGCTTTCTGCCTAATTATGGACCTGTTTCCTGTAATTGATTAGATTTATCTTTCAAGATTTATCTTTCAATATATACTCCATTTTTTTTTCCTCCAAGAAAGGCGTTTGAGTGGCGTGTTTTTAAATATTGGCTTCACTGCTATTTTATAAATGTCACTCACACTTGTTTTTTTTTAAAAAAAAAAAAAAAGCAGAAATTCCTAAGAAGGCAACCAATTGCCCAAAATGTATTAAGTCATCCAAAATAGTATCAGCACGGCTGCCTTTCCAAATACCTCCCTGCGTCCCCACACAAGCAGGAAGCTAGGAAGAGAGGTAAGGTCATGCCCTTGAGTAACACCATCCATGCTATTTTTAAATTAAAATATATTCATCTTATTTGAATTTAATTGGAAAGCGGTGTAAAGTAACATGGGGGGAATTGCTGGAACAATCCTTTACCACAGGAGGGTAATTTCTAGAAGTCACTCTAAGCTGAGAAGGGAGCCCAGCGGCAGTGCTTCCGTCCGCCGCGCCCTGAAGGGGGCGCTGTGTGACCTTCCCGCTGGCTAGGAGGGGCCCCGAGGCCCGCTGACCGCTGACCGTGGTGCCCCTGCGCTCGGGCAGGTCTGCGCCACGGAAGCTATACTCTGTGACAGCGACAGGCCGCGGGTAGAGTCCCAGCCTTAGCGGCTGTACTATGTACATTCTGTTCCGTGACAACGCCTGCCCCAAAAGGGCAAAACCCCGTATTCAGACGGATCTCAGGTTTTCTGCCACCATTCATGACGGTTCTCGGCTCTTTTTATTCCTGATATGTCTCTCGTCTGTAGCGGCATTTCACCCAGTAATCCCCCTGCGCTCCAGGGGGACCGATGACCCCAACGTCCAGAGTTCTCTCCTGTTGTTCCAGAAAACGCCTAACATCTTCCTACTTGAAAGACAGCTTCCCGGGACTTTGTAACCTTTGTCCCATTGTCTTACCCATTATCAGAACATTGGAGAAACCAATTGGTCGTCTCCCCCACGTGAAAGGCGTTTCAGACCAGGCTTCCTTCTCCCCCCAGGGCCACGTGTCATCTCCAGAAGCGCCGGCAGAAGGGTGGCCTCGTCCGAGGCTTCCTGATGCGTGGCAGCCAGGCTGGGAAAGCCTTCCGTGCGCACTTCAGGTTGGCTGGCATGGGCGGGAACCTGTCCTCGGCACCTACCCCCTTCTCCCCGCGTGCCTGGAGCTCTTCTCCTAGGCTCTCCTTTCCCCTTCCCTGCAGCCCTCGTGGCTCCCTCTGTCCTGCTTGTCACACTGCGTCCCTTGCTTCCCGAAGCAACACTGGCAGCCGTTGCTCCCAACAGCACCGTTCAGCCTGAGCTCCCCCTCCCCCATGCCGGGGGCTGGGGGCGGAGTGGCCTGGGCACTTGCAGGGCTTTGGGCTTGGGGGGCCAGCCTCCCTCCCAGGAGGGCAGGGCCCAAGAGGATGCTGCTCTTCACGTGGGGCTGGGCACAGGCGCCCTGGGACTCAGGGACGGGGCCATAGGATCAGACAGGAGTAATTGTTAGTGTAAGTGTGTCTCACGCGGTAGTTGAACTTCGGATGAACAGCCAAGAATTTTTGAGTGTACAAGTACATCCCATGCCGCATTCGAATTTCAGATAAAAATGAGTAACATTGAGCGGCGCCTGGGTGGCTCAGTCTATTAAGCATCTGCCTTCGGCTCAGGTCTTGATCCCGGGGTCCTGGGATCGAGCCCCACGTTGGGCTCCCTGCTCAGCGGGGAGTCTGCTTCTCCCTCTCCCTCTGCCTCTGCCCCTCTCCTCTGCTTATGTTCTCTCCTCTCTCTCTCTCTCAAATAAATAAAAGTTGGAGATAAGCATATCTTCTGCAATATTTTAATTTGCAAAAAATACTTGACTAATTTTACTATAAAACATTGCCCGTGCAACTAAAAAAAAAAAAAAAAGATTCATTGTAAATAAAAAAAAAAAATCTTCAAGCAGGGGGCGGGTGCCTGGGTGGCTCAGTAGGTTAGGCGTCCGACTCTTGGTTTCGGCTCAGGTCAGGATCTCAGGGATGTGATATCGAGCGTCGGGCTCCGTGCTCAGCCGAGAGTCTGCTTCCGGTCCTTCTCCCCCTCCTCCCCCTTCCGCTCTTCCCTCCCCAGGAGCTCTGAAACTCTCCCTCTAAAATAAAATAAATAAAAATCAAAATCTTGTTAAAAAGATTCATTGCTGTTGTGGGTTGAGTAGTGTCCACCTGGACGCTCAGATCGGCTTTCTTTGGAAATAGGGTCTTTGCAAATGTAATCAGCTAAGTTAGAGTGAGGTTATTTTGGACCGGGGAGGGGGGCGTAAACCCAGGGGCCGGTGTCCCCATCAGAACACCACGTGAAGACACAGAGAACACCAGGGCCAGACAGGTGACCATGGAGGCAGCCCGGAGCCGTGTGTCTACAAGCCAAGGGACGCGGGGAGCCCAGGGAGCCGGGGGAGGCAGGAAGCACCCTCCCCTAGAGCTTCCAGAGGAAACGCAGCCTGCCAGCACTGCGATTCTGCCTTCTGGCCCCTGGAGCTGTGGGAGCATAGATTTCTGGTGTCTGAGGCCCCCACTGTCAGGCTCTGTCAGGGCCGCCCCAGGAAACAGGGACTTGTTTTCTTGAAATTCCCACCTAACGGCACATCTCGTATTTTCGGTCGCTAAATCGGACACCCTGCTCAGGAATCACGGGGAGGAGCGGTGGAGACGGCCCGGTTAGTGTCCCGATCTGCCAGTGGTGCGTTCTTACCTGCTGGGGCCGCGGCCACGGCATCCGCTCGGAGGCTGCGGGGGCGCCGGCGGGCTGTCCTGCCTCCATCGCCTCCACCGCCACCAGCACCACCTCCGCCCCTGCCCTCGATTAGACTACGGTGGGACCGTCGGCCCTGCACTCGACCCACCACAGGTTCCCGTGCACTTGGCCTCCGACCGTAGCAGTGGGGGCAGGCCCCCCAGACCCCTCCCGCCTACGCTGGATCGCTTGCAGACCACGAAGACCCTTCACTGGCTCTGGAGGATGGACCTCACCCCACCCCTCCCCTCCCCTCCCAAAAGTTAAAACCACCCAGCGCAACATTTCTCAAAACCCTCACGTGTGGTGAAGGGAAGGCGCGGGGACTGTTGCGATCGGATTGATCGGATTGATGAACGCAATAAGACAGATAAATCAGGAGACTTTCGTGGACACCCATGTCACGGAGGGAATACCCATCCAGCTGCTGGAGGGCAGCCCGCGGTGACTCTTGCTTCTGGTGGGACAGATGTCACGTGCCCCCTCAAGGAGGAAAACGCGAGCTGCCGAATGTCGGCCAGCCACGTGCCGCTTGCAGAGAAATGCTCGGCAAGTCCAAGGCCCCGCCGGGGAGCCCGGGCCGCAGAGGGTCAGGAGCGCCCTCGCTGAGCTCAGCTGGCAGCTGGATCCATGTGCCGACGTCCGTGGTCGGTCCCAGGACGGCTTCCTCATTTCTAATTGCCCAGCGATTAGGGGACCACCCAGCATCCGCAATTACCCTCCATATGCTAAGCCCTGGCCTTGGAGCGCCGCTGTGATAGCTTCGAAAGGAGGAATGTGCTGGTCTGGAGCAGAGTTCTGGTGTCTCGTCTCCCCCAGGCTCCGTGAGGGCCTGGCCGCTGTGGCCTCCCCACCCCCACCCCGTCCGTCGCCTGGGTGCACAGCTCGAAGTGACCACGCGGACGCCCTCAGCACCCACGGCCTCAGCCCCGGGAAGCTTACTGGCTATCTGGCGGCATCGGCGCTCCGAAGTAGAGATGGCAGGGACCCACCGCGCCTTGCTGGGACAGCCCCAGACTGGGAGGAGCCCAAATCCACGTCCATCCCTTGGAAATGGTGAACAATTGTCACATATCACCAGCAGAGAGCGGGGGAGTCCACGGGCTCACAGGGGGGCTGCTGGTGGAGGCTGATGGCGTGAAAACAAGTCGGGGACTGCTGTGTAGACGTGCTGGTCAGTCTTACCTGTCAAGGTGCCCAGGCTCGGACGCCCAGACCCCTGGTGAAACAGGCGTGTCCTTGGCGTGTCTGGAAGAGACCGGCATTGGAGTCGGTGCGTGGAGTAAAGCAGAGGGCCCCCCAGTGCCGGCGGCATCACCCCATGGGCTGAGGCCCAAGGAGGACGGAGAATCGGAGGAGGGACAGATGCGTCCCCTCTGAGCTGGGATGTCCCTCTCCTGCCTTCCTTCGGACGCCGGCACTCCTGGTTCTTCGGGCTTCCAGCTTCAGATGGGGATTCACCCCGGAGGCTCCCCTGGCTTGCTGGGCATGTGTACAACTCTAAGGCTGAAGAGGAACCCGCTCTGATCCTACCTTGTCCCTCAATCCTGTTGGATGTATCCCTTTATTTCCAATGTGGGGCCAAAAGACTTTAATGATGTCAGAGACGAGGGCGCAAACCCTTCCCGGGGACCAGCCCCCGCACCGGCGCCCCGTCCTCAGCCCCGCGCAGAGGGGCGTCCCGGGACGGAAAGCTCCGTGCTCTGCCGAGGGCCCCTCAGCAGTTCTGGAGCAGCGGGATTCGGCTCCCACCCCCCTGGCTGCCAGGCCACCCCACCCCCTGCACGTGAGCCACGAAACGGAAGGTGTTTCCTAAGTCGGAGGGTCACCGAGGGGCTTCGGTGTGCACAGCGGCGAGCTCCCAAGCACCGCGAGAGCAGGTCGCCTCCCAGACAGGTGTGGGGGCATCCTGGCCCTCCGGGGCCGTGCTGCCGCTCACAGCTGTCAGGGATGAGGTTGGACTTGAGTCTGCGCCCACTTCAGAGAAAAGCTCAGATTTGTGGATTTAAAACCTCACCATCATCATCCTCTTCCCGGCAGGAAGCTGGGAAGAGCGTTTTCAAAGCTGCCGTGCGGGTGGAGCTCGCTGAGAGTGGCACTCGGGACCCCGGCCCCACGCGCGCGGCCCTCCGGGTTTTCCGTGCAGGGCTCTGACTTCCGTTTTTTGAAGCTGTGGAATCGCTTCCCCTCTGCCCTTTGATGACCCCGCAGACTCAGAGCTGCCGAGTCACGTCGGCCCAGAATGGGGTGCGTGCCTCACTCACAGAGAGACGAGAGTGAACCCGACAGGGACGGCGGGCCCCTAAGGCACCCGTGGGCTTTGCAGTCTCCTGTTTTCTCCTCGGGTCTTCCGTCCAGTTCGTGGGCTGCATTTCTTCGTCCGTTCTAAGCAGTTTTTCCCACGAGCCCGGCAGGTGCCTCCAGGCCCAGAGACTGGCCCCACTCCCAGCCCCGTGCTGTGCGTCCATGAGGCCGCCGGCCCTATTCTCCAGCAGAGCTAATGGGGACCTGCAGGAGGCTCGGAGGAAGGGGCTGCCTCCAGAAACAAGACTTTTGAAGCCTAAGGTGAACGAGCCTGGCTGTGGTTTACATTCTTTACCCTAATTTTAACAGCGATTTCAGCCCCCTTGAAAATTGCTTCTCTAGAATAATAAACAGAGCGCACATTGAGTCGTGGGCTGAGCTGCGTGCCGGGCGGCGGTGGGGGATGTCCCAGCTGAGCCTCACCGTAGCGGGCTAATGCTCGTGTACCTGAGGGGGGCGCCCCACTGCACCGGCCCCGTCCCGGGAGCTGCGGTGGGACTGGTGTGGCAACAGGAGGTTTTGGGTTACACGTGAGCCAGTGAAATCGTGCATAATTAATAGACGTAGAGAGTTACAGAGGAAAGAGGGGGCCGGTGTCGGCCTGTCCGCCCGCCACCCCTTCCGCTAGCCCGGGGGCCTTGCAGGCTCATTCATCTCTGCTTAGAGATCCGAAGTTAGTGGAGGGCCCGTGGGCCAGGGGGAGACACGAGATCTTGGCCCTGAGATAGATGGAGTGACCATGGGGTGTTTATTAAGCATCTACTGTGTGCCAGGCTCTGTTCTAGGCGCCGAGCAGACGTTCTAAGGAAACAGGCCCGTTTGGAAACCTCCCAAGTGTGGTCCAGCGGCCTTGGCCTCCACTAGGAGGGTGCCAGGGCCAGGCGTGCAGAGGCCCAGGCCCGCCCGTGGCAGGCCGGACCGGGGCCCAGGTTTGAGGAGCCCTGCTCTAGAAAAGAAAGGAAGAAGCAGAACCAAAAACCCACGTGGCTTTGACCCACAGATCAGGTTTACGGACGTGTTTTTGAAACTTGCTTATTCACGTAGCTGTTCCTCAGCCGTGAGAAACCAGGCGAGGAAGGGCTGAGTCTGGCACCCCTAAAGCTTCATTCGTTGAAGCAAAGATAAATCATGTCTTTCCCGCGAGACGGAGACCCCCCCCCCCCCCGAGGACGTGAACTCGGCCCGTCTGGCTCCGCGCTGAGTCTTCCGCGCAGAACGTGGGGCCCGGAACCCAGGAGGTCTCCCCAGACACCTGGTGGCTGGCGGCCGTGGCCCAGGTCCCCAGTCAAAACGGACGAATAGGGTCTCAGAGGGCGGGTCACAGCCCAGGAGCCTCCAGCAGCCAGGCCAGACCTGAACCCGCGACCGCGACCTAGCGGAATATTCCACTGCCCACATCCGCCCACCTCCCTTGCCAGTAAAAGCCAATTTGTAAAATTACCCCACCGCCGGGCAGACAAGCACAGGGACTGTTGGCGGCCCCTGTGTGCAAACACAGCTTGAAATACCTGCTTCCCGAGGATCTGGGAAGGGCAGGCTCACGGCAGACTGCGCGTCCCTACCCACCCCCACCCCACCCTGCCCCGCAGGTTTCTAAATAAGCCGCCGCCGGGGCCGAGAAAGCGGAGGCATGTCTCTCCTTCGGGCGTGAGGCTCCCTGCTGCCCAAGGAGCATCTGGACCCCTCGGGAAAGGATTTCTGGCAGAGCCACTAGACTTCGCACCAGACACGCCCTGAAGAGGTGTGGGGTTTCAGGTCTCGGTGTGGGACAGGCGCTGTTCCCTTCAACCTGCCCAGGGAGGCTCGCCTCCCCATCGTGGACAGGAAGGGCTGACAACACCCAGGGTGAGAGCCGCACAGACGACACCAGGAAGACCTGGACGGGGAGCACTGAGCCCAGCTGACCAGACCACGCATCTCCTGCACACTGTTTGCTGGTGGCACAGGCTTCCCGAGAATCCGACGAAGGGCAGGCTGCCCCGATTCAGGCTGAGCGGAAGTGAACACGGACCTCACTGTGCCCGGGACAGGGGCTCTCAAAGCTCCAAACTTCAGGACTCTTTGCCCTCTTAAGACTTGTTGAGGATCCCAAAGAATTTACTCAAGTGGCTTATATCCATTGGTACTTACAGACTCTGACATTAAAACCGGTAAAATTTTAAATTATTGCATCCATTGGGGTGCCTGGGTGGCTCAGTCGGTTAAATATCTGATGTTGGCTCAGATCATGATCTCCGGGTCCCGGGATGGACCCCACGTCAGGCTCTGCGCTCAGCCCCTCCCCCCACCGGTGCACGCATGCATGCACACGCTCTGTCAAATAAATATAATCCTTACAAAGTAAAATAAAATAAAACACTGCATTCATCAAGGCATAATTGGACAAAAGTAAGCCTTGTGATGTGTTAACACAGGTAACATATCTTAGAAAAATATTTAGATTTTGAAAAACAAAAACTAGTGAGAAGATTCATGTTGTCTTACATTTTTTTAAATCCGTTTACTGCCCAGCTTAGTGGGAAATCATTGGATATTCTCATGTGCTGTAGCGTTCGATCTGGTGCCGTACGTTCTGTTAATAGAGGAGACAGAAAGACCTGACCACACACAGATACGTAGTTGGAAATTGAGAGGTACCTGGAGAGTTTCTCTGGACGGTGATGGGTAGTGTTCTTTAATACTTCACCGAAACTCGGCAAGAGGTAATTCCTTGAGGGTTTCTTGCAGTGTGGAACCTGAAACCCAATGAGCTTTTCACTCCCTGGTGTTAAAACCCACCGATCCCTCTTGCACTTTGCACGGATCTCTCGCACACACGTGATTTTGCCACACTCCCCGCCGGTCCTCTGGAAAGCACGCGTTCACTGGGTTCCGCAGGACTCTGGGACACCTTCCATCAGATAACCTAAAAACTGACATGAACTAGTAAGTATTACCACTGACCTCATCAGAAAAATCTTTTGAGGACTGAAAAGCTGTCAAGCTCACCACGACAGATACAAGTTTTCCAAAATTCTAGTTCTTGCTTAAAAGTTTGAATGTTTTCCTGGAAGGGACAGGCTCGCTGTTCGTTCTCCAGAAAACTCTCTGAGGATGCTGGTTGGAATGACCGTAGTCCGCCCGTCAGTCGTTCTCTCGGGAAAGCAGTGCCTTCAAAAAAGTGGGTGGGTCGGCTTGGAACTCGATGGCCCGAGTGCTTTTCCTCCAGATCCCAGACGCTGGGAGTGGGGGTCAGGGACCAAATGGCAGGGGATGGGCCCTCGGGGGAGCTCCCATTTCGTCCAAGGGAATATTAAGAAGACGTATCATTGAGGGTCCAGATTTAGCAATATGAACAATCTCGCCGCCTGATCGAGGACGCTCCTCGGTGAAGCACTTACGCAGCCCCACGACAGTGGAAAACGTGACACCCAGTGAGTGCACTCTCGTACGAGTGCCTCGATCCCCGCTAGGCCGCCAGCACCCTGCCCCCCACACCCTTGATTCGGAACAATGCTGCAAATATCAACACCGGAAAAGGCGAGTAACATGGCAGCATTATGAGGATGGTGTGACCTCCCCGTTCCCCTGAAGGGGTCCTCACAACCCCCAGGGCCCGAGGGCGTGACTGCGGAACCGGACGGGGTTGATGTCTGTCTTTTTCGGCGCTGTGTTTCCTGAAGGACGGGGCGGGAAGGAAGGCTGGAGTATCATAGAATGGAATCGTGTGAGACGATAGCGTGAGCTCGGATTGAAGTCCCAGACCAGCCCCAAGACCCCGGAAACCCTTTCCGCCTGGGGACAGCGTGGGCGGGGGCCGCCATGGCCTTCGAATAGGCCCTGACCTCTGCAGCCGTCTGTGCGCCCGCAGACGCAGCCCGGGCCTCAGATCACTTCTCCCTAAAGCCTCATTCTGTGGGCACGGGATCCCAAGGGGATTCTAAAACCGTCCGGAACACGTAATGTCCTCCCCTTGAATTTAGATGCCAACATCGCTGCGGCTTGATGGCCAGCTCCTCCCTCAGTCCTGCTCTGACCGGGAAAACAGCATCCTTCAGAGGGAACTGACGCAGGTGTTGGGGGCAGCTGTGTTTGCAGAGCGGAGGGAGGGTTTGAGGGAACCCACAGAGGACTGGGGAGCGCAGGGGATCATGGCCAGCTGGGCTGGACGGAGAGCTGGGGGAGCTACGGCCCGGCCCCCCGGCCTCCCAAGCTCCCTGCTCCAGTGTGCTTCTGGTGTGTCCTCTGGCCAGTCCCACCAGGACCCGGACGCAGGAGGCCCGCTCCCCATCGTGCAGTGCATGCAGGGCACCCTCCCGGGGCAGAGCGGCGTCGGGAACGGGTCTGGAGGGATCAGCACCGAGCAGCCAACACGGCTTCCCGCGGACATGGTCAAGGCACAGCACGCTGTCAGCGCAGTCTTCAAAAAGGGCTCCTGGGGACCAGCCTGCCGTCTCTCCCCCGTGCAGGCTACCCGGCCGGAGCATGGTGGCCGGCTCTGTGGGTCTCCCTCTGCCAGCAGTCTCCTCCAGGCCTGGCATCCCAGCTGGCCCCTGACCCTCCTCGGACCCCTCGTGGACATCCCGGTGGTATTCTTGTGGCCTCTCCCTCTTGTACTGCGACTCACTACTCTCAGTCCCCCTCTCTGTCCCAAGCACGGGGCCAGCCAACGCCCTGCATGGGGGCTTGTTATCACTCCCATCTCGTACACAAGGAAATCAGGGGTCAGAGGGGGTAAAGCAGATGCACTTAGTAATAGCAATGGACGGCTGGGCCAAGAGGAGCAAACCCAGGCGGCCAAGGGCCACTTGCCAGTGCCTCGTCCAGCGGGGTGGAGGCTGAAGGACACTGCGCTGGGTCCAGAGTCCCAGATCCAAGTTCTAACCTTGGGCAGTTCACCGTGCGTGTATCTCGGTCTCCTGGTCTGTAAAATGGGGAGCCCTTCCAGGTACTGCTGGGACTTCTCCCAGCTCAAGCAGTGCCCAGGCCCAGTGGGGGTTGTGGACGCTGTGGCCTTTGCCTTCTAGATTTGCACACGGCCCCAGAGCCACATCCGTGCTGTCAGACTTTGTGAACAAACAATTCGCTTCTCATTGGCCCCGTGCACTTGTTGGGATCAGCAGATGTAAAATTCTGACATCGCACTTAGAAAACTTCCTCCATCTGGGTTTCTGCAACGCACAGGGAATCATTTGCCAGACACATGTTTTGTAAAATAGGGACACGCTTCACTGCGCCTTGTGGAGCTGACAAAATCCACCTTTCCCCAATCACGTGAATGTGGCCCGTGCGTGCTTTCCGGTTGGGAAGTGATGCAAGGCCACGCAGAGGGAAGGGAGGCCCTTGGCTTCCAGGCACCACGTGGCCAGCACTTGTGCTGGGGGCAAAAGGCAGGGAACGCACGAGGCCACGCTTTCCTAAAAATAGAGACGTGTAACATGTGGTGTTCACAGGACACACGACGGGATCAGTGGTATAATGGAAAACAATTCATTCCTGACGTCAGGCCAAGTGGCGCTGTTGGGAGGAGCCCACATGGGCACGTGTGTCCCCTGCTCACGCTCTGGATAACGTGCTGTAGGGTGAGCCGGTACTTCCTTCTTTCTTGAGGACAAATCACATTCCGTCCTGTGGGTGGACGTCTTCTTGTGTGTCTGTCATCTGCCCCGGACCCTTGGGTTCTTCCACCGTTGGGCTGTTGAGAGCGATGCCGCTGCGAACAGCTGCGAGCCGCAGGCGCTCCTAGCCTGGTCCGGTAGTTACTGGCCTACTACACTAACACTGAGGCGCAGTGACCTCAATTTCAAGGGGGGGATTCAGGAAATCTCATGGCCTTTGAAGCCAAAACAGACCTGGTTTCAGATGCTCGATTCTGAGCCTCACTTACTCATCTGTGAAATGGGAACTGTTGCGGGGACCGCTGGTTGCTGGTTTCAGAGGGAACCCAGAGTTTTTCAAGGGTCTCCCCCTCTCCCACAGGACCTACTGGAGCTGAGAGCAGATGCCCCCAGAGCCCGAGGGGCCCGGTAGCACAGCAAGCTCCTCCCCCTTGCCAGTGATTGGTGCGGGGGACCCAGGCTTCAGCCAATCAGGTCCTGGCGTCCCCTGGCAACTGTTGCTAGGCTGCGGCAGGCTGCACCTGAGCGGCTCACCCAGGCAGAGGAAGGACTGACTGCCGGGAGAAAAGGGGGTCCCTTCTGCCCGGGACCAGCAGGGAAGCTGGTTGTTCCGGGTGCTGCTGACAGGCATCCCGCCACCGCCAGGGCAGAGCCCAGGCCGGAGGAAGGCAGAGAGACAAAGCTGGAGAGCTGGTTCCAGCCACCCGCGTGCACACACACACACACACACACACACCCCTCGTCACACTCACAGACACACAGACAGGCACACCCTCACTGTATCTGCAGACATCGACTCGGAATGTTAAAACAAAACGGGTCCCTCTAGGTAACAATGATCTTACCTGCTTTTAGCAGGTGATGAGATGAAGCCCCAGGAACTGCCCCAGGTCCAGGAGGCAGGCTGTCCAAAGTCAGGACCACCGCTCGAATACCCCGAGACTAACTCAGCTACCCCAGCATTACACTGTGCTCACATGCAAGGGTGCACACGCTGCCCCCAACACACACGCACACACACACATGCACACAAGCACACACGCACGCACACGCACGCACACGTACCAACTCAGGCTCAGAAGCCACGTCCCTGGAAACAGCAGATCTCAGGGCTAATTCACAGCTGTGTCAGGATGGCTCAGTGGCCTGGCTTTTGAGTATTGCTCGAAACCGAAATTTATCACAGAAAGAGAAGCCTGTATGCAACACTTTCTATCCTCGGCATTACTCCTGGTTCTGTAATAAGACATTAGAAGTGGGCCGGGACTGAGAAGTAACGCGGGGAGGGGGCAGAGAATGCGGGCAAGGGGGTCCATGAGGATGGAGGTTCCCCCACTCTCCGTAGCGTGAACCTTCAAGGGCCACGGGAGAAAGCTGAGTGGCGTCTACCGATCAGCCGGTAGGGCTGTGAACCACAGCCTGACCGCCGGGCCACAGTTAGTAGGAGAACCCCTTGTTTCAGAACCATGCACGGTAGCGCTCAGAGGCAGGGCACATCTTGTTTGCACCTTCCTGTGCGGGTGTCTCTACGCGGGGCGGGGGCGGGGGTTGGTAAAGACTCACGTGAGAATTTTTGTGCTCCTCTTCTGTAAGTCTGACGCCGTGTCCAAAACAGAGGGTACACGATCTCAAGGGACACCAGGAAAGCCAAGGGACCCCAGACTCGGGAGGGGGAGTGAGCTGGGAAGGCGCGGCGGCGCTGGTCTGCGGCCGGCCTCCCCGCTGAAATCAGAGCCCGCGAGTCCAGGAGCGCACCTGCCGCACCGTCCCGGCGACACCATCCACGGGGGAAGCTCCCCCGGACCCGAATTAAGTGTCCTGCTAGAAAGCGTTAGGCCCCCCTCCCGCCGTATCGGCGTTGATAGTGGCCTCGGGCCAGGCATAGCTAGAATGCCTTGCACGTGCTGACAGACTGGAGAGGGTATAAATGTGAAGTGTGTGTCAGGTCGGATGACGTGACCGTGCAGAGACGTAGGGTACACACTCGAGAGTAGAACGGGGTCCCCCAGTCGATTGCTGAATCAAGATTTCCTGCGCTATACACCGTGGTCGCAGCGGAAATAGCCCTCAAGGGTAGCCCCGTCCCGCCTTTCACATCAGACACGTGATATGACGCAGTTTTAGCCAAGGGCCTGTAAGATGCACGACATCATCTCGAAGGTAACCTGGGGGCCGCCACCAGCGCAGCCGGCTTGCACCGAGCATGTCCTCGGGGCCGGGTGCTGCGCTGAGTGCTGTCATCTCCCTGCAGAGGGGGCCCCCCGGGTCACACCACACCTGGCACGGAGAGCAGCCCAGCTAGACGCAACTTCAGAGCCCTTTGTCCCGTCCTCCCGCGGTGACGGGGCCTTGGTATCTGGACGGTCCAGTTCCACCACTTGCAAACTGTCTCAGCGGCAAGGAGCCACCGGGAGCCTGAACGACCGCTTCTGTCAGTCTTCCCCGTTGGCCCGAAGCCGTGGAAGCAAGACCACGGGGTGGGGGGCGGGGGGCGGGTTGGACAACACATCCGCCCGGCATCAGCCTCAAGGACGGTGCTTTTGGATAAGGGGGCAACTTACACCCTCCCCTTGGCCAGATTCCAAAACCGTTGTCAGATTCACATGGTAATCGGCCTTGTCATTCCTCTGTTGAGCTTCTCTCTGGGAGGTTTGAAAGATAAGAGTGCCCGTGCAGGTGTGCTTGGGAACAGAGCCTGGCTCCCCGCGCCGTCGCTGGCAGGTCCTGTCGCTGCCGTGAGCAGCGCTCTGTCTCCCTGCCCTTGTCCCCGGCCACACGGGCCCATCCTCCCAGACCCAAGCCAAGGCCACTTCCTCCCTGCAGGCCCCCGCACACGTGCAGACAGAGCTGTCCATGGTGACCGCGGTGCCCCGTGAGCAACGCACTGTATGATCTCCCCGCCCCCTGAGGTCCCCGCTGACCCCTGGCTTGCTGGCCGGGGCACCCTCCGGGTCCACATGGGTAACGTGGAGGACGCGCCTGGTGTTTGCTTCCTGATCACGCATGCATTTTGTGTTTCTGCGAAAAATAGAAGCGGGCCACATTACACAGACGTTTGGCCCGTATGTGTCCCCTCGCTCGCGAGCTCCCCCAGACGCGGAGTGGGTCCGGGCTGCACGGGGCTGTGAGGGGGTGGGGCCGGCCCGGGGGTCTGCAGGGACGGCAGCCACAGCCACAGAGCCGGCTTCTCCCACCTGTTTCTCTGCAGCGAGAGCGGCAACCCCTCCTTTAAACTCCCGTCCCTGAACTCCCGCACCCGCAGCTGCCCAAACCTGGGGTGACCTGAGCCACTGCCTCTCCCAGGGCAGCCTGCATTCGAGTCACCGGGGGTCTGGCTGCCACGAAGTTTCCGCGTCAGGGAGGCCCTGCGATTCCAACCAGCTCCCAGGGGGTGTCTGAGGACCATGTGTCGGGTAGCGAGATTTTAAAGTAAATGAATAAAGAGAATTTAAGTAAGAGGCCGACACCTTCTAATGGGAAAAGTGATCTATCTGCCCCGGGACTCTAGAAGCTGGGGGTGGCGGTGGGCCTGTCACTGTCCCCTGACATTCCACCCGGTACATCTCTGTCCCTCTAGAATTCTGCTCACGTCATACCCTGGCCCACCTGCGGCCTCGCTCTCTGGGGCTGGACGCCTCCACTCAGCCCTCCGGGTAACCCTTCTGTCTTTTCCTCCTTCCTGTCTTCCTGGGAGCAGGTCGCATGGACTGCTGGTGGCCCCTGCGCTCTGGGCTCTGGCCGAGGTCGGCCAGTGGGGACACCACTGTGACATAGGAGAGAGGGAGGCGTCGGCGCCCCGTCTGCTGGAGCACGCGGCCCCTGGGAGAGCTGCTGCTCTTATTGTAACTCTTTGTTCCTTTTATTTTCCTTATTTTCACAGCATTTTAGTTCGTATTCTCACTAGACCTGGTTAGCCCCAGCTCAGATGCCTTCTCCATGAAGCCGTCTTGGATTATTTGAATCTTCATTCATATCCTCCTCCTTTAAACTCACTGGACGAGTAACTTAGCTCCCTGTCATGAGCAGCCTTCTCGCTTTCCGTCCTGTTCCTCCCGTGGGTCCATCTGGAACCCTCAGTTCCCCCTCTGGGTCCGGACGCCTCCCGTCTCCCTCAGCCCCCGACACCGGTGGGACACCTCTGCACCCGCACGTAGCCTTTTCTCTGATGGGGCGGGTGACAAGCGCTTCCGCAGCCGACAACGCGGGGAAATACTCTGGGCACGATCTATCCTTCTGTGTGTTCTCTCTTTCAGTAATTCGCGAGTCCCTGGGGCAATGCCCATAAACAATGTAACATATTTAAAAACCAACTTTTGAAAAGGGCGTTACTGAGCTGGCGGCACATACCTAGCATGCGGGGCACCCGCCGGAAGTGCATCCACCCCTGGCGCTGAGTAGGTTCGCAGAGCCGGGCGGCCGTCAGCACAACTACCCGGGACACTTCGGGCCGCACCTGCTGGTGGCCGTCTACCTCGCGCCTCGCTTCCAGGGACCGACAAGACACCAAGCAGAAAAAGGACATGGCCCACGTAAATCCCCGCAGGCACAGTTCTGTTTGCTCGAAGGCACGGCGCTGCTCGATGGCAGTGTTTCAGGAGAAGTGCATCTGGGTGTCGCCAACGCGCACATTGAGCCCACCTGCCTCCTGGCACACCTGAGTTCAGAAGCCTCGTCCTCCCACTAGAGGGCGTGGTGTCCCAGGTGGCAGCGGCTCCGCCCGGCCCTCCCAGGTGTTCCCACCTCACCCCCACCCCGGGCGGGCGGCGGGGAGAGCTGGTTCTCGCCGGTCTGGCCGGAGGAGCTCGAGGTCCGTGTCGCGGCGTAATCCGAAATCCGGCCTGTGGAAGGGAGCTTGCGTTCCGGAGCCAACTGCAGACTCAACTCGATGGATTCAAAAGGTGAGGTGTGGGCACAAAGAAAACACTGTGCGACAAGGAGGGGGGATTGGTGACAATCATAATGCTGCCATTGACTGAATATTTGCAGTGAACTTGGCACGGCGCTAAGAGCATTACACGCATATCTGGTTTAATCCCCGCAACAGCCCTTGGAGACAGGCCTTCTTCTTTTGCCGGGTTTCCTGATGAGGAAGCTTAGAAAGAAGGCAATTTAATAAGGTGTCCAGATCTTAGGACCGATATCATGATTTGTTTGGACAGAGGGAGAGGCCAGTCTGAGCCGAGTGGCCTCCTGCCGTCCTCAAAGTCAGAGACCCTGAGAACTCTGGCTTATTGTCGGCTGACCCCCACCTGCAGACATTGGACCCTTTTAAACCGAACACACTGGGGAGGTGTGCGCTGGGGCAATGGAAAGAGCCTGTTTTCGACATAAATCTGAAATGTCTGGCAATGTGTACCAGGACGCGAGAGCTCTAGATCGCAGGGGATGTGTCCTTGACCAGCCTTGATGAACGTGACCCCAGAAACGGTCAAGTCCTTACTGCCTGACGCTCTAACCTGACAGTGCCCGCCTGGGGATCCCACCTGCCCCCAGGTTTACTGTGGGGGCCAAGGAGCAGCAGCAGCGCTCCCTCTCGGGCCCAGGCCCCTTTGCTATGGAATGCACAACGTTAATTTTGAAGCTATTGCTGTGGTTCGCGGCAGCGTCCCACGGGGCGCTCACGGGCCGAGCCTGGGGCGGCAGGCGGGATGCAGAATGGAAGGGGAGGGGAAACCTCTTCTCGCTGGAAATGGGCTCCCCCTCATTTGTACGGCGGTGATTCCCGCTGAGCTGCAACGTCTCTACCGGGATTGGGGTCTTGATCTCTACCCACCCCCACACCCTGAGTTTGCCTTCACTCTCCGTCCTTCACGGCGTCCCTCCCCTTGACGTGTGCAGATCACCTGTGGGGTCTCAGCACCCCCCAGAGGGTAGGACCGGGTACAGCCCGCCTTCCGGGCCACCTTCCACCACCGGTAATTCCATCTTCCAGGAAGAAACCGGAAGTCGTGGGTAAGCGCTACCCGAAACGTTTGAGATTCAAGTACGCAGAAGAGGGGAAAGTCATTACCAGAGGGAACGTGATGGGGTCCGCTGCTGCGGAAAACAGTCCAGCAGCCCCCCAAACTGAGGGTCACCGCATGGCCCGGCAGCCCCGCCCTCGCTGGCATTTTCACTCCGTGCTCAGCGAGGATTCTCTGCGGGCACCATTTCCGGCAGCCCGAAAACTCCCATGACAGATGACCCAAGGACGGGTTCCCACTGGATAGGAGCCCGTCTCTGCCACGGGAAACTCACCCATTCACAGAAATCAAGTAGACCCACAGCCGGGTCTCAGCCCAGCTTCCTTGGGGCCCGGCTGCTGGACGGGCCACAGTGCTCAGGCCTGAACGAGGGGCTGAGTGAAGGGTCATCGTTCCTGCAAGAGGCTGGGCCATCTAGGTTCTCCTGTGGCCCTCACTGACGAGCAGGCTGGCCGAGGCTTGTTCACAGAGTCCTCGGCATCCTGAGAGCAGCAGCTGCTGGGACCCCTAGGGCACAGCATTCACATCGTGTTACAAATGTCCCGGCGACCAAAGCAAGGCGCACAGCCAAGCCCAGGTTCGGGGCCATGAGCAGGAAGAGTTGGTGACCGTTTATCAGACACGGTGGAGAGAACAGGCAACAGGGCACCAAGAGGGGCACAGAGGAGGGGACAGTGACCTCGACTAGAGGGACCAGGAAAAATTTCACAGGCGAGGTTACGCCTGAGCCCGACCTTGAAACATGAGCCACAGTTCACCTGGGAAGGTTGAGTTTATGCATATTATTCACATACGCAGTGCAGGGGGGCGCAAGAAACCAGAGCGGGGGTCGCCTGGTTATCGGGGTGCTGGGCTGTCAGACGGCAGGGCTGTGATGGAGGGGGGACGAAAACTAGCAAGAGTGATGCAAGGACAAGAAGGAAAGTAACATGAGAGCGCAGAGCTGGGGCTCTGTGGGGCTTCACCGCTCCGGCCTGAAACTCCTCATCTGTGAGGCGGGGCAATGATGGTCCTCGCACAGGGTTTTCACTCTGGGGATTAAAAGACCTGATGATATGGGGGTTCCCGTAGTTCTTCGTACACGATGAGCTCAGGAAATCGTGCTGATTTATGGATCGTTGGCTGCATGCGGGTGTTTCGAGCCTACGACGGGCTTTGCTGTGCCCAGCCGCTCTCGAAATAGACACGTCATCCCACCGTAGGGCCGGGGGCGGTTGAGGAAATACCAGTGGGCGTGGAGCCCGGAGATGGGATCTCTGCGGGAGCCCGTCCCCTCTGGGGGCGTCGGTCAGAGCCGGCTGTGTGCCCCGCAGTCCGGAGCCCCTCACGCTGCACTCTCGCCATCCCCGTCTCTGGTCTGTTCTCACCCCTGCAAAGAGGGAGCATGCAGTCACCGTCACCCCGGGGCCATCCCGCCGGTCCACACGTACGCCGGGGCCGTGCCGATGCCGTGAAAGGCCGTGTTGGGGTTTTCCTGTGAAACTGTTGTTTTCTTGAATACGGGGAGACGTGTCCTAACCCACTGTCTTTGGCAGGAGGCAGAAGGTTCCAGTACCGGAGTAACCCAAAGGAAGGTCTCCGTCCAGCCGAGGCCTTTGCGCCCATCTGACCCTGGAGGTGTGGTTGCAGACGGTCCCGCGTTCAGAGAGAGGAGACCCCTCCGGCAGGCACGGCGCCCACTCAGCTCGGGCTCCAGGAGCAGTCACGCCGAGCGGACCTCTTCCCTCTTGGTTCCAGTCCTGGCGGGAATGGCGCTCGGACACACACCGCTGCGGCCACAGGGGGAGTTTAGTTAAAGAACCCGGAAGGTTAAACCACTCAGCGATCTGCACAGTCAAAGGAGAGGCGCTTTTAAGCAGCCTAGCCACGTTCGACCTGGGCGCTGTTCTAGATTCTGGCGTCTCTCCATTCCAGAACACACGGCAAGGTGCGGGCCAGTGAGGCGAAAGCAGGAGCCAACGGCTTCGGGGCCGGCTCTAGGCTGCACGTTCTCTGCCTCGTCCATATACGGCTGGTGACCCCCACAGCTGCAGGAGGTGGTTATCGTTATTATCCCTCACTGATGGCTGGAGAAACTGAGGCACGGGAGGCGGGACGAGGGCTCCGTGCTCACGGTCCGGCGGAGTATGGGGCAGAACTGGGGTTTGGAGCCAGGCCGTGTGGCCTCAGTGTCTAAGCTCCTCCCTTGGAGTCACCGGCTCGCACACGGCGGACGGGCCCCCATCTGTGTGTCCAGTGAGGCCTCGCTCCTGGGCTCCTTCTCGTCTGCCCGCTGCTGGGCTTCAGACGGGTCTCCGTACATCCCTCATTCCTGCAGACCCTCAGGCCAGAGTCGGACCCTGACCATCACAGTGGGAACACTCATCTCACCCAGAACCCTGAGGTCAGACAGGCGATGGGTTTCACCGGAGGCCCCCGGCCGCGGCTGTCCGCGTCCCCCCGGCTGGGCCCCCAGAGTGCCGCCTGGAGCCTGCTGGACACACAGAGCCACGGGTGCCACCGCACCTCGGCCGCGTCAGAACCACCAGGTAAGGCACGGCTTCTCGGGAGACACCCTTGATGGCCGTCCCCACGTTTCTGGGTCGGCTTTCTCCCCGAACGAGCGGTCCGGGCTGCACAGGCTGGCCACACAGCCTCCCGGGTGGCTTCCTCGATGGGCCGCCTGGCGTCCCTGGGCCGTGCGGACAGAGAGCCAGAGCTCTGCGTTAAGAAGGGAACAGAGGGCGTCCTGGCTCAGAGGGGCGTGGATTCTGGTCTCCTGGGCCTCGTGATGCCTGAAGCTGCTCTCCATTGCTCTCTGTCCTAGAGGGACAGACATGGGATGCCCCCAACTCCAGCCAGTGTCAGCTCCGGAGAAAGCGATGGACCTTCCACTCACAGGAACCCCACTTCCCAGTATGGGTCGGGTCACCCCTCTGCTGAGACAGAATGCACAGGCTGCCCCCAGACCACCTCTGATGAAGCACCCTCTCTTAGCCCGCAGCTCTGGGCTTCCGTGGCAGCCCCACCGGGGATCCCCCCGTCCTCCCCATTCAGGGCCCCCAGGACTGCACGCTCCCCTCTGCACTGCGGTGGCCTCGTCCGCGGGGCCGTGCTCCACGAGGCAGGAATGTGGGTTTCCCCGACACCCCCGCCTCTGGGCTCATCCTCCGCCACCCTGACTCTTCCTGCCTCGTGTCGAGGGCGGCGAGAGCAAAGGCAGCTCCCCTCACGGCAGGCTCGCCCTCTGTGGAGGGACGTGTGTGCCCAATGGGCTTCTAGAGTTTGTTTCCAAAGCCGCACTTTTTAAAATGAAGACGCCCCCAAATGGCAGGATTCCTGGCTTCCTTGGCCATGTGCAGAGAAGGCGCCAAGTTCACGCTTGGCCCTGGGCACTGTCGGACTCGTAGGGCGCCCTTTTTCTTATTTGCAGTAAGAGCGACCGAGGCGTGGGGGATTTCGATTGTCCGAGTCTGAGCGTTCTCAGGGAGTGTATGTCAGCTTCCGCGGGCCCACTGGCTGCCGCCGCCTCCTCCCTGCCCCGTGTTTGTGGCCCCGCTGCTGGGGACAGCGTGTCCCTTCCTGCTTAGGGAGCTCTCGATTTCCCGGGATTTATCAGGGAGACAGTCGCCGTCCTCGAGAAACCCGCTCCTTGCCGCTCCGGTGAGTCCCCGCCGGTGCCCTTTTCCCACGCCGAGGGTGGAACCTGAGAAGTCATAATCACCTGCTCCAGCCGCATTGTTTGCGCCCTGCGGTCCCGGGCCCGTCCCCGCGTCGCGCCTTTGAAGTGTCGCTAAGCTGCTAGTGGCTCTCAGACGACCCGTCAGTCAGTCACACCTCTTCACTCTCAGCACCGCCGGCAGCGGCCTTTGAGCCGACACGTTGGCAGCCCGGAGGCCTCTCCGGAGGGACATGTCCCCTGGGTGACCTTTTGGCTTCTGAAGACGGCACCTGGGCCTGCCGACGGAGGGGGTCCGCGGCGGGGCCGCCCCCTCCTTTCCTGGCCACCCACCCCCACTCGGGACCCAGCCGCGGCGCGCGCACGCTGGTATTTCTTTTTTAACTGTGGCAAAACATCCGTAACATGAAATTTACCACTTTCACTACTTTTAAGTGTACAGTTCTGTGGCACCAAGGGCATTCACGCGCGACCCTCCCCACCATCCATCTCCAGAAATTTCCTTCTCATCTTCCGGAACGGAGACTCTGTCCCCACTGAACGCCAGCTCCCACCCGCCTCTCTGTCTCCGCGGGTCTGCCTGCTCTCAGCTCCTGGCGTCCACGGATCTCAGGACGGGTGTCTTTGCAGTGGCCTCATGCCCTCCAGGTTCGCGCTCATGGTAGCAGGTGTCAGAGTGGCCGTCGTCGTTAGGACCCGATACTACCCCACCGTACGGATGGACCGCCTGTCATTTACCCAGTCACCTGTCGGCGGGCACTCGGCTGCTTCCACCATTTCGGAGAGCGCGAGTAGCACCACTATGAACATAGGTGTGTGCACGTCTGAGTTTGGGGGGCACAGACGCAGAAGCGGGGTTGCTGGGCCGCTCGCCGCCGAGCTGCCTGGCCCTCTCCCAGGAGAAGAGAGAAGAGCGTGGGAGCCCCGGCGGCCCCCCAAACCCCGTCCCGGGGTGGTGACTCCCAGCTGTGTCATAGCAGCCATCATCCCGGCGGGCGCGCCCCAGTAGTGCCGTCTGGTTGGGTCGGAACCTGCCAGTTGTCCTTTCCTAAAATATGGCTTTCAAGTCCTTTTCCCTCTCACCTTCTCTCCTTCCATGTCAGGGAGACAGCGTAGAAAAGACGCGGTGCTGCCTTCTGGGCGAAAAGCCGCGTGTCATTGTTGGGATAAAAATGGGCATTGGGGCTGCTCCCAGGAAGCCACCGGGGGGCTCACTCAGAGTGAAACAGAGCGTGCGTGCATGGGGACGCTGCTGGATGCCACCGCCTACAACGCGCTGGAGCCTTCGTCCGTGCTGACCTTCCAGGCCCCACCCTCAAGGAGGCCAGCCCCTCTCTCCCGGTTCCAGAACATTCTGCCACTGGTGTTCCAGAACAGTCTCTCTCATGAGGAGGCCATCTGACCGGCCCGAGGAGCCGGTCCCCGAGGCCGCGGTGGGACTTCCGGTCCCCCTCCTACTGTCCCTTCAGGACAGAGCACAGAAGCTACCCGGACGGGCAGGGGGCACGAACAGGGAGTGCCCCGAGGCCGCGGTGGGACTTCCGGTCCCCCTCCTACTGTCCCTTCAGGACAGAGCACAGAAGCTACCCGGACGGGCAGGGGGCACGAACGGGGAGTGGGGCAAGACAGGCTGGGGACCTTCTGCAGGGCTGGGAGCGAGGCAGTTCAGTTGAGATGAGTCGGGGGCATCGAGAGAGCTGATCTGGGTGAGAGGAGGCTGGGATCCCGTCCTTCCCTTGCTCCAGCTGTCCCGTGCTGCCGTCTCACTCTGAGTACACGTGGAGGCCCTGACCGGGTCCCCCACACCACCCACCCGCCCACCCGCCCTTCCTCCCTGACCTCCTGTCCTGCCGCTGCCCCTCACTCGCTTTGCTCGAGCCTGAATGTGTCCTCCCCATGGTACCCTATCTTGGTGTCTTTGTGCCGGCTCTTTCCTCCTCCTTTTCACGTGTGCATTGTTTTACGCTACGTCCCCCAGCATTTCCAATAGGGCCCAGCCCATCGGAGAGGCTCCATAAATATTTGACGAATGAGGTCTAGGCAGAAGGAACCATACTGACGCAGAAATGTGAACCATTTGGTGTATTCTGGGAACGCCGTGCAGTTCGTTGCGTGGAGATTAATGACCCAGGCTGCCCTGGACAGTTGTTCAGCCGGTGTACTACACAAGGATCCCAAGCTCAAGAGGCCGGTGGGGTGAATTCCAGCCTACCCAAGCTTATCAGGTTGCACAGGCCCAAAGATGCCTTAGGGGTGGCTTTCGAATGGGTACACGCATTCCATGGGCTCATGGTGGCCCTGAAAACAGGGGACGGGCATCAGAAAATGAAGCAGAGTAGATAAAGAACTGGCTCATAAAAGGGTTCATCCTGACCGCCAGGAGGAGGCTGTAGCAGACGCTTAAGATGCCTGCCTGGCGTCCACTCAGCCCCCCGATCTCCGCACCCTGTCATGGGCGGTTCCTGGCACTCGCCAGCAGCCCACATCTCTCTGCTTTGCTTCCTCCGGGGCAGAGAAGGCCCCCCAGCGGCCCAGGAGTGCAGGGCGGTTAATATCCCAGGGGCACCCCTCGACCTCAGGGGTGGGGGTCAGTGGATATGTGCCAGGCTCCCCTGACGAAGCAGGACCGTCCCCAACAGCAAATGCCCATGGATGTACTCTACTGAGTTTTCCCTTCCCTCGTCTCACTCCTCTGATACCTCACTCCTGCTTCCAAACACACCGCCCATGCCCAGTCCTTGCCTCAGGCTCTGCTTTCAGAAAACCCAAACCAAGACAGAGCCATTAAGGGTGATTTCACAGACGAGTAACATCATCGGCTTTTTCACCTGGAAAGATCACCACGGGCTCTTGGCAGAGGGTGGGCTGTGTGCTGGTGGCAGACCGGGGATTGGAGGCTCTCGCGGGGGTGAACGCCTCAGCTCGTGCATGGCGGCTGGAAGGATGGAGACATGCTTGGTGGGCACGATATTCGGAGCCTGGTGCGCGACGAGCGGGAGGGGGCCCTTCAAAGCCATACTTCCGACCCGGCTGATTGGGCAGATGGCCACGTGGCCAACGAGGACCAGATAGCAAGAAGGGGACAAATTCAGGACTTTGGGAGCAGCCGATGGGCTTGTTTGGATGTATGAGCCGCTCTCCCAATCTTGCCCTCGTTCTCTCCTCTCCCTCTCGGCTGCAGAGATGCTTTATCTTTTCCGGTTGTCTGTTACCCCTTCTCTGTACTGAAATATACTCGTCTTCCGCATGTAGAATAATTAAGGACAACTGTGACAATCCCTTGGGGCCAGGCAGGGTTCCAGGAAGACACAGGCGATGCAGTCAAATGGGGTCATTGAGGAGAGTTTAGTAAAGGGCTGTGCCGGGACTAAAGGAGACCAGTTGGGGAGATGCACCCCCAGGCGACCAACGTAGGGGAGCCGTCGTCACCAGGGCCCGAGGACGGAGCTGAATCTGCAGGACAGGTGTAACAAACATGTCCCTTGAGTCAGGGCAGTAGGTCGGCCCAAGGGAGCACTGCCGGAAGGGGTCCAGGGGAACAAACCCTCCTCCCGACTTGGGGTCCCCTACCAGTGCCCAACTGATTGGACCCAGCTGGAAGCCAGAGAGCAAGGGAGTCCTCTGCTCCCTCTTGGGGCACAGAGCAGTGCACTTGGCACTGCTAAATGAAGACATCTAGCACATTCTTCGAAAGAAGCCCTGGACAGATGAACGAGGAACACAGTTACCTTCAGGAATCTAGTCCAGATCTCGTGCTTCAACACCATGGCTCGTCACAGAATCTGGAGTGAAACACGCAGGCCTCACTGTGACCTGCTCGAAGCCTCCCAGGGTCCAAGCCTGGCCCGTCCCTCCCCACTCACTCCCACGCACCCCCCGCTCTCTGTGCCTGAAACGTCCTTCCCTGCTTCTTCTTACCCTCCGAGGCCTCTCAGCTCCTCTGTCGATGGGGCGGGGGAAGTGGCCACACTCTCCAGCGCAGGTAGTAGAATTCTGAATCTCCCCCACCTTTCCTGAGAGCAGCGCAGGTCAAAACGTTAATTTACAGAGACTTTATGGGATATGTCTTGTAGGAACTTGTCCCAAGTAAATATTCAGACCAGATTGAAAAGGCGTGTACACAGAGATGTTTATGAAAAGCTGCCGAGAAGAGCAAAATTAAATGCACACAACAAATAACGAACTCGATGTCTGCATGTTCGTCAGGAGACGCGTGGTTTCAAAGTTGATGGTCCATCCCCGTATGATGAAATATTATGCCATTAACTTGAGGTGCATTGATAAGGAAAATGAATATAATATGATGCACTGTAGAAAAGCACGGTAGAAAACAGCGGGATTCCATTTTCGGAGGAATCCATATCTGTAGAGAGCTTGAGGTGCGGGACATATATATGTGCATGCGGGTCTTTGTCTGCGCGCGTCCCTCCCCGCGTGCGTGGCTTCTACTTTGAGCCATCAGCCTCGGCTGATGCGTCCCTTCCCTTCCCTCCTGTATAGCCCTGGTCTGAACTGGAAAAATTCTGCCAGCCAAGAGGAATCCTTATTTAGCGGTGTTGTCAAAGTGGCCTTCAATGGCACATTCATTCTGCACTCTCGAATTCAGACAGGAAGGAGAAGGGGGCGGCGAGGCCGAGGAGAAAAAGCAAAAGCCAAGTGTTTGTGCAAGCGTTTTTGGAGACGCTGAGCTCAATAAGGCAGGTGTGCCGTGTGGGCTGCTTCAAGACCACAGGGGCAAAGGAGCAGTTAGAACACTAATTAAAATGCTCCAAGGAGCTCAAGCCCCTTCAGATCCAGCTGCAGAAACCCAGAGGTCAAAGTGCTTAAGGATGCATAAAATGCGGATTTTTCCATAATTATTTAAATATGTGTTAATGAGTGCTACAACACAGTTGGACTATGTCTATTAAAGGATTAAAAATAAAGGGAAACCGAGAAGGAGTAGCTTGAGCAGTAGGAAAAGTGCTCATCTGGGGGTTGACCCCCCCCCCCTATTTTGCTCTAGACCCACTTCTCAGAGTAAGAGTAAGTCACACAGGCTCCCTGGGGCTCCGCCCTCTCCTCTGAAAATGAGTGGCGGAGGGGAGGGGGCGGACCCCCGCTCCAAAGCCCCTCCATCATCAGAATCTGCCCATCTCCTGCATCTAATGAGATGGGAGGATGATACCGGTCCAAGGAAGAGGGGCTCACAGGGAGACTGCGGAACCCCACGTACTTTCTTAGCAACCTGGGCAGCAAGAGGGCTCTGCTCAGTAACCAGAGGCGTCAAGACTATAAATGAGCCATTCAGGGGGAGCCGGGGTGGGGGGCGAGGGGGAGGAGGTTCACATGGGTCCGCCAATGACCGCTGGTCCCCTTGTCCTGCCCCCGGCGGACGCCCAGCAAGGCATGGGCGCAGCTCAGAGCCTCTGGTCAGGGAGGGAGCCATTACACGTTTGCCAGGAGTGGAGGAAATACGGGAATGACATTCCATCATTTTTCTTCCCCAAGCGAGGAAAGAAACAAGAAAGAAAGAAAGAAACCCAGTCCAGGACCTGGCTACACACCGTGCCGTCGACACCTAGCCCTTTATGGGAGCGGCTACTTCCAAAATAAAGAGCATAGTGATTTCAGGGTATATATTTTTGCCTGCGTTTTTGAGGATGTTTTGGGCCTTTCATCTCCTTTGGAGGCGTGTCACCTAATTATGCCTCTTTCATCCACGTATCCCCAGTCGGAACGCACCAGTCCCCTCTCCGGCAATCGAGGACGACTGAGGGGTTTCCACATTCCAGCCGGTGCAGAGAGCCTGGGTATTTATGAATACCTGAATAAACTTCTTTAATCCAAAAACAAACTCCTCCTGAAAGAAACGGCCTGAAAAGGCCTTTCACGGACTGTTTTCCAACTCGCTGGTTCACGGTTTCCTTGGATTCCACGGTGCTTCCTGTACTAATGGTCTCTGAATGCATTCCCAGCTGCGGCTTCCTGGTCTACCGAGGTCCCCGGCATCAAAGGGGAAGAAGGAAACAAGCAACACAGCAGATGCTCGCGGGGGCTGCGTAGGCTGAAGCCAAAAGGGAAGATACGTGGGCGAGCGTGTGGTGCTCTTCCTACGACTTTTTAAAAGACATGCTGCTTCGGGTAATGCTTTAGAAACCAAGTAGTAGTCACACAGCGCACGCGCGGGCTTCCTCTGCCAGATTAAAAGCAGGATGCTGGAATCAGCATGGAACAGTCATAAATGCAGGCCCGATGACACTGTTCTAATGAGTAGGTTGGCTTTTGGAAGATTGACAGCTCAGACTGGAAACAACAGTCCAGACCGTCAGGATTGCCGTGGACCCGCTAAGAGGGGACAGAAACGACCCGGGGCTGACACACGGTTCCGTGGACACGCGACACCCTGAGACCGGAGCCCGGGGCGTGGAGTTGAGAAGGGAGCTTGAGCACCAGACCAGCACTCGCGGGCCCCCACGTGGCCTCTCCCGCACGGTGGTCTCAGGGGTCAAACTTCTTGCTGGGCGGCCGGCTTCCCCCAGAGCAGGAGTCTCCGGAGAACCAGGGGAAGGCGCACGGGCCTGTTAGGACCTATAGCTTCGGACGTCACAGGCCACCAGATTCAAGGGGAGGGGACAGCGACAGGCAAGTCCGGCCGTGGAGGAGCGTGAGCTCGAGAGCCCCGGGTAGCCTCGGCGCCTGAGAAACGCAGTCGGACACCTGGACGGTCTGGATTCAATTTGACCTGGATTGGAAGCATACCATTTGCTAAGAGTTGACATATGCATGCCGGTGAAAACATCCCCGCAGTCAAGAAAATGGACATACCCGCCACCCAGAAAGCTTCCTCGTGGCCCCTCATAGCCTCTCCCTCCCGCTCCCTTGCCCGCCGATGCCCTCATGCCCTCTGGCAACTATCGACCTGTCCTCTCCTTTTATTTGAGACCTTTTAGGGTTTCAGGCTTCACAGTGGGACCTATGACACGTTTCCAGTTGACTTTGGCACATGTCATAGTTTGTATATTTTAGGGCGAGGTTTCCTTCCATTCGTCGCTCTCCGTCCGAGAGGGGTTTAAATCAGGAATGGACGGCAGATATTGTCACAACGTTTTTTTTTTTTTTCTGTCTCCGTGGAGATGCTCGCACGCCGTTGTTTGTTAGGCTCGTTAATACGACGAGTTTCATTGACTTTCTAACCAAGTAGTCCAGCCCTCCTGGCACAGGCCTTGCTTGGCCGTGATGTGCCGCCCTTTGTATATGTCACTGGATTTGATTTCCTAAATTTTGTTTAGAATTTTTTTTTTCTTCTGTGTTCTTGAGGGAAATTAGTCCGTAACTCTCCATTCAGACAATTTCTTTGTCTAGGTTTGGTATAAGGGCAATGCCGGGTCATGAAACCAGTTGGGAAGCATTCCTTCCCTTTCAGTTTTCTGGACAAGTTTGTGCAAAATTGGAAAAATCACTCTCCTTAAACGTTTGGTAGAGTTCATCAGCAAAGCCTCATGGGACTAGAGTTTTCTCTGTGAGAAGGTTTCTAACCACAAATGCAGTTTTTTTTCAATGGACGGCGCGCCTCAGGTCGTCGGTCCCTTGGTGCGTTAGCTGTGGTCGTGTGTGTCTTCCAAGCCACGTGCCCGCTGCGTTCCTGCAAGCCGTCCGTGAGATCTGTGGTCTCCTCCCTGGGCAAGTGGTCATTCCTCCTCTCTCCTGACCGACCCCGCTGGGTGTTTCTCAAGCAAAGGATCTTCTCCAAGAACCAGCGTCAGGTTCCCGGGTTTCTGTTGAGAATCTCTGCCCAGGAAAGGGCACGTCCTCTTCCAGCCTCCCCGGGCCCACGGAATTCCCCGAGAAGCATCTCGCTCGGCCCTGGCTGCTGGCCGAGCTCCAGGACAGGCCCGTCTGCCGGCCGCTCACCAGCCCCCGCCAGACCATCCGGCAGTTAATATGTTCAAAGGGAAGGCGTCCCAAGCAGATGCTCCGTAAAAGCTGATGGGGGACCATTTCGTGCCCTTCCAGAAGGGCTTTCGTGCCAGGGATGGGATCACATGCTCTGCCTTCTGCTAACATGGGGCCTCGAGCAAGCGACCCATCATCCCGAGCCTCAGTTTCCCTCCGTCTGAAATGGGAATGACAGGAACGGCGTTGTTCAGGGACCCGTGAGGTGACAAATGCAGAAGGCTCAGCCAGGAATCGGGCCGGGGACGAGCATTCCATTCACAGTTGCTATTAAAAGACGACAGTGGGCATTATGGTCTGAACTCCACTCCCTTTACTGCTGGAAAGGAAGGATTTATGGTCTTCCTTTTCTTATGTTGATGTTGGAACCAATGTTTATTGGTTGTAAACGTTAAAAATATAAACCTGTGGTAGAAATCCACAGACTGCGCGTTTTGTCCCCTTACGGACCCGTCCACGGTCACACCTGGTCAAGCACTGAGGTTTATGTTTCCAACACCCAAAATACACTTCAGTTCTACCAAGTGTTGCTTTAGGAAGTTGGACGACTCTGCGGCCGCCGTGTCTCGGGACGACCCAGGATCCCGGGTCTGTGCCCAGCCCGTCCTTCCCTGGGAGGCAGTTGTGTTCACACGGGAGGGCGGATGTGCGGGCGACCGGCAGGCGTGGGGGCAGAGCGCGGGGCTCTGCAGCGGAGCCAGGGGGCCCGCTCCCTGCTGGGACTGCCCTCCCTGCATCCTGGGGCCGCAGGCTGGGAGCCGGGAGGGGGGAGGCGAGCAGGGGAGAGGGTCTGGCTGGGCGCATCGTGGGAGACTTGGGCGAGCCAGCCCTACCCGAAAGTCGGCCTGCGGGGGAGGCTCACCCCAGGCCCTCCAGGCCTTGGTGCAGGTCCGGATGGAGCCTGGATCGGCCCCTGCAGCTTCGGAGAGACCCCGGGGGCGGGGCAAGGAGGGGAGCTTTCCAGAAGGCCAGGCAGCCTCTAGGGTCCTCGCTCCGGGAGCCTTTGAGTGGCACGGGTGATGCCCAGACTCCAGTTGCATGTAGCCAGAGACACGGCATGGCGTCTGGGGAGAGGGAGACAGAGACAGAGACCAGAGAGATGGAGAGATGGAGAGATCCAGTAGTTGCGGCCCCGGCTGCCTGGTGCCCCCTTCCTGTGACTCTTCCCCACTGTGGACCCACCCCAGCTGGCTGCGACCGTGTGAGTGCTAGCCGAGCCTCCCACCCCACGCCGAGATCTGGGGACAACATGGACTGTCCTGACCTCGTGCTACCATGTGGGAAGGGCTGGAGAAAAGCAGCCCCCGGCCCCAGGCCTTGTACGAGCCACCAATTCCCAGGGGCCTCTGGGTCTCCATCCCGAAAGTGACCACCGCGAGGCCGACCTGTGAGCGTTTCTGGGGAAGCCAGGTGAACCCGCTGGGAGGCGTCCCCATTGTGCCTGCCTGCAGTTCCCGCACCTTCTTCCCCACCCCCACCCCCGGCTGCCCTCCATTTTGTCCACCTCCCTGTTGCCCCTCGAGTGTCTCCCCCTGCCTCTCTGTGCTTCTTCACTGCCGTAGCCTAGCGCCTGGGTCGGGGCCTCACACCCCGAGGACACTCAGCAAAAACTTGTCAAATCGCAGCTGGCATCTTCTCTGCCCTGGGCTGAGCCGTGGCCCTTGGGGTGTCCGAGGGCAGAGAGGGGGGTGACACACACGTACGGGATCCCAGATGCTGCCGAGGACCTGAGGGGCGGTCTGCATGTGGGGGAGCTCCAGGGTGCTGTCGGGGGCCAGCCGGCGCCAGCGCCCCCCACGCTGGTCTCGACCCACGAAGATGGAGCGTGGAGAGGACGCCCGCCCTCCAAGCCGCTGCGTTGGCCTCCCAGGGCTGCTGTAAAGAAAATCACCGCACACTTGGCAGCTAAGAGCAGCAGAACTTTGCCACCTCCCAGCTCTGGAGGCCACAGAAGGTGCCAGCAGGGCTGGGCCCTTTGGAGACACGGGGACAAGTCTGCTGGGTGCCTGTGTCCCGGCTTCTGGTGGCAGCTGGCAATCCCACGTCACTCCCGTCTCTGCCTTCAGATGGCCTTCTCCCTGGTCTGTGTCTGTGTCGCCTCCTCTCCTGTGTCTTAGAAGGGCCCCCTCTACATCCCGAGTGACCTCATCTTAAGACCCTTCATTCATCTGCACAGGCGCATTTTCCAAATAAGGTCCCTTTCATGGTGCACGTCTCTTTGGGGGAACACACTGCAGGCAGTGTGCCGCACGATCGAAGGGCCCCCTACCCCAGGCTTGCCCCGTGGCCCTGCCACCGCCAGCCAGCGGGCCTCGCCTCTGAAAGTCTTTCCATCCGGAGAGTGAATCACCCCACAGCACTGCCGGCAGGGCTTAGCGAGGTGGCCCGTAGACGGCCTCCCACGCTGAACTTGGCCACACAGTAGGGCCTCAGTCACTGGCAACCCGGCATTCTTTTGACCTAGCAATTAGTGGCCAACCGCGCTCCCCCGTCCACCAGACAGCCGCGTCCCCGTTCCGGGACTTGAAGACAACAGAACCGTGCTGGAGGGGGAGTCTCGGTCCCTTTCTGCAGGGCAGACGGGAGGACAGGAAGAGGGTACTGGGGTGCTCGCTGGCCGGGAGGAGGCCTGCTGTCACCCCTCCCGCCCCTGTGGCCTGTAGGCGGGGACTTTCCCTGCGTCTCTCCCCTCCCGCCGCCCCCCCCCCCCGCGTGGGGCGCTGAGAGCCCAGACACAGCCCTCGCGACGTTCCCAGAGTGTTAGCCAAGGGTGAGCCCCCCCCACCGGAAGACAGAGTTCTGGAAGGTGCTCTGTGGCATTCTTGGATACTGACAGCTGCCTTCTGGAGGACACATGCCCCTCTGCGAATGCCTCCTGACCGGCCCTTCCCTCCGGCCTCCCCCGGACCCCTAGGCCCCCCAACATCCTGGCAGCAGGGGAGGGTCTCCCTGGAGGGCTCCCCCCGCCGGCCCCAGCTCTGGGGCAGGCTGAACCGGGCGACCCGTGGCCTCCCCGCCGGCACCCCGCACCCGGCGCCAGCACCGGCCAGGGCAGGGGCCTTCAAGCAAGCCTGGATTAGAGGTTTGGGGTTTGGAATGTCCACTCTGGGATAAAGTCAGATTTAAAAAAAAAAAACAAAAAAAAACGACAATTTCAGAGACACAGTCTGAAAAACAAAACAGCTTCTTTAGCTCCTTCTCTGAAATGACATCAGCGGCCACCACAAGGCCTGAATCGGCCCCGCGCTTCTAGCCGTCGGGATGCATCATTTCCCCCCAAAACACCGGGGCCTCGTCCCAGATCCCAGTCGGCCTGGAGCTGCTCCCCGAGCTGGGGGTGGGCGCAGCCGCCCCACTTTCCCGCCGTGCCCCAGGGGAAGAGGGTCGGGCTGGGAGACAGGCTTCCTGGCAGGTGCACGCCCGTCCCCGCCATGTCCCCCGCGGGGGCGTCCGGGTCGCGGGCTCCTGGCCCCGGCTTGCCCGGCGCCCCTGCGGCCCCCGACCCAGTCCCTGCGGCTGCTCCCGCCCCTCCCTGGCGGTGGGCGCACCTGGGGGTTTTCAAGTGCGTGGAAACAGGAGAACGCTTTCAAGATGAATTTTTGTTTAATCGAAGCAACAACCCGGTTGCACTTCAACTTCTTTATCACCACGTAAAAATAGATACAGAAAGAAGGACGTACGAGTGCACATTAACAACCTGCTTGTCTGTGGCTGATGGACGATTCTTCTTAATTCCTTCTACTTCTGTGAAGATTTCCAACGCTAACGTTTGCAACACAAAACATTATTTATTAAAAACTACCAACTGAATCTTGTCTCGGGGCCAATATGAGCTACTTAAGAGAGTGGGAAGGCGGCCTTCATGGAGAGCCAGGAGCCCCTGGGGACTTCTTCCTTTAAAGAGACACTTTTTGAAAACTCCGGAGTAATTTGCGTGGTCGAAACGTCTGCTCCTCTGGGATCGGCCCTCCTTCGTCAGTTACAGTGATTTACTGACTCACAGGAAACTTCGCCCTGGACCAGAGAGGGACTCCAATTCCCAAGCATGAACTGGGCGCTTGCCCCGGGCCTGGCCGCGGCCCGCCACCGCCACCGCCGCATCCCTGCCGGGGGCGGCCACGCAGTCTGGCCCGCCGGGCACGGTCCGGGGGGCACGGGGACACGGCGGCCTACCCAGGAACCCCTCCTCCCAGCCTCTGCGGCCTGCACACATACCGCAAACGTACGGAAAGAGGAACGCAGGAAAGGCGTGGAAAGTTCAGAAAATCCCTGTGGGGAGCGGAAGGAGCCCTCGGGACAGCCGGGATGGAGGCGTGTGCCCCTCGAGGGCGGCAGGCTTCTCTTGTCGGCTCAGGATTTACACATCGAACTCCAGACCCACCACATCTCAGAAGGTGCCCAAAGTCTCGGATCGGGAGCCCCCCGGGCCCGGCGCCCTTCACGCGGTGGCCAAAGGTCCTGCTTAGAGGAAATCTTCCCAGTTTGGTGCGGGACAGGCTGATGGCCGACAGTGGAAGCTGGGTGGCAGCCCACCCACGATCTCAGGAGCCCGTGCTCCTGGCGAGAAGCCGCACGTCCTGGGCCGGCCTCTCCAGCGAGGTCACCGAGGGCTCAGCCCTCCTCGCACGAGCCAGGCCTCTGTGCCCAGGAGGACAGGGACGTCCCAACCTGCGTCACCCTGGCAGGGCCTCCTCCCCTGACCTTGGTCTCCAGCAGGAAGTGGGGAGCGCACAGGGAAGCCCCAGGTTGCAGACCCTGACACACAGCCTGGAACTGGGGGCCTCGTCAGGCTGTGGGCACACACCGCCTAGACAGGATGGGGTTCTCTTCTTGCAGAAGAGGCGGCTGGTCCCGAGGCTCTGAGGGGAAGATGGTGACCCACAGCCCTCGCTGTGCGGACCCTGCCCTAGCCCACAGCCGTCAAGAGAACCAGCCCAGGGTCCCACCTGGGCAGGCGACATTTTAACCACCTGGTCTGGGGAGAGCGAGGGACGGCTGATTGAAGGGGCCCGTTGACCCTTCTGTCTCCACGTCAAATACCTGATTCGCACAGACGTATGTTTGTGGGGCTGCGGGGAGAGACCCCAGAGCGGCCGGGAGTTCCCCCTGCTTCAAGAGCCCAGAGCACATCATTGACCCCTGCAGGCCTCTGGGAGGCAGAGCTGAGGGGCCCAGGTCCCCCGCTGGTCCTCCCGTGAGCCAGGAGCTGCTCTGAGGGCTGGGACTGCGGCCTCCGACCACGTCGACCACACTCCCTGTCCTGAGGCGCAGGAGAGTTTTCTGAGCACCTACTAAGCGCCAGAAAGTGGCAGGAGAGGTGAGCGCCAAGTGGCAGGGCTCTGGGTGCTGAGGCTGGGACAGAGGATGGCGCCGAGTTCAGGCACAGGGGCTGTGACCTGACCTTGGTTTCAAGGGCGACTCCAGCTGCTGGGTTGGGCACAGACCTGAGGAGGGGAGCCTGAGGCGTGAGCGCTGAGCGCCTGTCTCAAGCAGACTCCGGGAGCTCGGAGCAAATGAATGGAAGCCAACGGGGACCCTGGGGGGACAGCGCGGGGAGGGGACAGCAGGGAGGGGCCTGCGTGGGGAGGGGGACAACACGGCGAGCGGACAGCGCGGCATTCTCTGCTCCACTGCTGCTGGTGGTGGTGATGGACACTGCGTCCACTTCCTGTGGCTGCTGCGGCAAGTGGCCATGACACACACTCAGTCTCTCCATCTGGGGCGGGACGTCTGACACGGGCAGGGCTTACAAGGCTCAAGTCAAGGTGTCGGCAGAGTGCTTCCTTCTAGAGTCCTGGGGAGCGTGCGTCCTTTGCCCCCTGTCCAGCACCCCGTGGTGGGTGGCCGGTGGCCCCGCGTCACTTCTCTCGGAGCCCCCGTCTTGGCTTGTAAGTTCCCTCTAACTACAGCGGCCCCACCCGGGGATCCACGAGCCCCTCTCCATCTCAAGGTGGGGCTGTTTCAGCCGGCCGCGGGGAGGGCTGGCAGGCACGCATGCCCCTCCCCGTCCCTGGTCTCAGGGGACACTCACGGCAGCCCAGGGAGGCAGGTGCTTTCCAGGGATGTGACTGGGGCTCAGAGATTATGGGGAACCTCCCGGGGCCACACGGCCTGGACCTGGAGGAGCAGGGACAACACCCTGGTCACAACACGGCTGTTGCCTCGCTGGTTAGAGCCCCCGCATCTCCGGGTGGCGAGCCCAGGGCCCTTTGCCTCCATAGCAGGGGGCTTCCCGGGAAGGACACAGGCAAGCCCATCCTGGACCACCTGGACACCCCAAAGGGGCCTTCGTCTCTGAACCATCGTCTAGGAAAACCACATCAGCTCTGAGAAAGAGGCACCCTGACTCCATCCTCGCCACGGCGCCAGAAATCCGGGCGACCGCCGCTGAGAACAGAGAGCCTCCGGGCTCCCAGCGGGTGCCCTGCGGAACCCCGTGGGAGGAACAAGTTAACGAGGCCGCCCCGCCTGGGGACTGCGGCCCGTGTCTGGGTGAGCCCATCTGTCGGCGGAGGAGAGCCAGACCCCGGAGGAGACAGACGGCCTTGTTTCTTTTCATGGTCGCCATCGAAAATGCTCGCTTCCTTGGCCCCCCGTTCTTCCGGCTGTTCCTTTAAGAAGAAAAAGGAAGTGCGGTCCTGGCAGAGTTAAGGAGAGCAATAAAAAATAAATCTTGGTAATTGTTGTGGAGACAGAAAGCAACACAAACTGGACCTGAGTACATGGCAGGAAAATGTCAACGTCGGAGGGCGGGCCGCCCCCCTCCATCTCCCTGGAGCGGTCCCTGGACGGGGACCAGAACATTAGATTTTCTGCATTCCTCCTTCTGGCGTTTCTTGGAATGTCAGACTACTGTGTTTTTCGCTTTTCTTTCTTTCTTTCTTTCTTTCTTTCTTTTTTTTTTTTTTCATTTTCCTGAAAAGGACGGGAGGTTTCAAAGATGGTGGTGGTGGAGAGAGCCTCACGCTCAAGCCTGAAGGAGGACAGGGGCTCCCAGCCTCTGAAACAGCCGGCCCCCCGCGCACACCCCCCAGAAGGGGCGTCCGGCACCGTGTCTGCGACGCAGAAACAAAATGGGAGATTTCTGCGTTCCAGGGTTGACGGAGCTTTGCTTCCAGAAATAACAGCAGCCCTCCCTCCATGTGGCCCTCGCCGCAGCTACTGGGCAGCTGTGAGGTGGGCAGAGGGACCCGGAAGGGACACAGGAGGGCCAAGCCAGAGGTGAAGTTCACAGCGTGCTTTCTGGGCGCTCGTTCCCCAAACAGCCCTGATCTCCCGGAGGTGCTCCCCAGTCGCACCAGGGGCCCCCGATGGAAGCTTTCCTTTCAGAAAGTTCTGGTTGGGATGATGGAGTGACTGGGGGCCTGAGCTCGCCCACTTCCCAGATGAGGAGGCTGAGGCTCAGAAAGCGACAGCGAGGCCCAAGTCATGCTGGGGCCGAGCCTGAGGGAGTCGGACGCTGTTGCCGGAGGGCACGGCTGCCTCCTGACGCAGCCGACAGCCGGGGACTTGAGGCAGACACCCCGCAGAGCCCAGACGGGACCCCGTGGTTGGACCCGCATCCATTGTCTGCCGTGATAACAATAAATCAGACTTCTGATGGGGCCCACCTGACCTCTGTCCTGGACATTCAGCGGGGATTTACGTGAAGACCCAGAGATAAGCGGTTTGCTTAACTTGAAGAGGCCCCATTGTTTCCCTGCCAGCACCTTGGGCCCGGCCGCTGGGTGGGGACGTGGAATTCAAGACTGTCCCCGGCTCCGTCCTGTGTTTGGGGTTCCAGGTGTAGACAGCAAAGCTACCTGGTTGAGCAGGGACCAGCCCCCCTGAGGTCTCCCCGGGAGACAGATGTTCCCCTGTCCTTCCATCTGAAAATGCATTCTGACACCCCCCTGCCTCCGGGGCTCGCACGCCGGCTCCAGGTTCTCCGGGCCGTGGAGGGGTGTGCTGGGCTTCTCCCAGTAAAGCAGAAATTTGGACGCCGGGTGAATGGAGGGGGAGCCAACCCTCTGGCTGGAGCTCTGAAGCAGGACCCGTTACGTGTCTGGGAAGGACACGTGGTCGGGGATTAGCAGGTTTACAGACTCCAAGCAACGGAAGGGGGAGGGCTCCAACTGTCCCGCTGGGTGAGGGAGGCCCATGGGCGTTGGGGTGCAGGCCCCCCGCCCCCCTGGCTCCTCTGCCAGGTGCAGCTGTGGGTGGGTCCTCAGGCTCTGGGGCCCCGTCGGCACACAGGGGCCGTGCACATCATGGTTGCTCACCCCGGAATCTGAATTTTCATTTCATCGCCCAGGGTTCAGAGAAGGAAAGTGCTCTGTCCAAGGTCACACAGCTTGGACATGAAGAAAGCAGGACAGGAATGCAGGGCTCTTGTCTGCCCTAAATGACCCCCTTCCTCTACACTAGATGAGAAAGGGGCTCTTAACCCACGTGACCCAGGAATGTGAGATCAGAACAAGTCCCAGGAATGAGCCAGGAAACCGAGCTCTGCCGCCCACCTTAACTGCGGAGCTCGGATCCCACGCGGCTGCAGAGTCCCGAGATGTCCTCCCTGCGTCCGTGGACGTGCCTGCTTCCCCGTGGCTGCCAGCGCGCACAGACACCCTGGACCACGCCAGTGCAGCTGTTTGATGGTGTTCCCAGCCCAGCTGGGAAAAGGAGTCAGCACAAACCTCCAGAGAGAGCCTGTTCTCATGAAACCCGCAGCCCGGCGGCGGGAGAGCGGCTCAGTCCGTTTTCACATTCTCTTATCTGCTGGCTCGTTGGCCCTGTCTGCAGCTCGTCCCCGGCCCCACGAGAGAGGATCTGGCACAAGATGGGGACAGTAAATCCGGGCTGGGACGAAAGCTGAATCCACGTCTCTACCTAGAGCCCATCATCATGGCCTCCTGACCCCTGTTTGGGGGTCACGACCAGGCTCTTGGCTAGAGGAGCACAGCCGCCGGGGGTCCTTTTCCCCTCGGACCTGTCTTCTGCAACCTGGAGAGCCTTCTCTCGATGCCCTCGGTTTGGGATGGTTTCCTGGAGTTGCCAAGCACCCCCAAATCTGAGCAGTGGGAACTTTTTCTTGGCACACGGCAATCCCAGGAGCTCATGGCCGACCTCTGCCGTGGCATCGTGCTGCCGTCGTCCACCAGGGAGCACGTCCCCGGCATCTGCAGTGGGGCTCCCTCCACACGGATCCGGACCCCAGGCACATCCGTAGGCAGAATGCAGAGACCGCACCCTCCAAAGGGGCCCCCGCAATTCGACGTGGTCCCTCGCAGACGCTTCCCCTGTCCTATGGATTTACATTTTTAAAGAGTAAGATTTTAAAGAGTAAAAAGGAACATGAACGTAGTTCCAAAAATCAATAACGATTCAAAAAATGTACACTTGGACGGTTCACTCTGTCCCTGTCCCTTCTCTCATTCCCACACCCTGTAGGGAATCAATCTCCTGAATTATTTCTGGTCTGTCCTTCCTGTATTTTTGGGGGGAGGAAATAATATATATATAATAATGTCCATACACACACACACACACACACACACACACACATACACGTGCCTGCATCTGTATTTGTGTGTAAGAAATACACAGATGCAGGACACCTGGGTGGGTGGCTCAGTTGGTGAAGCATCTGCCTTCGGCTCAGGTCCCAATCCTGGGCTCCTGGGATCAAGCCCCGCATTGGGCTCCCTGCTGTGGGGAGTCTGCTTCTCCCTCTCCCACTCCCCCTGCTTGTGCTCTCTGTCTCCTCTCTCTCTCTCTCTCTTGACAGGACAAATAAATAAAATCTTTAAAAATATAGACACATATGCATAATAAATACATATTCCCTGCAAAATACAGTTTTGCCCTTAGGTGATTCCTCCTTCACCCCGCCTGCCGCGCCGCATGAGTTCCTCCCAGCTGTTCTCGCTTGTAGGGCAGCCCTGTGTGCTTGCCCCTAGGATACTCAACCAGATCTCCTGTGGGTGGGCAATTTTGTCATTTCCAGTATTCTGCATTTGTAAGTAGCATTAGAATGAATGACACATCGGGGGTCCCCTCCTGCTGTCGGGGACAGTGTCTCGTACGTGGTCCATACCTGTAGCCGTTGAATACTGTGCATGCAAGGGCACAGAGCCCAACTGACTGACTTACCCGAGATGCCCCGACATCTCAGGGCCTTGTTTGAGAACGGGGATGAGAAACAGTCCCCTCTCCAGGGGTCACTGTGAGGGTCAAATGAGCTATGGTATAAACATGCCCAGAGCAGTGCCTGACACGTGGGAAATACCAGGAGTGCGTACCGTGTAGACCGCGTCGGGGTGCCTGCCCCCTGGACTGGGAGGTGGACAATAGGCTTAAAAAAAAAAAACCTGAATTGTAGCAATTGCCAGTTTCCATGGTGTAAATACTCCCACATGTTTGATTTCAAGCTCAGTACGCGGTCGTCGCTCCCCATGGAGCTGGGGAGCTCGGGGCTGCAGCGTCGGCCCCTGGCCAGCTGGCCCCCGCACGCCACGGTGCCCTCCGATCTACGGCCCCGGGGTGTGCACACGGCAGGCCGGCGGCTGAGGCTTTGCGTGGGCCTCCTCGTCGCGGGGCTCCCCTCCTTCCTCACGCCCGCGCCTCCCTCCTCCCTGTCCTCCCCGAGAACGAATGCACCCCTTCACACACAGCCTCCTCCCCCAGGGTCTGCTCCCAGGGAGCCCCCCACCCCGAGACCGCATCTCGAGGTCTTGTTTTCCCCGAAAAGCCTGAAGTTTGGGATCGTTTCCTACCCGAGAAAACCCAACAGGCTTTCAAGTCCTCTTTTCTCTTAACCGGGCTGTCACGTTCTCCGGGGTTTGGTCTCCATCCGTGCCCCAAGGTGTGTCTGCCCGTGGGCCCTGACTCGCGGAGCAAGGTCCTCCCCACTGACTCAGCAGGGCCATTTCCTGCCCGCAACCTTGTAGAACGCTTGCACTTTTGACACAATGGAGGCCAGCCCACCCCTGATTCACCAGCTCATTTTTTGGTCACATCCTGTACTTTCCCCGAGGATTTTTCTGTTCTCCTTCTGAGCAGGGCCAGCGCCAACCAGCCCACAGCACCAGAGAAGAGACACGCGGCCAGGCAGATTTCGATGTGGTTCAAAAAAATTAAGAGGCAAGCATGGAAGGTCAGGAGGTCCTCGGCCCTTCCCTTATTGGAATCGAATTCGCCGTGTTGAAATGTGCATGGTCTCTGAGTTCCCCTCCTGATCTCCCCCAAAAAGGCCATGGCCGGGGGCGTCCAGATGGCCATCCATGGGGTAGAAACGTGAAAGGATCGCCCGCCAGCGAGTGTAATCGTTCTGGAAACAGCTCAGAATATTCATGTGCTCTGTACTTTTTTCCTCAAGTAAATCAGGTGGAGAAGCCTCAGAGAAGAGTCAAAGGTTCCTACAGGAATCCAGACCACAGGGGGGAAATAGTGAGCCGGCGTGGCTCAGCCTTACGGACAGCTCGTCCACGAGCCTTCCGCGGACGCCACCTCGGAGAAGACACCGGAGTATGTGAGGTCGGCCTCCGTAATGAGCACGAGGAGGGGCTGCCCCCAAAGCGACCACCCTCAAACTCCAGAGGAAACAGCTGAGTCAACAGAGGACAAACCGGATCGCAGGCGGCAGCACACGCTGGAAGACCTCTCTGGGAGCTGGGCTGAGCTGCCGCGTGGCCGTCCACGGGCTTGGGTCCTCCGCTCTGCCTTGGGATCCCCCCGTGAGATCCTGACGGGTCAGCTGGAGGCGCAGACACGTGCTTCGGGGTGAAGTTTGGTCGTTGTTCCCGCTTTTTACAGGGTTCACGAGAGCGTATTTTAACACCTAGGGCCAGACGGCACTTCCAAGCCAGTCGAGGAGTCAGCCGCCCGTCCGGTGGCAGACAGGGCGGTGTAGACTGCGCGTGCAGGTCCCTCCCCGCCGAGCCGCACTGAGCACCCCGAACCATCTCCTGTTAGGTAATTTTTAAACAAAACCCAAACCAAGAAGCAGAGAACAGGAAATAGCAGGATGTGATCAGATCATGTGGGTCTCCCTCCCACCTGAAGGATGAGCCCCCCTGGGGGGGAGGGGGGAGCGTGCGCCCTGTCCACACCGAGCCCAGAAGGCGTGTGTCCAGGGTTCCTCCTCCTCCGGTCTCCTGAGATGCTTACCGTCGAGTGGGTAGAAAGGGGATACAGTCCAGAGAATCTTCCAGATCCGTGAATGAATTGCAATGACTAAGATCACAGATTTGGCCTCAAAGCCTGAATTTAAGTCCTTAGTCTGCTACCTACAGGACGTGTGACCGTGTAGGGGGCCGAGCCCTTCCTCTACCTGCGCCCGTCATGGACCTGGCAGGTGCGTGGACGGGATGGCACACGGGGCATCGAAAGGGGCTCCGAGCTGTCATCCGCCTGCCGAACTCGTAGCACGGGGGCTGCTCGGGTTTTCCTGACTTGCCCTCTATCGGAAATAGATCCATTATCGAAAGCACAGGGCTTGTGTTCCGACGGCTTTGTAACGATGCACGCTAATTCTACCCAGTGCACACATGCCCGCACGCACGTGCTCACACACGTCTCCGAGGGTAATTTTCTCCAGACCACATTTTAAGGGCCTATGTGATGTGGGCAAGGATTCTCACTGCCGCTTTCCCAGCAAATAAAGTTGTCCGTATCTGTTTACTCTCAAATTTATATAAAGAGCTTCGTTAGCAGGAGCATGGCCTGAGTGTCCGCCACATGGCCCAGAGACAGTCGGAGGATGCTGGTCCCCCCAGTTTTGCAGAGGGATTTGTTTTTAATGAATTATGCACATTGATCATAGGCTCCGCTCAAAGCCTCATTTACTCTGGAAATTCCTGAAATGGCTATTCATTTTTCCAAGTTCTTCCTGCCCCGCCCCCCTTGAAAGTTCACAAACACTTTCTGAAAAAGAAAAGCATTAACATACATACTTTTGTAGATTAGGAGACACAGATGATTTGATAGAAAGCAGGTTCGGGGAAAATATTCATGATAATGAATCAGCTCTCTGGCTTTCTTTTTTTTTTTTTAATCTGTGGAAACCCTGACAGCAAAGAAACGTTGATTAAATAAACTCACAGTAGATTAAAGAGTGCTCAAGGACCGAGGTCTGCGACTCTGGATTAACTCACGGTGCCGATAACACGGCGGAGGTCAGCGGAGTTGTGCGAATGAATTAATAAAAGCACACTTCCAAACAAGCACTGCAGGAAGTCAAGTGAGGAGCTGACCCTTCTCCCGGGCATCATGCCCACAGAGCCGGCCTGTCCGAACGAACTGACGCACCCCGAGAAAGACGGTCTTCCTTTCTGCGGGCCAGACAGCGGCGGCATCTCTGGATTGTGTCTTCCGCACGGCTGCCCCGAGGAGACGAGGTGGGTTTGGTGCTTCCCAGCTGGAGCGCCACATCCGTCCTTAGAAACCTCGCTTCCACAGCTCTCACGACATCCCCTAATTTCCTCATGTGTGTCTGGCCACACCTCGTGCGACCCCGCGAGGGAAAGAGGCCCCTGGCAGAGACGGGGCTGGCTGGTGGGCTGCAGCAGCCCGAGCCCACGCCTGCCCACAGAAGGTGCTCGGTACACCTGCGCTAAGGGGGCAGGTGGACAGACAGAGGGAGGGCAGCAGGCACTAATGAGTAAATAACGATGCCCAGCACATCAGGGCTCCTAGGGGAGCTCAGGGAGCACCTGCTCTGTCATTGTGCTAATCCCCCTCCCGCGGACCTCGGGCACTGAGAGGAGAACATGGGCCACGTCTTCTGTCTCAGACTGTCACGGTTTCCCAAGTGCCTAGAACACATAATAGGTGCTCTGTAAGTCTTGTGGAGTAGGCTGAATCCCATGGGCTTGCAGCATACCCAGTCAAATTTATGCAATGCAGACCATTTGTCTGTAAATTGGGAAGCCAGGCATATTTATAATAAACACCCAAATGAGTTATATTCTAGGTAGTGTCTCTCCAAGTGTGGTCCATCGACATACTCAGTCCTGAGACTGAAGTACAGTGGTGACTCAAGGAAAAGCCCATGTGCAGTTGTCTCAGTTGTGCGCTGAACAAGACATTTCTTTTTCCTGGAACACCATTTCTTCTTGAAGGAACAAGTAACAGACAAACCGTCATTATTCAGACTTACATGACTGGCAGGCATCTTCCTAAAAGGAACGAAGTGAGCTCACTATAACTTGAAGGAAAACAACCTGACAGTTTGCTGCAATAAAAAATGTGAACTTTCAGGTAAAAATGAGAGATCTGGAAAACATGTATTGGCTGTGGCAAGACTGACAGCTTCCTAATTCTTAAAGACTTCTCTAATGATGTTGGTGGTGATGTTAATCCACATGTTTAAAATCCCGTATGATCAAATGCATCCGTGTTTGGAACGTCCAAGCCAGCATTTTCCAAGCGACCAGCACCCGATGTTTCAAAATTATCCCCGGGGAGGCAGTGTGCTCAGACTGCCGGGCACACGAAAGGAACTTCAGTGTCAGAGAGTGCACAGTTGTTCACATGATTTCAGCTGGCGCACCGCAGCGGAGGTTTGCAACGTGACCACTTGCCGAATTTTGGTGTAGTATCAAAGAGGCAAAGGTCTGATTGTTTGGTGACGCTCCTTCCTTCCCCCCGCTCTGTGCGCCTCTGAGGGGGGCTGGCTTTCTGCACGCACTCCCGTCGCAGCCGGGTGACAGACGGAAGCCAGAGGCAGACGTAAAAACTGACCGCCTCCTAGGATACAAGCCACTGAGGAGATTTGCTCGCGTGTAAGACAACGCCACTCTTCTCACTGATTTTCTTGTTCGGGGAACATCTTGTTTTTCCTTTCAAAATGAATTATTTATGGGCACCCCTCCGGCTCAGTCACAAGAGCATGCGATTCTTGGTCTCGGGGTCGTGAGTGCGAGCCCCACATTGGGTGCAGAGATGACTGCCATAAAGAAAACTTTAAACAAAATTTTTTGCTAATGAATTATTTAGGCTATGGGTTTGTGACTATCATTTTGCATAAAGTAATACTCTGAATTTTTCTCTGTTTTGAACTCTAATACAGTGGTCACTATGGACATAAACCCAACCCAGACCAGACTCTGGCACTCTTGGTAGTTTTTAAGGTCGGAAGGGGGTTCTGAGACCGAAACCTCTGAGAACCACCCTTCAAACTGTGTACTTGGTGAAATTTCCTCCCAAGCTAAACTCCATGTAGGAATGGCTTCCAAGAAAGCCGGGCGAGTGTCGGTGCGTGACCACTTAGCCTCCGAGTTCCTAGGGGACGGGCCTCCCGTAGGAGGGCCCTGACTTCCCAAGTGCTGCACATACTTTCTGAAATCGTTCGCAGAGATTCCTGGACCGATAAGAGGGGCCACGAGAAAATGGGCCCGTTATTCAGATGGGGAAAAAGAGAGGTTGAGTTCATGCCGGAGAGCAGACCCGGCCGGGGTGCAGCCCCTGCTGCCGTGGATCGAGAGGGAAGCCAGCTCCCCGAAATTCCAGGAGCCCCAGCGCCGGGAGCGGAGTGCAAAAGCGGCCTTTCTCATGACACATCCATGGTTTGGCCCGCAGTCCAGTGCAGTCATCCTGGGAACAGCTCGTAGTAGCCTGGCCCCTGTTCCTTTCCATCACCACTGAACGCAGGAATTATCCAAGTGGGCGGAAAAAGAAGATGAGGGGCAATTTAGGAAACACGACATCAGAGGTAAACAAGGGCCTGCCCTCCTCGGAGAGTCGCTTCTCCGCAAATTTGTTTCCAACATCGGAGTCGCTCATCCCAGGAGCGAGCAGGGGCCACCTCGGCCTGAAAACAGCGGGGCGATTTAAAGGGACAGGCGGGGGCCCCTTCCCGGGCATCCACGCGCTCCTGCCTCCCTGAGCCGAACCGCCCGCCCGATTTCCCACACAGCGCTCTGCGGGAACGCCTCCCAACACCAGACCGCAAGGGGCATTTTATCTAAGCTGTCAGCCTGAAATACATTCAGAACTCCAAGCAATTATGGAAACATTTGGGTCTCCTGGACTTCTCCCTGCTGGATTTCTTTCCCCATATAAAATGAAATGAAGCTTAGTTCTTCGGGGATTAATATAAACAAAGCTCGTAAAGGCATCCAGTGAGCAGGCGTGGGGGCGGCGCTCGCAGGCCGAGAACCCGCTCTCCGCCTCGCATCCGGCACCGAACCGTCGTGCCTCCGAGGACGCCGGGGTCTGCAGGGAGGCCCTCGCCGTGAATACGGCTAATTCTTTCAATGAGAGCCCAGGAAAGTGTTGTTTCAGCTACCCCCCACCTCACTCTGTCAATCCACATCTCGAAGGTCCTGAGTAGTATCAAATGCAAATATCCTTTAAAAAAAGGAGGTGGTCAGAGGGTCTAGGCGGACGAAGGGATTTTTGAAGTATGTACTAAGTCAACAAACCCGTGAGCAGTGGGACAGTAAAATTTCACAGCCAGGCTTTGATCTGAATTTCAGAAAAATGAAGCCATAAATGTAGAATGTTTTATGAACCCCCAAATAAGAAACTCTTTGTCTTTTATCTAAAATGTCTGCTGAGAAAAATCAGAGGATTATCTAAACGTCGAGCTCGTTATATTTTATTTGTGGCAGGGTAAAAAGAGAGCACAAAAATATTTACCGAGGTTTATTTTAACTCTAAATAAACTAAATGTCCCTTTCAAATACAATCATATGTACCTCGAATGGGTTTCAGTGGACGAATCCATCAATCCGCAGAGGTAGAAGGGAATGCCTTTAATCGCCAAAATTGAAGTCTGCCCTCCGAGGCCGCCGTGACCTCAGTGAGAGTTTCGTTCTGCGGTCGGCCCCGCAGGTGAAAATCCTCCCTCCACCGTGGCTCCCTGCCGGCGACGCTTCCTGGAGGGCGTTTCTGGACACAGGTCGCCGTGGCTCGCGCACGGAGGGCTGCTCAGGGGCACCGAGGGCTCCCTTCTGCCTGGAGTTTCTGTGTTTCGCGAAGAAGGAGTAGGGGGAGAGAGAAATTTCTAAACTACATGCCCCCTAAACACTTCCTCAAAGAAGTAGGGACAGCCCTCGCCCCACAAAGACGGGAAGGGGTACTGCCTGCCTGCTGGACCCTGTCTCCCCTGCCCGGGGAGGAGGTCCCCCGCCGGAGTCGGGGCTCAGCCCCCCGGCTGGCAGGAGCTGCCTCACCCTCCGCACCTGGGCGTGCACCTGCAGAAGGCCCTGCCAGGGTGCCGACCTCCGCGTGCCACCAGTGGGCATCCGGGGAGACACTGCTTGTGGCGGCGCCTGGCGCGCAGGGGTCCTCCGCCAAGGACAGCCCCCCCCCCGGTCATCCTCCCCCAGGGCCAGGGTCCACAGCGAGGGTCCATCTCAGCCCTCCCTGCGCCCCGTCCATCCATCCGGGACGTGAGCCCACCCCTCTCAGAAAGCCCCTTCTCTGAGATTGCTCCAAGAGACCGAGGGGCCCTGCCCGCTGCTGACCCCGTCCACGGACCGCTCACCCGGCTCTCCCCCGCCCCCCTGCCCCTGGGCAGAGCTGCATTCCCGGAGAATGCCTGCATGCCGAGATGTTTTCGGTCGGAGGGACCCCGTGATGCGCTGTGGCTGTGACCCCGTGGGGCAGACGCGGCCCCTGGGAGAACCACACTTAGAGATGCCGGGCCACCTGCCAGCTGTCTCGAACGAGAACCTCGGCATCCCAGAGCTCAGCGCGAAATCCTCGGTGTCTGTGAAGACACTTCCTCTCCCTGAAGGGTGTGGTCACTTCCCTCCTGAAAGGCGATCTCGCTGCCGCCTTCTAAAAGTCTGGCACACGTTACATGTGCTTTTTCTATTTTAGCAAAAGGTGGGAAAACGTGTTTAGTTTGACGTAAATACCCTTTCAGCCTCATCAGAAGTTGGGAGAGTTGGTTGTGGGGTTTTCCTTCGATTTTAAGTATTAATGCTAAAAAAAGGAAAGTAATACAACAGATGAATCCTTGATCAGAATCCTTCCAGCCACTACATTCTTTACACGATAGCGACCGTTTTCCTGCAGAATTTTTACCGCCGAATTCTACTTCTGCCCCTCCTGTTACCTGGGGTCATGTCTGATATGTGCAAGTCAGTCCCCAACTCTCCAAGGAGCTGGTCGTCTAACGATAAACGGCACCCGTGTGACAGATGGCATTACCATCCGAAAGCCAGCCAGATGTCAGCCCCTTACGTACGTCATCCCTTTCACCCTCTGGGGACACGGAGCCTGTTTCAGTAGCTGCTCGACGATCACCGGCCACCTGACCTGGTCGGAGGCCATCCCCGCTGGGCCGGTGCCACTGCCCCTACCCTACAGGTGAGCAAACGAAGGAGCAGCGACTTGGCTTAACTCCAGGGTCACCCAGCCAGCACGCGGGCTCAAGGGGGACACGTTCCTGCTTCCTGCGCCACCCGCTGCCTGTAAGTTAGCGCAGAAGTGGGGGTTGGGGGATGGGAGCAGCCCCGAGGAAGCTGGAAATAGCCGTAGAAAGTGGGAGAACAGTGGTCTGAACAGAGCGCCCGGAGGAGGAGTGAACCCTCACTCCGGTTCCTCCTCCCGGACACGCGTGCATGAGCTCCGGAGCGTGAAGCATGCCGCCCGGGCTCTGAGATGGGACAGGCCCAGCCCCGGACCCTCTGCGGCGCGTTCATGCTGCTGGGGTCAAAGTCAGTGCCTCTCCCATTGTGAACACACCTGCACGGAGCCCACCTACCCCCAGCCCCCCGCGGGCTCCAGCGCCCCGTCCGCCCTGTGCCCGCGCCATTCTGTATTTCGCCGTGTTTATCCCGACTGCCGGCGTAGGTTGCTTCCCTCCGCCGCTCCTCTCCAAATGCTTTGCCCGTGGGTCACTCGGTAAAGCTCCAGGCCCGACGGTCATACAGGCCATAACGTGGGCGTGAAGTCAGTGTGGTGGTGATTTCCGTTTTGCGAAAAAGCAGAACAAGGTAGAAGAGAGTCGGGTAGAGTAAGATAGGAGAGAATGGGGTAGGCCAGAGCACACGTCACTTGGGAAGACGAGGCGTTGTTTCACAGACATTCGTATCCGTCCTCTGTGTGTGGGTGCACGTGTGAGCGTGTAACCCTGGGCACACCAGTCCGGGAACAGGCTATGCTAGTGTAAGAAAGAGACCCGGATATAGTGTATCAACCAGGGGGGATTTGTTTCCCTCTCTGCACGGTCCAGCCGTGGGCCGGCGGGCCGGGTGAGCGGAGGGCTGTGCTCTGTGGGGTCACGCAGGCACCCCCGTTCTCCCTGTCACGGTCCCCATCCCGGGGGCTGCTCCGGCAGCCTGGCCTGGCCGGGTCCCCAGTGCGACGGCCCGGAGGAGGGGATGATAAGGAAGTGGAAAGCAAGTACTTCCCTCCTCTCAGGACAGCAGCGGACGGGCGCTCCCGGTTCCTGTCACACCCTACCGGCCAGAACTTAGTCTCAGGGTCATACTTCCTCACCGGGAGGGACTGATGGGAAGCGCAGCCTTCCAGCGCAGCAAGCAGGCAGCCTGAAACTCGGCGGCTCTGTGCTAATGCAGGAGATGGGAAGGAGGCCCGTGCCCGTCCTCCTCCACGCTGGAGTCGCCAGGTCAGTGACTTCTCTTCGGGCCATGCTTGGCACGTGTGGAAGCCACTGCCTCAGGGCACTCTCGCTTGTCCTTCATGCAGCCCCTGGGGTCCCGCGCTCCAGCGACAAGGCATGATCTGACGGCCCCCTCGCGCCTTGGGGAGCTCTGCAGCAGGAAACGGGGCAGGGTACCCACACCCTCATGCACCGGGCTCCTCGGCGTCTGGAGTGAGGTCAGGAATGTGGGTCAACTCAGAAAGTACAGGGTGCCCTCTGAGAGAAAGACGCGATCGTTCCCTTCCAAGCCACCCTGCTGCTGGTCCGCCGCGTACATGGCCGGGCTGCTGGCCCCTGGCGTCCCGCCTCCACTCTAACGGCGGATAGCACTGGACTCGGAGGGCTTCACGGTCTGGCTATTTTAGAATCTGCTTGTTCTGTCCCCGCTGCGGGCCTTCTCTATGCAGTCCGAAGCTATTAACCTTAAGTCCAAACCAACGAGCTGGGCCATTCCGGGGATGCCATCATTTGACCCGCGAGCGCCCGGCAGAGGAGCGTGTGCAACACCTGTTGGGGGACGTGCTTGTGTCTCAGCGGCATCACGATCGGGCCTGGTCTGTGGCTGAGTCTGGTGTGGGAACCCCGGAGCGAAACTTGCCCAGTAGGTGACCGTGTTGGAGGACCTCGAGTCTAGCGTCCGAACCTCAGCTGGTGCGGGCCACTTTTGAACAGAGTGACCGTGTGCCGAGAACGCTTTCTCGCCCACACCTCTCTGCCCACCTCTGAGGTCACCCACCGAAGCCGGTCCAGTTGGGCTCAGGTCACCACAGAGCCACCGACCGACATTTCCGACAAAAGGCCATGACTCTGGCCTCCGCGCCACATCATTAGACCTTGAAGTCGCGCTCTCGACGTGCTGTGCTCGCAGTGCACAACTCTTAGCTAATTAGAAGGCTGAAATATGCAACTTAATGAATTCAAGACTTGTTTATGCGAAACTGCCAAGGCGTTTGGCAATGAGAAAGCGTGATTTGGTGAACATCTGATTACAGGCCGTGTGGAATTCCACATGTGGAGGGGCTGGGTTGGATCGGACTTTTATTGAGCTGTTGTCTAGAATGTGGGCTAATTTCCGACTACCTCATAAGGACTTCTAAGCAGGGTTGACAAAGGATTTATCATAATTATTGCTCTGGCCCGGGCTGTGATTGTAAGTGATACATGTGTAAGTTGTGTTTATAAAGTTTCCGAGTCGCAATTAGAACATGCTGTGATTTTTCTCCCTTTCCCCTTTCTTTGCCTGCTCACGATGACTTCCTTTAAGAAACTTGCCTCTTTTTTTTCCTCCCTCAAATTAATACCTGCCAAAGATTTCCTTCGGACAGAACACACTCCCAGCACATACCCGCACGCATTCCCAAGGAGCTTTTGGGCTGCCCTTTTCCAAGCCCGCCCCCCGAGGAAGCGTGCGGTTAGCAGCACTTTACCTAGTCCTTTTCAGAGCCACAAACTGAAAGTAATCCGCAGATGCCATTCAGCACTCGCGTCTTTTTCTTGCTCAGCTCCAGGCAATTTTAAAATTGCAGAGACATCGAAGGCATGTCTAAAAAAGGAACAAAATGGGGGGCACCTGGGTGGCTCAGTGGGTTAAAGCCTCTGCCTTTGGCTCAGGTCATGATCTCAGGGTCCTGGGATCAAGCCCCACATCGGGCTCTCTGCTTGGCAGGGAGCCTGCTTCTCCCTCTCTCTCTGCCTGCCTCTCTGCCTACTTGTGATCTCTCTCTCTCTGTGTGTGTGTGTCAAATAGGTAAATAAGATCTTTAAAAAAAAAAAGAAACAAAATGGGCTGGGGGTGGTGCCGAGCAGAAGAAAGAATGTGTCAAGAGCAGGGAGGAAAGTTTCACCAGAAAATGGGTGCCCTGGGACCCCATTGGGGTCCCAAACCAAATGTTGGACGTAAAGTTCTACGTGCGTCCGCTGGAGCAAACTTAGGAGGTCGAAACATCCGCGTCTGCGTTACTGCTGTCTCTCTGAGCTCTCGGGGTCCAAAAGGGTGCGTTTAAAAACCTCCAACTGGCGAACACTTGATGAGTTACCCAATATTTCTCCCCATCATGCAGTCTAGCGTGGGTTTATTGGTAAAACCATTAAAGAATCCGATTGTTTTCTTTTCAAGGTAAAAAATAACTTAAGGAGGGATGACGGGTATAAGAAAGGCAAGAGGCAGAAAGAGAGCACGGCTGGGCCACCGGCGCCCTCCCGCGCGCGCAGCTACCGTTCATCCTTGGTGGGAGGAACCGGTCCGATCCAGTCTGGTATCAGCAGCGCCCCATCGAGGGATACGGCATCAGGAGCTGCAGGAGCCCGCTGTGCCTGACGCCCGCCCCCCACCTGCTCATCTGATAACTGGGTGTGTGTCTGGGCCCTTCGGAACGCCTCCGTCGCCACTTCTCTGAGCCTCTCGCCCTCGGAGGAGCATTTTGAGTCCCCCGGAGGGAGGGGAGCGCTCAGCGGTTGCCGCCCACGTGTGTGGGCTTGGGACCCTCTTTTCCTGGAGCCTCTCTCAGAGGGATCCGCCCTCTTGGAGAAGGAGCTGCTCCTGGAGGCCTGGTGCTTGCCCGGTTCAAATCCCAGCTCCAGGACCCCCGCCGGAGTGACCTGGGCACGGTCCCTGCCCCCCTCGGAGCTCCATTTTCCTACCGTGAGTGCCAACCCCATGGGGCGGCTGGGGGGTTTCCATGGAAAAGACGCCACATCCGAATTTCTACACCAAACCACCTGGGTTCAAATGTTTGCTTTGCAACGGGCCAGGTGCGCTGTCCTCAGCTGGTTGTTTGGCCCCGAGCTTTGTTTTGTCACCGAGGAAGGCAACCAGACCTGCTCCCAGGCTCTGTGCTGCTCAGGAAAGTCTGAGGCCGGGAGCCACGCCTCCCGCCTCCCGCCTTGTGGTCCCTGCCCCGTGACCCTCACTGGCCCCAGGCACGTGCTCAGGACAGGCCGCACCACTGACAGTGCGCTCTCCCATGGGTCCCCCCGCCCCGGCCCCCACCGGCACTCGTCAGCACACAGACCTCCAGCTGCCACGTGCACTCAGTGCTGCTCATCAAGGACCGAGGCCCCTGGGGAGCAGCCTCAGCACCGGAGCAGCTTGCTGAGTGCGCAACACTGTCCTCAGTGCCAGCGCCCCGGACTGGAGCTCCAGGGCTGACCGGGTGAGTCCCCACCAGCCTGGATGTTGGGGCTCCCAGAGGAGGCAGGCCCGGCCTTTCTTCCCGATGTCCTGCTGTCCAGATGAAGCCTGAGAAGCCGGAGGGGAAGCGTGGCCTGCTGGGACCTCCGCACCTGTTGGCGCTGGCCCCCGCTTCTGCCGGAAGGACAAGGACAGCAGCTGTCAGACACATGCCAGGTCATCACAGGTGACAGACACAAGTGTTCCCTTCCATCGTGATTGTGTCACCCAGCCCTTTCCGGGGGGACTTGGGAAGCGTCCAGAACACAGGTATGGAAGGGCCGAACGCAGAGACTTTGCCCTGCAGCCCGCCTGCCCGGGAGCCCTCAGCCCACCGGGGGTCGCCAGCAGACAGTCCCTCCCACGCCAACAGCTTCCTGCGTGTGTTGGACCGTCGGAGGACATTCGCAGGACCCCAGAGCTAACGCCCACAGAGCATTGCACACGCCTCCGGAGCTGTGGGCCGGTCCCCAGCGTCGGGGCCTGAGGCGTGCTGTGCCCCGTCCACTCCGCGTGCCTTCTGGGAAGGGCCTCGGCTGCCGCTGACCGCTCGGGGACGACTTCGTCGTTGCCTTCCTCGCTGCCCCGTGTCCCCCCAGCAGACCGTCTGTGCCTTCCCCGTGGGGAGGCCTGTCCCGAGGCGCTGGACCGAACGCAGGTGTCCTCCAGCGGGGACGCCCTTGGTCTGCAGTGTGGCTGGGATCATGTCCGCTCCCGCCCAGTGTTGACCTCCGGACCGCCGCGCTTGCTTGGGGACCCGGCAGCCGTCTCGTAGCTTCTCCACGCCTCCGTTTGCCCATCTGGAAAATAGGAGAATAACCGATGGGAACAGCCCACACCACCCCCGCTGAGAAGCTGACAGAGGAAGAAGCCAGAATTCACCAGGAGGAGAGCTTATCGGTCCCCGGACCACCGGCAACCGCCGTCCGGCAGGGCCCTGGGATGCCGACCGGGAGCAGGAAGGGCCAGCTGGCCAGCTAGAGTCGGGCAGGGAGGGGGCTAGACTGGGTCACCCACCCAACATCCCCCAGCAGTGTTCCCCTGGTCGAGAGGCAGGGGGCTCCCCGCGGGGAGCAGGCGGGGCGAGGCCGTGATGAAAATTGCTGAAATAGCACCCAACCTGCAAGACATCAAAGTGCCTTTGGTGGAGCTCTCCGCTCTCTCTGCCTGCTGCTCTGCCCGGCGGCGCCGTGGCCCCTGGGCCCCGCTGTCGGCAGCAGCCAGAACGCCTGCCGTGGGGTCCGACGCCGAGCGGGTGCTTCCCCAGCGCCGCCTTGCCGAGCTCCAGGCCGTGCGGGCACGGACGTGGGCACCAAGGCTCAGAGACGGACCTCCTGCTCCGTGGCCACACGCTGGGGGAGCCGGGGCTCCATCTGTCCGTCCCTGACCCCGCTGCATCGGCCTGGACTTTCTTCTGCGGAAATCCTGTGGGACCTCCAGGGAGAGGCGCCGCGCGGGTGAGTCTGCCGCGAGATTCAAGTCTTCCGCTCCTTGGCTTTTGACGGGAACTCTCCAGTCCTCGGGGCGCCTTCCAGGGTCCTTTCGAGTTCTCTGTGGCTCCTGTAACTCATCACACTTCCTTCAGCAAAAGCAAGTCCGTCCCCCAGAAGAGCTCAGCGTCACTCAACAATCAGGAGTCACATGTGAGGGCCCGCCCTGGCCCTTGGCCAGAAATGAGGGCTCTAGAAATGGGGTCTGGGAGCCCCTGCCTTCGAGAAGCCAGCCGCTGTAGCCAGGAGCCGAGACCTCGCTGCTGTTGGGCGTGTGAAAACAGCGGCCTCTCCTTCGAGCCCCGCCCCAGCACTCGGGGGCTGAGCAGAGGCTGCCCGTGGGGAGTGGGGCGTCGGGGCACATCCCGCGGGTGCACCCGGGTCCCGCTGCCTCTTGCGGGCGGGGCTAGGCGCCAAGGCAGCGAGTCTCTGCCGTGAGCCGTCACTGCCACCGGTGCAGACGCTAAGGCCGCCTGGCTTGGGGGCCCACTGCCGCCTCTCCGTGAGCCCGAGGCCGCCCCGCGTCCTGCGTGAGGGAGCTTTCTGGCTCTCCTGTCACCTCCTCACCTGCAGATGCTCTCCTTAGTGCGAAGCCGCTCGTGCGAGGTGACCCCGAGAACATGCCGCGGCCCAGCCCCAGCACCTGCTGCGTCGGTTCTGCGTGGAGGTCCCACGGCTCTACTGGGCGGCCGCCCCGGGAGCCCAGGGTCCTGGCAGAATCGAGCCGCTGCCACCCTGCTGCCCTACTGCCCCCGCCTCCCCAAATGGGCAAGTAGACCCTGAGGGTACTTCCATCAGGCAGGTCTGAACAGAGGGAGTCGCTGCCACAACCCCGAAGCCTCGGAGGGGACGGTGAGCAAGCGAGCCGCTAGCTTCGGCCCCCTGTAAACCCACAGGTAGGGAAGGCAGCGGGAGGAGGGCCTCAGGCGATGGGGTGACCCAGGAGCACGGAGCAGGCTCGTGGGGAGGAAAGGGAGGAGAGCCTCCCCCACCCTCCCCGGCCCTACCGTCCAGATCTCCATTGGGCAGACCTGTAAGGGAGCCAGTGTGCGGGACCCTAAGCGGTGCATTCCCGGAGGAGCAGGTGCAGATCTGAGCATGGCGGCAGGAGGCCTCCTCCGCGGCAGCACTCCCGCAGAAGAATGGAGCACTCCCTTTCCCCCAGCGGAGTCAGCCCTCTCCCCAGACACCTTCCCCTCCCTCTCCCTTTCTGGAGAAGCTGCCCTGCCCACCTCCAGGCTCCTCTGCCCCTCCCTACCCTGCAGCAAAGCCGGCAGCTTCTCTCTCTCCTCAGAAAAGGGGAACAGAAGAGTCCACACCTCTCCTGTTTCCCTGCTCAGCCACTCCCTCCTTCCACAATGTCAGCCGCTTCCCGGAAAGGTGAATGAGAGCACTTTAAGCCTCCTAGAAATCTGTACAGTAGTGCCACGACCCCCGGATCATGCTGCAAAGCCCACGCACGTGCCAGAAGTGGACCACCAACTACCCAGCAGCCTCGGCAGGCCATCCGTCGCGGCCCCGCTTGGCCCACAGCTCAGTCCCGCGCTCCCCTCCTTGCATCGCTTGCAAGTCCAACAGCCCTGGATGGGATTCAAGCATCTCTACAGTTTTATCAGCTTTTTAGAGATGGAAGTTACAATTCTGAGGGGATTGCTGAGCAGAAATTGAGCGGTTCCAGGGGAGGAAGTGATGCGGGGTGAGGGGTTCGGTTTCAAAGGCGTCTAATGGAAAGGCCGGGGGGCCCGTGTGGAGCACGCCTGTCCTCGGAATGTCAGCGCCCCTTCTGGAGAGCCGGCCAGAAGAAGGAGGGAAGATGTCAAGCGGGAGAAGAAATTAGGGTGAGCAAGGATTTCATGGTGGAAGGAAATACTTAACTAAGTGCATTATTCATTTTTCATTGACTCAAATGCCAGGGACTTTAGCTCATAGCGTGGGGTCGGCGAGAACGCCCAGACCCAGCAAAGCTAGGCAGTTACGCTTTTTTTTCCCCCTTTTGTAATCTCGGGTAAAGAGTTCTTTGGGGTCTTCGGGCTGGGAGCAAATATTCCGTCTTCTCTAGGGAGACCCTGGCTCTTTGCTTGACAGAAAAAATGGAAAGGGTGACCCTTTCCCGCACCCCCCCCCACCCCCGTGACCAGGACTGGGTGGGCCTTTAATCGCCATGAAGTCACCCAATCCCCCGGGTCGGCCGGGGGGTCTGGGAGTCAGAGACTTACTTCTGACACAGGCCTGCTGTTTCTTGCACTTCCGTCGGGGACTCTGCGAGCGGTTCTGGAAACAGACAGAAATGCCTTACTGGTTCCTTCTGACGGTGACATACAACAGTTGGTTTCTCCTTCTCGTTTGACGTGTTTCAGAATGTCGTAGTGACTGCAAGCTATTTCCCTAATTGATCCGGAATGCAGACTAATTCCCATGCCCCGAATTGGTTCATGTGTTCCAAATTTGGAAATTGTTTCATACATTTGAGACAAGCCTCGTTAGGACTGCAGTTTAGAGCTGTGTTTAACAAAAAGACCAAAAAAAAAAAAAAAAAGTTAGGGGAAGACAATGAACTCTAACCCAATCATAAATTAAAAAAAAAAAAAAATTCTACCGGGCACCTGGGTGGCTCAGTCAGTTAGGCGTCTGCCCTCAGCTCAGGTCATGATCCCGGGGCCCGTGTCGGGCTCCCTGCTGCTTGTCCCTCTCCCCGGCCCCGACTCATGCTCCCGCTCTCTCAAATAAATAACTAAAATCTTAAAAAAAAAAAAAAAAATCCTGCAAACATTTCGGCAGTAGTCATGATAAAAAGCTAGGGAAAACAGAGGCAGACATTTATTGAGACATGACCTGAGTCTCTTACACACAAAATGCACTGGACTTTCCCAGTTATCTGTGGAACTATCTGTGTGAGAGGCGCCGACGCCCCAGACGCGCCCGCAGAGGCACGCGGGAGTGGGTGCCCTCCCCGAGCTGGCACAGGCAGGGAGAGGTGAGCCCGGGGCCACGGTGTTTTTGGTTAGGATCCACAGGCATCCGAGTCACCCGTGGGTATGGACTTTACCGGTGCCCAGAGGAAGTGGTTGGCACAATCTTGAGGCCACAGCTGTGACTCCCTAGCACGAGCTTCTGGCTGAAAAGTGAGCACCCCCACACCCACTGTCTTTTTTCTTTTTTTTTCTTTTTTTTTAATTTTTAAAAGTTGAGTGAGAGAAGCCAGAAGGGGCACATATGCATGTTGGAATATGACACAGCACCAAATTCCTTTGTCCTCCTCCAAGCAAGAGACCGTGGCTTAGCTCCGACTTACTTCTGCCCATTCCCCCACTGGCCAGCAGCCGTTAGGCGCCTGTGCCCTGGGGGCTGGGACGTGCAGTCCTTCCCTGGGCAGCTGGCGTGAGGTCTGGAACACCGGGATTTCTGTTTCCAGAAGAAAAGGGAGCATGGATGCTGCTGGCGACGAGCCGCGTCTGCCTATCCTCATCACGCTCTACGCCCAGCGTCTCTTCCAGGCTCCGGGACGTGAGTCTCAGATAAATAAACTCACGGGTCACGGGTTGCCAACCTCTGGTAAGAAACCCCACCCTCGTTCCAAGCTTCTGGAAGTCCCAACATGAAATGTACAAATTCTTGTATCGGCGTGGGTAGGGCAAATGTCGTTCATCTCCCTTTATGGCCGAGGGGGTAATATCCGTGCTCCCCGACTTCCTTATCAGTAGGACCCCGGTTTTATCCCGGGTGATGACACAGCCTTCCTTCTTCCCTGCAAGAAGAAGGTTACGTCCTCTACGCAGATGCCCTTCCCTCCAGGAAGCAGAGCTTAACCCCACCCTTGAGCGTGAGCTGCGCCGGGATCCTGGCGCGGGACGACCCGAGCATGGACAGAGAGCTTCAGGAAGCCCGCAGCAGAGGAGCCCGGCAGAGACTGCGTCAGGCAGGGGACGCAGGCGAGTGTCACCCCTGACGCGTCCTAGAGAGATGGCGCCCTGCCCGGTGCCGTGTTGAAGCGAAGGACCTCTCATCTCCGTGCTGTGCTTCCCCAAATACAAAACTCAGTCTGATCGTGAGGAAAACCCAGAATGACAGAAACCCAAGTCGAGGCACAATCTGCAAAACATCCAAACGGGGTCACCTGGGGGGCTCAGTCATTGAGCGTCGGCCTTCGGCTCGGGTCATGATCCTGGGGTCCTGGGATCGAGCCCCATGTCGGGCTCCCTGCTCAGCAGGGAGTCTCCTTCCCCCTCTCCCGCTCCCCCTGCTTGTGTTCCCTCTCTCCCTCTGTGTCTCCCTCTGTCAAATAAATATATAAAATCTAAAAAAACAAACAAACATCCAAACAGTCCTCTACGAAACTATGAAGGTCGTGAAAAACACGGGATGTCAGTGAGATTGCCGCGGCTCAGCAGAGGCGAAGGAGACCCGGAGCCTAACTGCAGGGCAGGACCCCAGAGGTCTGCCATCGGGGGTTAGTGAACAGTGATGTGCCGACGTGGATTTCTCACTTTGCAAAGTGTGCCGTCCTTATGGGAGAGAGACACTTGGGGAAACTGGGCGCAGCACATACGGTCACACCCTGTCCCGTCTCTGCAACTTTTCCGTGACTCTAAAATTAGTCCGAAACAAAACATCTACCGAAATTAAAAATACATGGCGTCCCTACTAGTTAAAGGTGCTGACCTGTCCCTGGCCAATGAGACGTGGACAGACGACTGTCCACAGAGCTGGTTTCACGTGTGTGTGTGTGTGTGTGTGTGGCGCGTCTGTGTGCACGTGTGTGCACGCACATTTAATAGATGCAGGCTTCCTGTGTGCACCACGGGCAGGAAGGCGACCCGGGTCTCAGCAAGTTCCCTCAGCCGCTACGTCGTGCGAGCCTACCTTCGGAGTTCACGTCCTGTGAGCAGATCAGGCCTTGTGGCTCGGCCTCCTTTGGTGAGCACGGCCACGTTCCCGGGCAGCCGAGCCCACTGCCTGCTTTACGAGAGTGGAACCCCAGGAAGTTGTTGGCACGCGATGGTCTCTGCCCGCGGTAGAAGCTTGTGATGACGCCCATCGCTAACTTATCTCTGGAGCCGGATTGTTTTTTTTCTGGGTGGGATTAGTATGTATGTGCTTCAGTGCTGAGAAAACTTGAACACCCCAAACCCTTGCTTTCTCGAGAGGCTGGTGACGTAGGCCTATGTATCGGGGGGCGTCTACGCGTGTGCGAGATGTATCGATTTCAGGATTCGGAAGGACAGTAGTCTGGATCATGTGGATGCGTTCTAACAGCCAAATTGGATGTTTCCATTTGGTAAGAATTTCGGACACTCAGGCCTTGACCCCTGGATTGGAAGGCGAGCCGGACTGCAGCGTCATGAGATGTGTGTTTCCATCGCTTCTCTTACATTGGTCTGGGGTTCACTGACTTATCTTGAGTCGCTTTTAAAATCTTGTGCCTGCAAGTTTATTTTCTATAATTCTGAAGTAGATGCCCGTTCTTACGTTTATGTAAAGTATTTGCTGTGTAAAGGGTTTGTTGTTTTTTTCTTTTTTTTTTTTTGGTTTATTCTTTTAAAGATCACTATATTTAAGTAAAAAAATGAAGGTCAGCAATAAAATTAATTAATTAATTAATTGGCATCATTCTCCTCCTGGCAATGCTGCGTTAGATTGCCTTTTTTCTAAATATTATTGAACCATCTCCTTTAAATCTAGGTCACCAAGAGTAACAAAGAGCAGCTCCCCAATGTCTTTTTCTAGGGTTAGGAGTTGATCTCTTAAGAACCATTAATAATAGGGTGGGGTTTTTAAATATTTTATTTATTTTTTTATATATTTGAGAGAGAGAGAAAGTGAGAGAGTGGAACATAAGCACAAGGAGGGACAGGGACAAGCAGACCCCCTGCTGAGTGCAGACCCCCCCCCCCAATGCGGGGCTCGATGTCGAGACCCTGGGATCATGACGTGAGCTGAAACCAAGAGTCGGATGTTTAACCAACTGAGACCCCCCAGGTGCCCCAATAAGAGATTTTAAATACCGCGTTTTACCTGGTACCCTGGACGCATCGGGCGACTCAGTAAGAGATCCCCTACCTCTGCGTCTTGCATCAGACTAGAAACCACAGTGCGGGTGGTTAGAAATAATTCTCATCTTCCCCATGACCTCACTCCTACGTACAACCCCAAAGGCCTAAAAACAGGAACACAAACAAACCCTTGTGCATGGATATTCCTAGCAGCACTATTCACAATGGCCAAAAGGAGGAAACAACTCAAGTATCCAGAAACTGATGGATGGACAGACCGAACGCGGTCGGTGCGTGCGCTGGAACGTTGCTCGGCAACAAATAGGAACACGGCACTGGCGTGGGCTTCCACAGGGGTGAGCCCTGCAAACATCGCACCCCACGAGAGAAACCAGCCACGGAAAGCCACGTCCGTATGCTTCCTCTTATATCGAATAAATCCACAGAGCACAGGTTAGTGGCTTCCAGGAGGGGCCGATGGGAAGCAGTTACTAACAAATACAGATTTTTCTCCTGGAGCAATGACAGTATTTTAGAACTTGGAATAGAGGTGGTATTTTTACAACATTGTTCATGTGCTGAATGCAACTGAATTGTACTTTTCAATGATTCATTTTACGTTTCGTGAATTTCACCCCTCATTTAAAAAACTGTCCTGCATCGTGTTTAAATACTCGATAAAAACCAGAATAATTGTCTTACGGAACGACTTACAACGTACATAAAATAGTGAGGGCAGCAAGCCCAGGCGGAGAAGCCCCATGCGCAGGGTACACCTGCTCTGTGTGGTTATCTGCTGCCGCCTAAAAAACCCACTCCACGATGTGGCGGTCTCACACAGTGAGAGCATTGGCTTTGCTCACATACCTGCGCGTGGTGCAGACATCAGCGGGTTCTGCCCACCACTCCTCCACCCGGCGTCCCTGGGACCCCTCAAGGGGGCGGCCGGGATCTCCTGGAGGCGGTCTGGCCCACCTGGCCGGGGGCCGATGTTGCTAGGGACCTCAGTCGGGGCTGGGAGCTGGACACCTCCCCGTGGCTTCCCCGGGGGGGCCCTTTGGCTTCCTCGCGGTGCGGTGACTGGAGCCCACAGCCTCCCTAGAGGTCCACGTGGATGCTGCCTCTCGTCCTGAGACTTAGTCTCGGCCGCCACATGCCGGGAGAAGCCTTGTCAATAATGTACGACTGGGAATCTGGTAGTAGCGTGGGGTCGATGATGGAGCCGGGCTCTGGGTTTTCACCACGGAGCTTAGCGTGGCTTCTCGGCACATCTGATGTGAAAGGATCGCAAGGAATCCTCCGGCAAACGTCCCACACCACCGAACCCCGCGTCCGGAGGTTGACATGCCCCGTCATCAGCTGCCTCCCATTTGCAGCCGCAAGGAGCGCCCTGCGGGCCGCCTCTGGCCCGACTCTGGCCCGGACACAGCCAGTCGCCGCCACACAGGCTGCAACCCGACGCAAACACTGCACACGTCTGTGTTCCCGAAAAGAGAAAAGAGAAGCTACTCAAAGTTGTTTGGGTTAAGTGTCAGCATTTTCACTTAGGGATGAAAAGTGCTTCGTTCTAAAGCCGACTTCCCTGAAACGCCCCCGAAGGATCAGTCAGTGAATGTTCGGGGAGGAGAGAGCTACCCCGGCCGCTCAGCACCCTTCCAAGGTGCCCTGCAGCCTGTGGTGACTTAGTCTCCCCCCAGGAGCCCCCAGCTCCCTGTAACCTCCCCAGTGGGGTCCCGGAAGTTGCTGGGGACCCCGGCCGGGACAAGAGATGCAGGACCAGGCTGTGCCACCGAGGGGTCCCGCTCCTGTGTCCCCACTTCCCCATTCACGGTGTCCTGCGGTGTGTGCGGCTCTGTCCCGGCAGATCTCGGTCCTAGCGAGGACCACGGCGTGCCCCCCTTGCCACGTTTGGTGGGAAGTGGGGGTCACACAGGGCTCTGGCCCCCAGGCCACCCTCGCCAGCCCCTCCTTCTAGAACTGCAAAGGCGAAGCAGCCGTGTCCCTCCACGTCACCGACCACCTGACCAGAATAAAGCGGGTACGCCTGTGCCGCGAGGGAAGGGCGCTCGGCCTGCTGGGGGTTATCGCCATCGTGTGGGCCCTGCATCTTTAGCGGAGAGGCCCTTTTTCAAATCTGTGAGAGCAGAGCTCCCCGGCTCTTGAAAGACGGAAGGGCGGGCACGCCCGAGCCGGTGGGCAGCCTCGGCATCGCCAGCCCCTCCGCGGGTGGCGGCACACGGCCCAGGGGAGAGAGGCCGGCTGCTTGACGGGAAAAGCATGTTGCTCCCTGGCTTTGCCCGTCCTGGCTTTGGTGGGCCGATTCGTCTGGAAGTGCAGCCGCAGGCCTGGCCAGCCGGCGTCCACCTGTGCGACATGTCCTGGCCCGGGGCCACTGTCACCTGTCCCATGCTGGCCGTCTCGCTCAGTCCTCAGCTGCTGGCCTCGTCGGGAGCTGCCCGAGCTGGAGGTGGAGGGAGCATCAGGGAACGTCTGCCTCTAAGTCGCCGAGCCAGCGGGCTTACCTGGGAGGGAGGGCCTGCTCTCACCCGGTCTCTCAGCCTTACACGTTCCTCCATACACGTGAGCTGCAGTGATTTTTATTTTAATTTAATTTTTTGACATTTTATTAATTTTTATATTTTTTAAATTTAATTTCAAGTTAGTTAACCTATGGCGTATTATTAGTTTCAGAGATAGAATTTAACGTTCATCAGTCGCATAGAGCGCGCAGTGCTCATTCTGCCCTGTGCCCTCCTTACTGCCCATCACCCGGTTCCCCCGTCCCCCCACCCCCCTCCCCCCACCCCCTCCCCCCCCTCCCCCCCCCAGCAGCCCTCAGTTCGTTTCCCAGAGTTTAGGGCCTCTTAGAGTTTGTCTTACTCTCTATTTCCGTCTTACTGTATTTTTTGCTCCCTCCCCCTATGTTCATCTGTTTTGTTTCTTAAATCCCACATATGAGTGAAATCCTACGGTCTTTGTCTTTCTCTGACTGACTTATTTCATTTAGCGTGATACCCTCTGGTTCCATCCACGTCATTGCGAATGGCAAGATTTCATTCTTTTGGATAACTGAGTAATATTCTATTGTTTACATATCCCACATCTTCTTGATCCATTCGTCCGTCGGCGGACATCTGGGCTCTTTCCGTGGTCTGGCTATTGTGGACATTGCTGCTATAAGCATCGGGGCGCCCGTGCCCCTTCGGATCTCGGCATTTGTGTCTTTGGGGTAAATACCCAGTAGTGTGATCGCTAGGTCGTAGGAGAGGGCTTTATTCTGGAGCCTCCCAGAGGCTCCAGAGGAGAATTCATTTCCTGTTCCTTCGCTGGTCTTTTCCGGGTCCTAGAAGCTGCCCGCGGTGGCGGTTGGCCAGTGACAGGCTGAAGGGCGAGGCCATGGAAACTTTAGCTGGGTACGAGAAAAAGGACGGGCAGGAGGTGGCCACCTGTCACCAGGAACAAAGAGAAGTCAAGACACAGGGGCCTAAAGAGGGTGAGGGGTTGGGGGTGGGAATAGAAGAAGAACCTGTGGTCACAGTGGATGTTGGAAGCAGTGATTGCAGACTTGGGGCCGATCGGGGGTGACGATTCCAGGAAGAGACTCGGGGATGAGTGGAGGCGACGCCACAGGCCCAGAGGAGAGTGAGGAACCACAAGGTCAGGGGTCTGGGTGGGCTTCCCACGGGGCCGCCCCCACTCCCGAGGGGGACTCTGTTGGAAGACTACATGCAAATTCGCCCAGGACTTGCTTCCAGATGTACGGAAGCCTACCAGGTCTCCCCACAAAGGGGTCCCGAAAGCTCAGTTCCGGAACCGCAGGGACCGGGAATTTCTGTACACGGAAAGGGGGCTGCAGGCGCCAGAAGTTTAGCCACCACGCAGCTTTCTCTCCCTGGTTCCTGGCGCCAGAAGGGCGGCCAGGAGGACGGGCTCTGGCCGAGCAGGTGGGCAGGGTTTGTGGGTCTCCCACTTCCTGGCTCTGCAGCTTTACGAAAGGCATGGGAGCCCGCTTGGCCCCCGCTTCCTCCCCTTAAAATCGGACAGAGACCCACGGCCTGGGGTGGCCAGTCGGACAGAGAGCACGTGTCCTCAAAAGGCCCTTCCAGAGTGGATTTCAGTTCCTGTCTATACCACACGCACGATGAGAGACACGCTTCACACCTCACCCCAGTATAACCCAAACCATATTCTTCCCTCTTCTGATGTGGTCTGGAAGTCTCTGTTCTATTCTAGTCTTGTTTACTCTATTCTGTTTCGTTCACACACACACACACACACACACACACACACACTGCTGATGAGTCATCCCATCGATTTTACCATCCATTAGCCAGAAGTGTTCCAAGACGATGTCCCCCAGGTTGCCATTTTCCTATTGATAAGACCCACTTTTCCCTAAATTCTCATTTCCTGGCCAAGTGCCGGCCCAGGGGCCCCAGACCCTCACTGAACACAGTAAACACCTGGAAGCTTTTAGACCCCACCCCAAACGAATCGTGCGGGAGTCTCCCGGGGGTCCAGCGGCATCGGCCTTTTCCTGACGCTCTACGATTCTCAAGTGCTTGAGTCAGGGCTGAGAGAGGCCATTCCCTTGGCGACAAACACATCCACAAATTCCTGGCTTTGCATCCCAGCCCTGGTCGTGAGGCCTCGGGGGAGTGAGCTGCCCCACGGGTAACGGGATGAGGGGATGTGCGTCCCGGGGCCGTGGCTGGGATTCAGACTCAGTCAAAAGGGCTGGTGGGCAGGGGGCGACCCGGTGTACTCACTGGGTTGAGATATAGGAAGAGCATCCCAGGAAGACCGTGTCCCCACGGCACTTGGAGCTCAGATTGGGGAGAAAGAAAAGTCGGGGAAACAAGAGGACCCCTTGTGGCTCGGCCCACAGGCCGGGCGGGGCATTGTGGAGGGGGTGTCTGACCCCATGGCATCCACGGGGTCCTGCCGGGCTCTGTCCCAGCTCTGCGCCTCGTCCACCTCTGGGTATTTGAGGGCCTGCCATCCAGGAAGGAAAAGGGCCCGGTGGATAATCCGTTCCTTCCTAACTGGAGATTCAGAATGATGTCGTTTTGGAATATAGGGGAGATTTGGTGGGGCGAGGTCCAGAGCCAACAGCCCAGAAGGAATTCTTGAGACGTCTTTGGTGCACAATGGTGGTTTTATTAAAGCGCGGGGACGGGACCCGTGGGCAGAAAGATCTGCTGCCCCCACCCCGGGGTTGTGAGGGGTGGGTGATTGCATACTTGGGAGTTGGGGGAGGTAAGGAAAAGGGAGGTTTCAAAGGATTTTCGTATGCTAAAGACCCACAAGATACCTGAGGTCCTGCCATTGTCCAGTTAAGGTCGTTTCCCCTCTAGCAAGGCACTAACATGAAGATAGTTGGAAGACGGGGCGCCTGGGTGGCTCAGTCATTAAGTGTCTGCCTTCGGCTCAGGTCATGATCCCAGAGTCCTGGGATCGAGCCCCGCTTCGGGCTCCCTATTCAGCGGGGAGCTTGCTTCCCCCTCTCCCTCTGCCCCTGCTCTCTCTCATGTACTCTCTCTCTAATAAATAAATACAATCTTTTTTTTTTTTTAAATAAAAAGGTAGTTGAACGTTTCCTGGAGGAATGTCACACAGGTCCCACCCAGGAGTCGGGGAGGGGGAGGGGAGGGTTGCGGTGGTGGGTTGTCCACTCGCGCGGTGTCCTCAGCTGGCCTTCTGCTCCTTCATCGAAAGACTTAGGTTCAAACCCCAACCCTGCTGTGTGACTTTAAGTAACTTAACCTCAGTGGGCTCCCTTCTTCCTCCATGGAAAACAGGAATGGTAAGACATGAAAGTCACTGTGAGGGTCAAAGGGGGCCTTCTGTCCATAGATAAGTGGAATGGTTAGAACTGTGCCGGCTTCAACGAAACAGGTATGATGGATGCGGCAGACAGGAGCAGGGTCAGAACGCGGAGAAACTAAAAGAACAGTTTTGAGAAGAACAGCCAACTACTCCCGTGGAAATCTGTTTCCCAGCTGGGACAGTGCCTCCCTCCGGTCTCCCTGCCTCCACGGGGAGGGCCACCTTCCCGAGCAATGAGTCCCAAAAATTGCACCCAGGGCTGTCAGCGCCGAAATGGGCTCCCAGCCTCCAGGCAGTGAGCTCACTCCAGTCTGACCAGACCTGGGGTGTTTTCCTGGGCGCTCAGGATTGTCTAGACGCGGCCTGGCCGTGTCCAAGCCTGCGAAAGGCGGCCGTGGGGCCGACAGCTCTGTCTGGCAGTGGGCTGGGCCGAGTGGTTGGCGCCAGGAAGGCAAGGATGACGAAGTGCTGAAATCTCCCCAAGGGCGTCGTATCAGATCGCGGGGCTGCCAGCTCTGGGCTCCGAGCTCCACAGGCGCGTCCTCACCCACTGATGGAGAGATGGGGGGCGGGGGCGATAGGACACCGGGGCCAAGGGAGTCATCCCTCCCCAAGTAAGCCAGCGTGGGAAATGGGAGGGTCCCTGGTTCTGTTCATGTCACTGCTCGGGGTGAGGCCAACAGCCTAGTAAGGAAGAGTGGGTGCCAGTGTCATGTGTAATGTGTGTGGACACTGCTTGCATCCTGACTTGAATAGAGGGATGGACGGCTGGAGATGATCAATGCTAGCTAGATGCCAGATAGATAGATAGATAGATAGATAGATAGATAGATAGATAGATATGGATGGGAGAATAAATAGATAATATTGATATATGGGATTGATGGATGGGTAGATAGATGATAGGCAGAGAGAAATGAATGGGTGGATAGATTGATAATATCAGTATATTCAATGGATGGATAGATGGATGGATGATAGATAAGAGAGATAATAGGTAGAGAGAGATGAATGGGTGTATAGATAATACCGATATACTGGATGGTTAGATGGATGGATGGATGGATGGATGGATGGATGGATGGATGGTTGGATGGATGGGTGGATGAATGGATGGTTGGATGGATGGATGGATGGATGGATGGATGGATGGATAGGTGGGTGGATGGATGGATGTGTGGATGGATGGGTGAATGGATGGGTTATTGGGTGGGTGGATGGATGGATGGACGGATGGACAGATGGACGGACGGATGGATGGATGAATGGATGGATAGGTGGGTGGATGGATGGGTGAATGGATGAGTGGGTTATTGGGTGCATGGATGGATGGATGGATGGATGGATGGACAAATGGATGTGTGGATGGATGGTTGGTTGGATGGATGGGTGGATGAATGGATGGTTGGATGGATGGATGGATGGATGGTTGGATGGATGGGTGGGTGGATGAATGGATGGTTGGATGGATGGATGGATGGATGGATGGATGGATGGTTGGTTGGATGGATGGATGGGTGGATGGATGGATGGTTGGTTGGATGGATGGGTGGGTGGATGAATGGATGGTTGGATGGATGGATGGATGGATGGTTGGTTGGATGGATGGGTGGGTGGATGAATGGATGGTTGGATGGATGGATGGATGGATGGATGGTTGGATGGATGGGTGGGTGGATGGATGGATGTGTGGATGGGTGGATGGACAGACAAATGGATGTGTGGATGGATGGTTGGATGGATGGGTGGGTGGATGAATGGATGGTTGGTTGGATGGATGGGTGGGTGGATGGATGGTTGTGTGGATGGGTGGATGGATGTGTGGATGGGTGGATGGATGGATGGGTAGATAGATAGTTAGGTAGATAATGCCTAGACAAAGATAATGGATGCTATCGACATACATGATAGATGGTATAGATATGATTAGGGATGATGAAGATAGATATAGATATGGCAACTGGAAAATTCTGAGCAGTAACTGGATATTTGATTATTTTGAACAGTTACTGCTCACAGGTGTACGGAGAGTGGATGTGGACCAGGCCTGGCCAGTCATCCTCCTTCAAGGAGCTAATGTGCACCTGCTGAGGAGAGAGGCTCCCCTTAACCCTTGCAAACCCAGGATCCTACTGCATTAGCAGGGAAGAAGCAGGGAAGATAAGATCATTATTTAGCGCATGTTCGCTGTCTGTCGGGCACTCAGCTGGGCATGGGGCAGCAAAGACAAGCAAGGCGGGGGCTTCTGGCCTTGGACCCCAGTGCCCACGATGGAACCCACCAGCCACACACAGCTATTTAAATCAAAATCATGAAAACTGGACGACAATAAACACTCAGTTCCTCAATCACACCAGCCACATTTCACGTGCTCCAATAGCCACATGTGGCAACCACATGGGACAGTGTGGTTCTAGAACATTCTGTGGCTGCAGAACGTTCTCCTGGATGGCACCGATGTAGGGAGTGAAGGTCTGAGAACAGGTGCAGCTCTTACCAGGGCCATGGCGTCTCAAGGCACAAGTGAGGCTGATGGCCCTGTGCGCGCAGGGGGTGGAGGGAGGAGAGCTGGGCTGGGCTGGGGGGGGGCTGCCCTGCCTCCGTTCCCCTCTGGGAGCTCGGGGACAGTCCCAGGGCTCACCGAACCCACGTCCAGCGTGGAGAGTAGCACTCATCGCTAACCTGTCCTTTTCCTGTTAACCAGCCCACCCGCGTCTCACTGCTCCCTAACCCCCAGGCGTAGTTACTCACTACCTCGTGCGCGGCTCCGGGTCTGCGCCTGGCACCTGCTCTTCAGTACCAGCTCCTGTGTGGGTCCCAGGGGGCATCCCCGGGGCTCCGTTCCCCAATGCCCACCTCGTGATACCCAGCACACAGAGCCGCACTGCCCCCGGTTTCCCTCGGGTGAGTGGCGCCCATATGTAGCCTGAGCCTACAGCCCAGCTGTCAGCTCAAGATGCTTCCCCACCCCCGGCCTCCACCAGAGCCCGCCACCCCAGCTGCCCACCGGCTGCCGCATCCCGTTCCCAAACTCCTGGAGCTAAACCATATCGCATCAGCCCTTCTGTAGTTGCCATAGACAGGAGGAAACCAAGGCCGGCCCTTTCCAAAGGACCCCCAGTGTCACTGGCACCAAAGCCATTTGTCTCGTTCAGAGGACGGCGCCTCTCTGGGGGAGGGGAGCTTTCTCACCCAGCGGGGCCTCCACGCCCACATCTCAGGTCTCAGGTCAGCCCACATCTTGTCATTTTCAGAGGCTAGAGCACCAGAGAAGAACATGACACATACGCTGAAATCCTACCACACAGAACACGTTATGTTTATACGTCCAGATTTTCTCTCTTAAATAATAGAAATTCGTGAACATAAGGGTGAGCATAGATGTTTGTGTATTCTTTTAGGTGCATAATTATAAAAATGCTCTTTGGGAACCTTCCCCCCTACTTAATATATCATAATAACTTCTTTGTGTTAGAAAAGATATATGGTAATATCATCCCTTTAGTGACTCAGCCACATACCATTATATGAATATGTCATCATTTATTAACAGTTGTATACAACTGTTGTTGTATACATTAAGAGTATGTTTGGCTGCAGACAACAGAAAACTCACCACAGTGGCTTTAAAATGTCAGGTTTATTTTCTCACATGACCAGAAGTCTAGAGGAGACAGCATGGTCAGCAGTCCAGCACTGTATGTACACAGATCCCCTGTCTGTGGTTTTCCTTGCCATGCGTCATGGCATAAGATGACTGCTGCAGCTCCAGACATCATATTCACATTCAAGATAAAAAGAAAGGTGAAAGGGGAAACTTTGTGAAGAACGGAAAAGCATCCCATAAATCCCTACAGAAGACTTCTGCTTTCATGGCATACGCCAAGATGGGCTCACCCAGCTTCTTGTGACTGCAGGGGGCTTCAAAAGCACCTACTTGACCTGTGGTCTTTATAGCAGGAGATGGAAAGGGAGCGAGGAACCCGAAGCCGATTCCTGCATGGCTCAGGAGGGCATCTCCAGGGATGCATCCAGGTTTTGGAATCAAACTGAAGAAGCAATACCCCGGGAGAGCTTGGCTGGGAAAACGCCATGGTAACTTCTGCCCGTGCCCCCCGGGAATGGGGCATCACCACAGCCGTGGGAAGCCAGGGCCACAGCAGGGAGGCCAGGCAGAGTATGGGCGCACAGGCAAAGGGAGGCCTAGGGCTCGGTGGAGAGAGAGACACACTGCACAGCGTGATCCAAGGTGTCGAGGCCTCCTAGAACCCGTGCCATGGAATGTCAAGATGCTCCTCTTCCCTGGTTTTTAAGAAAGCAATATGGCCACTCCAAAAGTAGTTTGCAGAGCCTTCACTTGGCGGACTTCTCACCGTGAAGGAAAAGAAAGTGCTTCTCTGGGGTCTTATCGTCCCACGATGTTAGAATGAGACCGTGTGTGTCCCACGCGTTAAGCAGGAAGGGGGACCAGCACGTTCCGACTGTACCAACACGAGAGGCAGGAGCCCTCTGGCTGTGCTGCCAGCACGTGGGGGCTCGGCAAGGCTGAGCGCGGCCACCGCTGGTGCCCGGGAGGTGAGAGTGGGATGGTCAGCGGGACTGGGAGCTGCCGGCTGGGCCGTGGCGCGGGGCGTGCAGCCGCGAGCTCTGGAGTAGCATCTCCTGGTAAGGGGGCTGGGGGCTCGCCCCGTAATGACGATAGCAGCGAAAGGTCATCGGACGCGGCCAGGAGTTTTGTTTAAAAAACAAAAACCCAGCTGTGGAGTAGGTACCTGTAGGAGAGCTGTGTGGTGGGGGAGGGGATGAGGAAACCCGCTCGCCGGCTGACCGACAGACTTTGTGCAGAGCGTACCGTCACCCCCCGTGCATATGTTCTAAGGAATCACCCATCCTTGGGCTTAAAATGCTTCTTCAAGAAATGTGTCCCACTCTCGCAAATGTGCCAAAATAACGGCACGAGGGTTCTCGCTGTGGTGCCATTTGACACAGCAAATCACTGGAAACAACCCAAATGTTCGCCAATAGGGGACCGGTTAAATAAACTACAACCCCAAAGACAACCATGCCGCCCTCAAAGAGTGAAAGATCCCATGGATGAGCGCGGAGGATGCCCAGAGTCGATCATTAGGGGGAAAAGGGGTCATAAAACAGAAAGTAAGGTCCATTCCCATTTTTCATTAAAAAGAAATAAAAATAATGTGTCCCGGGAGTGCGTGCAAACAGGCTCCGAAGTCTCTTAACGTGGTTATCCTGAAACCAGGAACTGACACTCCCTCTGCTATAAATTTAATATTATTTTTTTAAACGTAATAACTATGTCATTTGTTTATGACATGTTTAAATAAAATATATAAGTAGATGAAAATAATTAGCATAAAATTACAGTTTAAAAGTGACTTGAATGAACATTTTAAAAAGTGAAATCTGCTATATATCTGCAATGCTCAGACTTTTTACAAATACATATTAATTTTGCTGTTTGGGGTGGAGGGAAGCATTTTAAATCAAGTAAAATACTAAAAGAATTTTTTTTTGGAAACTTGGCTGCCAGCGCTCTATAAACCTTTGGAGAGTTTATTTTGTTATTATTAAAGGTTTATTTTAATATTCTTCTCTGGGACGCAGTTTCCCTCTCTGCTAACAATAAGGCATAGTAAATATTTGCATTCTCTTCACTTTGCAGAAAGCAAAAAGAACATTCCAGATGCTCTCTATAAGTGCTTCGAATCCAATTTAAGTAAAGAAGTACACCAAATATTATCAGAGTTGATACCCTACATGCTACTTTGCTTTCTAATAATTTCTGTGAAACATGATTAAGCAGCTCTGGCAGGAGCCTTTTCTGGGTTGCCGCTGGACGCTTTCTTGCTATGTCTTCCTATGGTGGAAGGGCTGGGAGCCTTGTGGGGTCTCTTTCCTAGAGGCACGAATCCCATTCCTGAGGGCTCTATCCTCACCACCCAATCACACCCTGTGGGCCCCACCTGCTAAAACCATCATCTTTGAGAATAGGGATTTCAGCATGTGAATTTGGGGTGACACAATGTCCACAGCATAGCCCCATCTTTTGCCTCTGCTTTCCTGTCCGTTGGCTCTACTGTCAGGCGGAAACTGCTCTCGTGGAGGCAGGATGGCTGCCTAAGCTCCTGCCTTGCATCCTATCTCCCTGAGCTCCCCATCCAAGCAGAGAAATTCCCTTCCCAATGGTCCATGACCACTGGGTCTCTTTGACTTAATGGGTCCATATCCATCCATGGCCCCAGCACTCTGGCAGGGGGCACAGGAGATAATCACCTAGCTGTCCAGGCTGAATCCCCAGGCCACTTCTGGATGCAAGGGTAAAGTGCATGACTCAAACTGAGGGGATGGACTGTGGGGGAGGGACGGCGCCCATGGAAAAGCCCAGTGCTGTTGCCAGGAGACAGGAATACAGATACTGAGTGGGCAAAACCACAGCTGTCAGTCTTGTCCTTGAGGAAGGGCCCCACCACGCGGCATGCCCTCCGATCTCTGGGCACACCGGTCACCTTCCAGTCGTGCTGGACACATTTGTGGGATGTTGCCTGGCGGCCGCCAGCACCATCTCCACCTCGTGTACCGCACGGCTGGAGGGCAGAGCTGCATTTCTCCCTGACCCTGGCCTCCGGAGTTCTCGATGCAGCATATGGGCCTCCAATGGGGAGCTGTTCCGTGACCTCTGGGAGGCAGAAGCCACTCCGGCTTCTCTGGGGGCCTCAGGGGATGTGTGGCCTGTGGCAAATGTAAGTTTTCGAGACCGCCTCTGTGTCCCCTGCCAGCCGCCCACCTCTGGGCAACAGCGCCGAAACGTCGAGTCTTCGAATGGCGCAACGATCCCGAACGTGGAGTACAGCCTCCCCTGAGTCCACGCCCCGGGGCTTTCTGAAGGCTTTGAAAACACCCGATTCCCTGCACCCAGTCCCTTTCTTTGAAATACCTCGTGTGGTTTGTTTTCCTAACCGGATTCCGACCGTAACATTGCTCTTTGGTGGAAAAATTTAAGAAGCCCTGTCTATCCAAAGTTCTCTTTTTCTGATGAGAAAACGAGGCCCACGGGGGCGGAGCACGGCCTGCCGCGTCCGCCAGTTCGCAGACTCTCTCCAAGCCGGCCAGCACCGCCGCCGCTGCTAGCCCCATGGAGCCAACTTCCATTTCAATGAGTTAAATGGTATCGTTTTTAAAGCTCAGTTCCTCCCTTGCTCCGGCAGATTTCTCGCGCCCGGAGCCCCTGGGGCGGGTAGCTGCAGCAGGGAGCACACACGCCACGTTACCTGTTCTAGAACGCCTCCCTTGTCGCGCAAAGGCCCACCGGACAGTGCCGCTCTGGGTGATCCTAGTGTCCGTGTCTGCGCCATCCACGTTCACGGTCTTCTCCTCAGGGGTAGCCCTAGAAGGATGACTTAGTTCAGACCATTCCTGTTACAAACGGAGCAGAGGCCAGCTTCAAATAGGGGCTCGAGGTCCCCACAGGCCCACGAGCCCGGATCCAACTTCCCTGCTCTGATTTGAGCTACCTCGTAGTTCAGCTCAAAAACGTATACGTTCGCGTCAGATACAACACTCGTCTTTCAGGGACTCGTCAGAGGAAAGAAAAGCAAGCAGGGAGTTATTCTTACCGCTAACCCGTCAGTCTCGGTTTTGTGGTACAATCGACCGATTGCGTTTTAGACAATACGGTGCTAGGTTGGTTTTGTTGGGGTTTTTTGTTTGTTTTTAATTCCGAAAGTAGACCATGTCGTGCCCTGGATTCTAAACAGACCGTTAGCAGTGATCTGTGCTGACTCGTCCTCTACGAGCAATCCCAGCCAGCGTTCGTCTCGTGCATCACAGACCACATCTGTTTTCTACAAGCTGGACACTCGGGATAATGTCCCCCCTGATAAAAGGGACTGCACTGGGAGGATTGTTTTCAAATCTCTGTGGGAACATGTTTTCTTGCAAAGAAGCACGAGTATCTTAGAGGCAGGAGTAGTTAGTTCTTAGAACACGTTTTCTTCTTTCTGTCTCCCTGGAAAGAACGCGTAGGCCCAGACCACCTGGGCGTCCAGGGCGCGCCCCACTTGGTGGCCGCGAAGAGGATCAAGAGACACGGTGTCTGCGGCATCCGAGATGAAAGATCCCAAACTGAGCGAGCGCGTCCGACAAAAGCAATGTGCTTTTCTTCAACACGAGATTTCCTCCCCCAAAACAGCATCAGACTGTCGGAAGCCGGGCGGCGTTCCAAAGGTTAGAGACGGGGCCAAAACATATCATTTTAGCTTTTTCGGATGGCCATTTCTGTCTCTGAAATGTTAAATACCGTCTCACCACAGTGGCAGAAGCCCGACCCTCGAGCACGGCCCAGCAAGGCAGCTCTTAGCGCTTTGGTTTCCAGACCCGGGAGACTGAGAGACGGGAACACCCATCAGGGTGAGTGCCCCCCGAGGCCAGAAGGTCCACCCGGTGCTGTCTGTGGCCTCACAGAGAAGGCTTTGCTTCCAGACACCCACCCGCTCTGGCCCCCAAACTTCTTGACTGGAAGCAAGGTGTTCGGGGCCGGGGGGGGCGGGGGTGTTCGCAGGCGCTGGCTCTCGGAGATTCTGGGGAAGAGCACTGGCTGGGGGATCGGGGAGCAGAGGGGGCCCCATTTGCCAGCCCTGGTTTCAACACCGTCTGCAGTCATTCTGGCATTTTAGGATTTGGTCTCTGACTTGCACAGTAAATCCTGCCCGTCCCTCACAGTCATCGGAAGGACCACGCGCCTGCCCCTCCAGGGGGAGTGGAGGCCCGGTGGCAGAAGGGCCCTGGCCTGGGGGAGTCTGGAACCAAGCATGCTCTTTCTCCAGCCTCTGGAGTGGAGGGGCTCCCTGGCAGGGCTTGGGGCCACCTGTGCCGTAGCCGAAGCTGCCGGTGGCTTGCCCGTGGGCCCTCGCCCTGTCCAGGAAGCACAACCCCTTCTCATCCCAGAGTAGCCTGCAGCCAAGGGTGAACCCGAATCAGGGTGTGGGTACCCCAGTGTCCTCACCCTTTGGGTGGGGTGATCGGGAGGCATGTTCAAGGGTCCCCCAAGTCCCCTAGGGTTGCTGAGCACAGTGCCCTCAGAAGTCACCTTCTCATTACTGCACATCTGTTGCCCCCATCCCCCTCCCTGTCTCACTTCCCCACTCCCCTACCTGTGCTTCCTGGGACCGCCCCCCAGGTAAACTCCCTGCACCCAATCCTTGTCTCAGGCTCTGCTTCTGGGGAACCTAAGTTCAGGCATATATCTTATGATTGAAGGGGTGTTGGGCACGTTCCTTCTTCCCTACAATATCTGCTGTCACAGGCCCAGGACTTAGTGCTGAATTCGGTCACAAGAGAGTCATGCCTACGGGGTTTAAAGACTGAGGTCTGGTCATCGGATCCAGCGATCCCACTTCTGGATGCACCCAAAAGAACTGAAAGCAGGGTCTCAAAGAGATATTTACACGGCCGTGGTCATAGGAACCTTATTCACAATAGCCAAAAAGTGGAAGTAACCCAGGGGTCCGCTGACAGGTGGATAAACAGATCGTGGCCTCTCCCTACGATGGAATATTATTTAGCCTTGGAGAGGACGGGAACTCTGACGCCTGCTGCCGCAGGGACGGACCTCGAGGTCACTGCCGGGTGAAATAGGCCAGGAGGACAAAGACCGTGTGGTGCCACTCCTACGAGGCTCCCAGACTTGTCGAGTCCCTGCAGACAGAGTGTGGAACGGTGGCTGGGGGTCAGGGGCGGGGGCGTGGAGAATGGGGAGTTGGTGTGCAGGGGGACAGTGGACTAGCCCTGGGGACGGATGGTGGGGATGACTTCCCAGTGACTGAACCGTACCCTTAAAAATGGCGAAGATGGTACATTTTATGTTCTGTGTATGTTACCAACATCTTTTAAAGTGTGGCCCCCAGTTTTTTCTGTGTGGCGTCCAGCAGCGCCCCCAGCAGCCGACACCACTGGAGGCTGTCCTCACGGGCTCTGACGGGGTCACACACCCCGCCCCCCCTTCCGCGGCCTCCCGCACTGAATCTCCTCCAAACGGACTCACCTTCATTGGACCAGACTCCTTGAGAAGAAACTTCACGTCCCTGGTATCAATGGAAAACCCACAGTGGGGCCGTCAACAGAAGGCATGACCGTGGGAATCAGTGCCACGAAACCCCACACCGCTTCCCAGCTCTCGCTGGACGCTGCAGCCGCCAAGGCCTCCGAGCTGAAGCCCATCTGTCTCTGTTACACGTGGGGGTCAGGAGTGTCGAGAAGGGTACAGGCAGAGCGGGGTCACTCGAGAGGCGTCCCAGCACAGAGAGGGGCCGGCAGTGGAGAGGGACAGGAAATACCTTTCTGGGTTGCTCATTCACATGCCCTTAGTATGAGGCCTGGTGTCACCATGGCGCCACCTCCAGAACTCCCCGGAGAACGTGCCTCACAGCTGGGAAGACGCCGGACTTCGGCAAGAAGCGCACGCGGCTTCTAACTTCCACGCCAATGCCAGTCGGCTGGCGGCGGCGGCCTGGGGGCCCCACAGGAGCGTGCCCAGGGAGAGTCCATTTCCAGCCCCAGCAGCAAAATGCTGTGATGGATTAGCGATGTCTGCCGAGGGCACAGGGTGGGGAGGTGACAAAACCCGGGCCGTGCCCTTGGCTTCACCACGCCGCCATGTCCCAAGTCCTCGACAGCTCTTGCCGTCCGGCCCAGCCTTCCTCTCAGAGCTCCTGTCGGGCCACCTCTTCCTACCTCGGAACGTCCACGCTGGCAACTTGTTTGAAATCGTGTGTGCACCCCCCTCGCGACAACCACGGGGGCAAGGGGGATGCCCGGCCCGGCGTCACACGGTTGAGAAACGACAGATCTGCGGCACCCACCGGGTCTGTGGGCCCCCAATCGCCAGAGCGGCGTGGCCCCCACGGCCTCGTGGACCTTGTCACCACGGCCCATAGCACATGAGACTGTCCCGCAGTCAGGCCGCTGCCTCGTCCCGGGGCACGGCTGCACCATCGGAGTAGACACAACAAACTTTTAATAACTACACAACTCTAAACCAGAAGTATATTTTTACCCATGTGAGTCAGCCATTTATTTGTCAATAGAGGCCAGTAAAGGAAAAGGCCCCGGGGCCATTTATAAACAGACTATAGCCCCTGGAGACATCCCAGGGGAAGCCGAACTGTCTAGAAACGAGCTTGTCGCTGGAAACCGTTCCCCAAGAACGGGAAGGCTGGGGAGGGGGTGCGTCTGGCGGTGGGCTTGCTGGGGATGCCAAAGGCTGAGGGGCACTCAGAGGTGGGTGGGCTAATGACGAGCACGCGGGCCTCAGGAACCTCTGCGTCCCCACACCGCCCCTTCGGCAGCGTGGGGACCAAGCCATGGGCTCCACGGAGCCTCAGCTTTGCCCTCCGGCAGTGGGCGTGGTGATGCCGGCCTCTCAGAGCTCCAGGAGGACGGGAGGAGGTCCAGGACGGAGCGAGCAGTGTGCGGGGCGCCTGGCTGGCTCCGTCGGTTAAGTGTCCGCCTCTTAATATTGGTTCAGGTCGTGAGATCGAACTCCACCTCGGGCTCCAGCTCAGCCTGGATCCTGCTTAAGATTCTCTTTCCTTCTCCCTGGGCCCCTCCCCACGCACCCGCCCCTCCAGCCCCACTCACGCTCATGTGCTCACTCTCTCTCTCTCTCTCTCTAAAAAGAAAGAAAGAAAAAGAACAAAACGGAGCAGTGCGCAGAGGTCATCTGTGACCGTGGCTCGGATGCCGGCAGTGGCCGGGGAGAGGGTGTGGCGGGAAGGGGGTCCGTGCAGGACTCCTCCCAACCATGAGCTGTGTCGGCCAAATGCCCTGTCTGTGCTTGCGGCGTGCTGAGCGAAGAGGAGGAGGCTTGTGCACAGGCAGCCCTTCTGAAGGAGGGAGAAATGCAGGTCAGGACCCCTGCCTCACCGGGACACCATCTGATAGCAAAGCGAATGGCTGGCCACCGAGACTGCCTTATGGTCCTTTCGCGAGCACGTTCCCAACAGAAATGAGGGCTTAGGCTTATGTGCTTCAAAAAGACGTATGTGAGGACGCTCAGAGCAGCCATAATCAGGCTAGACTGCAAACAATCCGAGAGCCTGTCACAATGCCCTAGATCAGTAGATTGTGGGATATTTGTGCAGGGAGAGACCACGGAACCCTGATGCGGGGGCAGGGGGTGGACTGCAGTGTGCTAATGCAGGGAGAGACCGTGGTACACTCGTGCAGGGGGAGAGACTGTGGTACATTCGTGCAGGGGGAGAGACTGGTACATTCGTGCGGGGGGAGAGACTGTGGTACATTCGTGCGGGGGGAGAGACTGTGGTACATTCGTGCGGGGGGAGAGACTGTGGTACATTCATGCAGGGGGAGAGACTGCGGTACACTCGTGTAGGGGAGAGACTATGGTATACTCGTGCGGGTGGAAAGCCCATGGTACATTCGGGCAGGGGGAGAGACTGCGGTACACTCGTGTAGGGGAGAGACTATGGTACACTCGTGCGGGTGGAAAGCCCATGGTACATTCGTGCAGGGGGAGAGACTGTGGTACATTCGTGCGGGGGGAGAGACTGCGGTACGCTCGTGCGGGAGGAAAGCCCATGGTACATTCGTGCAGGGGGAGAGACTGCGGTACATTCGTGCGGGAGGAGAGACTGCGGTACGCTCGTGCCGGCGAAGGGTGGGGAGACTGTGGTGTGCTAGTGCAGGGGGAGTGACCACGGTACACTGATGCAGGGCTGAGGGGTGGAGACCGCTGTATCCGCACATATGGGAATGCCACACTGACGGGAAAAGGAACAAAGCAATGCGCACGACTCGCTGCGGGAGGCACGTCATTACCTGCAAAACGGATGCTGGACACAGATGAGTCCACATGGTGTGATTGCAGAGCGAGTAAATGACAGGAGTAAATAAAACTACTGGTGGCAGAAGTCACGACAGCACGTACCTGCAGGGTGCGGGTCCTGACTGGGGAAGGGCTCCGGGAGCTTCGGGGGTGAGCCTAAGGGTCTCGAATAGCCTGAGCGGTGAGGAGAGGATGTGCACATGGGCACAAGCCGCCACACACACATTGCACTGTCACAGGCAAAGTGTGTAGGAGGCCGCGCTGCGATCGGGGGGCGGCAGGTTCGACGAGGGCCCCGCTGTAAGGCTGTAGACCCTAGGCTGCTCGGATCGCCATCCAGAATAAGAGCTCCAAGATACGCTGTGCTTTGAAATCCTGTCGAACCAAAGAAAACAGCCCGTGTTTGCCCGGCCCAGGCAAGTCTGCGTCCTCCTGCAGTCCTCGGTCTCGCACTCGGTGACACAAACGGACGTGCCCACGCTGGCACAGCCAAGGGATGGACAGCAGACCCAGGGAAGTAGCCGAGAGTGAGCTCTCGTCCAACGCCGCGAAGGGGCGTCAGGCTTCGGTGGGAGGACCCGGTCTGGGAGGTTAAAGGATGCGGTCCGACTCCTGGCTCCGTCTGAAAGCCCTGACCCCTCGGGAAGGCCACTTAGCCTCCGGGCCTCGGTTTACCTATGAGGTGGCTGATGGGCACGGAGTGGCACCTGCTTGGGTACAGGATCTCCAGCTTGCTGATATCTGTGCCGTCCCCCAGGAGGCCCCGCTCAGGGCAGGCGGCTCAGCGAACGATGCTTGGTCAAATGAATTACCAGCCCTTCTCAGCCACACCAAAGGGGTGCTCTGAGAAAGAAGTGATCAATGTACAAACACTCAGCAAGTTGAGCGAAGCAGTGAGGCTGGTCCAAAATCTTCAGAGAATTACACGTTATGAGAAAATGGGGGAAATTAATCACGGATGTGATACTGCCTGAAATTTAGGAATTTACTCTCAATTTGTGATCACGGTCTTGTGGATTTTTTTTTAAGAACCCTTCCTTGTATTTCAGAGACATAGGCCGAAATATTTAAGAATGAAATGATAGGAAGTCCAAGATTCATTTCAAAATCGAGACTGGCACCGAGCAGATAATTGGGAAAGCCCAGTGGGGGTTGGGGGAGGGAGTCCGTTGTCTACTCTCCTACTTGTCTTAGCCCTCTCTGCATAAAAAGTTGAAAATAATTCAGACTCTGTCAGCTCTACTCCAATGTAAAAAAAATATTTCAGACTTTATAAAGAAGTTAGCGGTCACTCCTAAGTTATATTCCCCTAAATGTGCGGAGACCGTTCCTCAAAGTGTTTTCTGAATGTTCCCCCTTCTCCAGGCAGAGTTGGGGTGGTAGGCTCCTGTCACTCCTGTCACTCCTGCCATTCCCCAGCCAGTGGCCACCACGCAGGCTCCCAGACGGACGCCAAGGCTGTAGGACACGGGTCCCGCCTCGAGGAGAAGGGGACCTGCCGCGTCTTCAGAGGAGGGGGGTGTTGCGCACTTCACAGCCGCTGAGAATTCACAGTCTCCGATTGTGAACCAAGCAGGAACCTTTTTTTCTGTCGCTGAGCTCATTTATGCTTGGCAAGAGGCAACATCTCATTTCAAAGCCGGGAAGGGGAGACTGAAAAGATTTAAAGCCCAGCTCCAAAAGCTCCTTGGACATCAAATAGCTTTTTTGAAACAAGGTTTTGATGAGTTAAGAGCAAATGAATCAGAAACACATGGATTAAATTCCCCTTAAAATCCACATGGGTTTAAAAATGGAGGGGAAGGGGTGTGGCAAATATCTTTTCGGTTTTATGGAACCCCAAGCGTTTTTAAAACCGGGTGAGATGGTCAGCAAATCCAACATCCCTCTGAATCCATTCAGTTCCAAGACCAGGTCCAAGGAAAGAAAGGACCCGCTGACTGCAGGAGCGCCAGGCGGGGGTGGGCACTAGCTTCGCTCCCTCCATCCTGCATCCAACAAGCCCGGCCCCCTTCCTCACGCCAGGAGGCTAACGAGGCCGGAGAGCGATCTGGTCTTTGGAGTTAGCTGGTCTTCCTGGTAACTGCTTTCAAGGAAATTCAAGGACATTGCAAAAGGCAGCATTTCCACTTTGTTCTGGTCCCCAGCCCTAATCAGAGATGCTCTCCGAACTTTCCCCGCAGCCGTCTATGGGAGATGAACACGGTTCCCACAAAAGGAAGGAACTCAGTCACTGCTCTGTGTGCCTGAAATGGTGCGCTTGCCTTAAGTTCTGAACGAAAACAAAGCACGTGTCCTTCGAGGGTCATTCTGGACCCTTGAGGGAGCGTCTGTGGTCAGGCACGTGTGACGGGGGCCCCTCCGAACTCCGATGGCAGAGACCCGGAGTGCGTCCCGACGCAGCAGCCCTTGGCCCTCACGGGAGCCCACGGCCTGTCTAGATCAGGTGTAACACACCTGGAGTGCGACAGTCTAGAACACAACCCCGTTCATCCTCGGGAGCGGTGTCCCTGGCCGACAGACGGCCGAATGAGCACCGCGCTCGTCCTCGCCCATCAGTGCACTCTGAAGGGTGGCCCCCGTCCCCTCCACACCCACCGAGAGAGGCTAAAGAGAGAGGCGAGTGCAGCCCCCCGAGCCCGAGCACCCGGCCCTGGCTCCCCGCTCCCCCACGGGGAGCCCTGGCTGCTGGGCAAGCGCCCGAGCCCGTCTGCAGAATGACCACGGAAGAGCCCCATCTGGGCACGTGGCTGAGGGAGTGCCCGCATCTCCCCAGGGCAGCCGCTCAGCTTGGCTCAGCGTCGGCGCCCAGGCAGTGCCCGCCGCCGCTGTGATTATCACGCGATAAAATGACCTCATCCCGTGCAATCCTCACCACCGCCTCGACGTTATTACCGCATTGGAGGGGTGAGAGATCTGAGTGTCCAAGAGCCTGCGTCACTCGCTAACGAGGAGCGAAGCCAGATTTCCAATCCAGATAGGGCTGGCCCCTGAGCCACCTCCTCTGAGGCGCACAGCTCAGCACACCGAGGGCGTCCTGCTTTTCCGCCTGGACTCAGCCTCCCGGCCAGGTCCACATGCTAGACAACCTGCACGACCCTCCCCAGGACCCCGTGCTGTCTGAATCCAGAGCCTTCCATTCAGGCACAGGCAGAGAGAGAAGGACAGGAGCCTCCCACGTCAGCCATGAAGTTGAGCCCTCCCCACTCCCAGCCGAGCAACCTTGTGCAAATTAATTCACCGAGGCCCCATCTGCCCATCTGTGAAATGGGCACGTTACTACTTACATCACCGGCCTGGGAAAATAAGTGACAAAAAGCTGTGATGCTCTCACTTGGCGGGGTTCCCACCACAGGCTAATTGCTTGATGACTGTGAATGCTCGAGCCCGTGTCACCCCGGCCAGCGTCCCAGCCTCCCCCTCCAGAGGGACCAACTGTCTTCACAACACAGAGCCGGTCAGACACAGTTTCCTTCCCACAGCTCATCTCCCGGGTACTGGCACCATGCCCCCCAGGGTTCTGTCCAAGGTCAAGGCGCAGGAATGCAGAGCGCCGGGGTGCCTGACATCTGACATCTCGGGGTCCGCCTTCCTGGCCGAGCCAGCTGTGCGGTGGGGTTCTGTCCATGAATGTGCCAGTGGCTCCATCCAGTCCCACCCCGGAACGAGACGAATCACTGCCGTCCTAAAATATCTCGCAAGGGTGGGGTCATAGATGGGTCATGCCTGGGGCCCGTGTGATGGACACAGACTAAGCTTTCCTCGATGCTGGTTTTCTGCAAAGAGCGGGCCCAGCAAACCTGCTTCTGGAGGGCGCTACCAGGAACACAGTGCGTGCTCAATGAATGGTACTCCCACCCTCGCGGACGCTCCTCCAACCCCCAACTCGGTTTCACACTAAAAGCCGAGGCAACTACATTCAGACCATAAGCAATAGGCAAAGGGATGAGTCCTTCCCCCAAGCTCGCTGAAGATGAAAAGATTTGCTGCGCCACATCAGGATCACAAACCTATTACACTTTTAAAACCCCAAAGGAGGCCCGGGGCCCTTTGAAGCCAACGTAAATACAACTGTTTAACAGCTTATTTTAACTATCCAATGGGATCCGAGTGGCTTAAATGGATTTACGTTGCCAGCAATCTCCTCTCGCGACATAGTATTTGTTAGAAATGAGGATTTTACTTCTCGAAATGTCCTGCGGTCGCCTCTGCTTTGTTTCTTAACAGGGCTGTCTTTATGTGAGTTTTCTTTGGCTTCCCAATAGAAGAGTAACAGATTCCTTTTGAAGTTTTTTATTGATGAATGAGCCGCTATAAATAACCCTCCGTGGCAGCCGCCCGATCTCTGAAGTTTACTCTGGAATAATAGTAGCAGCGGGAACGGAGGGCGATTTACGGCAGCGAGTCATGAAATGGTTTAATGGGCTTCATACTGTTTAACTTAATCTTTACAGATGTAAAAACAGAAATACAATTATTTTAACAACTATTATTACATATTGCTTTGCTAATGAAAACAAAGGCTCGGGAAGCTCTCTGAGGACCGGAGGAAGGCTGTGGGGCTCAGAGGGGAGGAAGTGCTGGGCGCCAGCGGGGTCCCCCCCGATCTGGGGGTGCAGGAAGGGGCACTGGTGGACGGCCTTGTCCCCGCACAGCCTCTTGCTGCCACCCACGCACATGTACACGTAGGCACACACATGCACACATACATGCACACTCACGAGCGCACACACGCATCATAGTCGGTGGTGGGACTGAGAGCAGCTTCTCCGAGCCGATCTCAAGCTCAGCGCTCTGCAGCATGAATTATGGGGCCCATGGAGAATTTCTGTTGCTGGGAAAGACAACCGCCTGCTCTTAATGGAGCTCCAAGGAGTTCTCCTGTTTCTCACAGTCCCCAGCTGCCGCCCCGCCTTCTCGTTCCTATCCCAGCTCCATCCCCACAATCCCAGCTTCCCCGGGAACCCCCCTCTCACCCGAGGGGACGAGGGGACGGGACACAACTCCCTCGAAATCCCATAAATCCATAGGTCGCGCCTGCAGCTTGAACGGTCTCCCCGCCCCTCTGGAAGCTGCGGAGATTAAACACGGAGCCCTGGGTCTCTTCCACTGCGCTCAGAAGACTCCCTTTGATTCTTCGGGGAGGTCCTCGCCCGCGGGGGCGCGTCCACAGTGAGGAGAGCGATTCCCGCTAGCATTTTTCTCATGCGCTGCCGCCTGACCCCCGCCCCGCCGATGGGGAGCTGGGAGCCCCCTGCAACCCTGCACCGTATAATTTCGTGCCTCGGGGAGTTCGCACCTCCTCCTTGCTCCTTGGTGGGGTTCTCACCAGCAAAACCGGGCATTTGCCTGAGTTCAGAACCCTTGGGGAAATGAAGGGATCGATCGGGCCGAAAGGAGTCAACGGGTTTATTTTAAAGGCTCAGTGGGAGAACGTGCCTTATAGCTGTGGTGAGCGACAGACTTGTCCATCCGTCCGGGGAGCTGTGGACCACCTCTGCCCATGCCCCAGACCCTCGAGAGTAAACAGAATGTGTGCCCCCTGAGGGTAGCTCACTCCCAAGGGGAAAAGCCAGGCTGGGCCCCCGGTGCCCAGTTCATTCTATCCACAGTCGCCTATCAGCTAAGCCCTCCGGCTGGTTCCCGGGCTGAGGGCGGAAGGGGGTCGGAGCAACTCCAGGCGGAAGAAGACACTGGGGGGCGGGGCCGGGCCTTCCCAAGACTGTTCATCCCTCTGACAAATATGGACCGTTACGCGCCAAGAACTGGCTTATCATAAACTCAAGGACATTCGCTCAAGCGAGAGAACCAGGCATCAAGGAAAACGCACCCCTGTGACGTTTATTGGATGCCTCCTCTCTGGCAGGCACGAGGCTAGCGCTTACAGAAAAAGGGAGCCCGACAAAAATGATACGACCTTCGCCGGGGTATCGCTGACACAGCGTGGGGAGAGACCCGGGCAGCTCTCGTGACCCGACTGCGGTGGAAATGAGGGCCCCACAGAACTGCAGACTTCCAGGGAGGGATGTGGAGGGGCGAGCAAAAAGAATCAGGAGCCGCCCCTGCCCGTGGGTGACCGCCAGACGCACACCGCCCCGGAGTGCCAGCAGCGTGGCCGTGTCTCCGCAGAGATGCGCCCCAAGCTCCCGACACACGCCGGGTTCCCAAGACTTAGGCCCACATAAAAAAGTGCGAAGCATCTCAGTACATTCTGAGAGTCGGTGACTTGCAGAAATGGTCAGGTTTCGGATGAGGGGGATTCCATAAAATACATCGCTACAATTAGCTTGCACCGGTTTGTTTTTTAGTTTAGTTTTCGTTTCTGTTGTTGTTTGTGTTTTTTAACGTGGCTGCTAAGCATCGTGAAACTGCTCTCGCTTGGCTCACCGGCCTGGGAGGTTAAGAGACCCGTTAGCTTGAAAATCCAAGAGAGAAGAGAAGATGACAGAAGTGTGACCACTCCATCACTGGTTCTCGGTCGCGGGGAATCTCACCGAGACGCCCCGTGCGGGGATCGGCGAGTCAGACAACCCTGCTGCTCGGGGCTGCTCTCCGTGTGTCCCTTTGCTTCCCCAGTTTTCCGCACCTGCACACAAAACCCTCGAGGACAAGACCTGGGCTGGTCCACCGTTATGCCCCTGAGGAGTGTGCGAGGGCCGGCGGTCCGTGGGCACTCGCTGTTGGTTAGCTGAAGAGCGACCGGCCATTCTGATCACAGAGGTCGCTTGACACGAGCCCCGTTCCCGGTGGCGAGAAAGATAAAGCCTCCCGCCATTCTCTGCACATCCGTAGATGCGCGCGGGCTTCCTCGACCCCGAGCCCGGACTTGGCAGCGTGTCGCCGCATCGAGAAGGTGGGAAGGAGGGCGGGAGCTTCAGGAGGAGCTGGCCCCCGTTCCAGACTCCGGTTCTCCCTGACTAGGTGCTCCTGGTCCGCTTTCCCTTCCACCAAGCTCGATTTCTCTCACCCACCAAGCGGGAAGACTCAAGGCAAGCTCACACGGTGGTTGAAATGCTCCAGTGAGATGACGTGTGGCGAAGACGATGTGCCCAACACCTTCTCCCAGGACGGCGTGCGTGGACTGGCGGGGCCTCGAGGGACGTCAGCAGCTGATCTGCTTCATTCAACCCCAAACCTACTTGTCTGTTTCTTTGTGCCAAGTGGTTTTTCTGAATAATCCGGGCACTTGACCTCAGACCTTCCCTTACTGATATCGAAACCACTGGTTCTTGGACTCAGCTGCGCCCGAGGACCATCTGGAGAGGCTTCTGACATACCGTCAGGGGTTGTGACCCTGCCGTCCGTATTTTGTAAAGCCCCCCAGTGATTCCCGGGGTCAGTCCCGGTAGGACCCACCGAGCCCAGCGGACGACAGAGGTCCTGCTGCTCACCGGCGGGTACTTCCGTAACAGCTGGGAGAATAGGAAGGCACACGAGAGCCGAACGTGGGTTCTGGCGTGGCTCGGACACAGAAGCCAGCGTGGTGTCTCCTGGACCAGGAGGGAGGGGATAGCAAGGTCACTGAGCAGATCCTTCAGCCAGCCATCACTTGGTGGGGGTCTCTGTCCCCAATCCCCGGTGCCAGACATGAAGATCAGATTGCAAAATGACTTCAGAATTCTGGTACAAAATAAGCATCTCTCACCTCCCTGGGAATTTCTTTGTTTCCTTCCGGTGAATCTGTAATTATTTCAAAATGGAAGTTTTAGTAAGGAAGTAAACAAATCTGGATTGCGCTCATCTCCCTCTTGCTGGGCCGTCAGCAATGAAGGGATGGGGCCTTACAGAAGTCTCTGTCCCCAGCACTGCCCGTGTCCCCGCACAGGGAACGTAGGGCAGCTCCTCGGGGACCGGGGATGACGACGACGACAGTGGTGCGGTGATGAAGTAAAAGGCAATTTATACACATGTGTGTGCACGCGTGGGCGCACGCCTGTGCCCATCTAGAGGGACCCTCGAGAACACCCTCGAAATGCCAGCCTTCTAGAATCTCCTGGAGGCAGGATTGTTACAGGTGATCAGGGGATTGCAGGTTTGCTCCCTTTTCTGCACTTCCCTGCGTAGTCCACGTGTCTCTCGTGGACACACGAGCAGCCACGGGGACTTTAGTGCAGGTTGCTGCCACCCCAAGTATAGAAGGACAGTCAAGGTCGTGGAGAGAAGCCAAGAATCTACTCCCATCACATAGAAACCGAGTACAGACAGGTGAGGAGAAAGGCTGGGATGGTCCTTTGAGCCCCACTCATCGGCCAGACGGCCGTGGCCTCTCCCCGCGTGGCTCTTGATTCTGGCTGCTGAGCAGACAGCCTTTCGAGACACACCGTCCGGTCCCACCACAGGCCGACCCACTCGATGGGGGTCCCTGGGGACTGGACCCCGGCCCCGGAAGGGGCCAGAGCTCCTGGCCATCCCACAACAGAGAGAACGGGCATCACTGCCCCCAGGATCCTGCTCTTCTCGCCTGGAAGTCCAGCGAACACCCAGAACAAGACAAGAGGAGCCGTGAAACGTGCTAGAAACCGATTCATTTCTCTTAAATCCTCACTTCCTTAGGTCACCGGGTGGCCCTCCCTCAGACGCCGGGGTGCCCTTAACCTGACAGTGTCTCCCCCCCACGCCCAGTGGAGGGAAGGAGAAGTCACTGCCAGGAGACTCGGGCACCAGCTGGAGCCCCAGCATGAATTATTCATCACGACCCCCCCCCCCCCACCGTCAGGCTCCCAACATGGAGCCCACAGAGCCGACTCAAAGTCCAAAAATGTGGGAAAGTTTATTTATTTCTTCAAAACATTCCTGATTTGTAATGTGCTTTCTAAAAATGTTCTAGCTGACCAAGCCCTTGCTATATTTAGCCACAGCATTTAAAGAAACGTCCCTTACACTTTATAAGGCGGGCTACGAAACACAAGAGTTTAAGGAACACTGCTGCCTGGGCGGGTCCCGTCCTCCTCAGGAGCGGCCCTGGTGCCGGGGCAGAAGTCAAGGCTCGCATTCATTCCCAGGGCCTGTGGGCCCACCGTGGCCAGACAGCAGCCCCGGGGAGCCCCTCCAAGCTCCTGTGTGAATAGAGGAAGCGCCAAAGGGACCTCGCTCTCTTCGGCCTGCTGAATCGGCTCCCCTGTGGTTTTCCCAGGATCCCCCGCCATGATTCGCTGCTCATTTTGCTTTTGGTTTCGTGTTCCAACGGTTGGAGCATCTCAAGAGACGTAACAGGCAGTGGCGGGATGAACGTGCCTCCCCAGCGCCCAGAAGCCCTCTGCTACCTCCACAGTTACACAACGTGACAGAGCTGCTGGGCCATGATGTCGTTGCAGAAGTGGGAAGGCACACACGGGCCCATAAAACCAGAGCGTTTGGATGAGCGGCTCTGTCTGTATACACACCTCCCATTTACTGAGCGCACTATGCCTGCAGGAAACATCGTGGTGATTGCCGTTCTGAGATGGGGACCGGGGCGGGCATTGTTCCGTGAGCTCACACCCATCATTCCACTTTGCTCCTCGGGACGGATCCGTGAGGCCGGTGCCGATGCTGTCCCCATTCGTACAGATGAGCGAGTCAAGACACAGAAGCGTTAGGTCACCTCGCCGATGACACACAGCACAAAAGGGCAGGGCTGGGTAATTAGCTCCTGCCAGGCGGGCGCCGAGGACACACTCTTCACCAGCTTAACGTACCCCTCCCCACCCCCACCCCAATTCAACCTACTGACGGTAGCAAGTCAATAGGTCAGTAATGAGAGGAATTCTTCCCACTGGGGGGGGTGTGTCTGAAAACACCTAGAAAAATCCGAAGCAGTACGCAGTGACCAGCTACCTGGGAAAGTAGCGAGGCTGGCATGCTGGAGAGGCGCGGTATTTGTAATATTTTACATCGCACATTATGAGGACCACCTTGGCCAAGGTGACACGGTCCCGGGGACACCACAGTACCCCTCCGCCCTTCCCAGAGGGCATGACCCAGATGCTGTCCTGGGGCCCAGACTCTTTACACGTGTCCCACTTCCATCCGCACTCGGGCTAGAGGCTGCCCGCCCCAGCGTGCCTGGGAGCACGAGATCGCACCGGCCACGTTGAGGACACGTGTAGCAAAAGGTGACTCCGTATTAGATTCTCCGTGAACTGAAAGATTTCCGTGTGGCGTCATTCCCAGCCCCCAGCAACCCAGGCTCAGAGCCGCGAAGGCAGAGACGGTGTGGCCAGGGACAGGATCCCCAGGAGCTACGTCCAGACCCAGGCGCTGCCCCTTTAAGAGGGTCTCCGGTAGGCTCTAGAGTCGCCTCTCTTGGAAGCTTGGCAGGTACCAGAGTCTGATCTCCTGGAAGGTCAGCCGTGGCTGCCAGTGTTATCCAAGACGTGCTAGTCCTGGCTGTTGGCCCGGCAGTGTGGTGGGGACAGGTGTCACTGACCGACCCTAAAGGAAGGACACTCCCCCAGCCCCACTGTGCTGGGCATAGTCTGTCTGCCCCACCCGCACCCCGTGCATTGTCAGTCCTCCTGGCCTTGCAGGTTCACCCCGATGTACTGCGTTACCTGGGCCCCCTTGTACGCTGGACTTCCAGCAGGCTCAGGCAACCAGAGGCATCCACATGAGGCTCGAAGGCAGGAGAGGAGAGAGCTTGGGGTATTTCTCCTCGGCTCCCACCTGTGCCAACACTGGGGCTGCAGCCACACTCACCCGTGCTCGCCGTGGAGCTGCCCTTTTCCGGCCCGCCCCCCCCCCCCGCCCCCCGCCGTAAGCAGTCCCTCCACTCTGCTCTTTTCCATTGGCCCACATAAGTGGGTTTCTGTTTCCTGCTGGAACCCTGATTCTCATTCCTAATGGAAAAAAGTTAGGACCAAACCTTTGCCCCACTACCTCCCCTCCACTCTCGCCCCTCACTGCTAGGGTAAATTAAGGCAACAGAATTGACTACATAGCGCCCCCCAACCCAGGACCTAGCACATGTGCTCTGGTTACCCCCTTTCCTTAAGGCCACCTTCCAGGGTGAGAACTGAATCTTGCGTTCGCTCTCATCTGCCCACCATGCTGGGGACCCTGGGCTTGAATACACGTGGGGCCTGTGTGCCCCACACACGGTCTGCCCTGTGAAACTGGCATTTGGATGCCATTGGAAGAGACAAGCCCCTCAGCTCTGCCCGGTCTCCACCACCTCCGAGTGCTCCGCACGAGGATGCCGCACACGTGTATGAGGTCTGCCCAGCCCCAGAGAACCCCAAGTCTGGCGCTCCTGAGTGAGGAACCCCTCACTTACAAGTGTAGTAAGTAGAGAACTTGCCGTCTAGGTCTTCAGACATATTTTTAAAAACTGCTGGAAATGTGGATCCAAAGAATTTTACCTTTCCAACGAACTCATGCTCTTTATTTTTAAACAATGAACTTTGCTTGTTATCATGCCCAGTTTTTACTCAATGGAATAACCTCTGCTTCCTGCAAGCAAGATGTCTCCCGCTACCGTGAAGATGGGAAGTGCGCCAGCGCCTCCCCCTCCTGGAAACACCACCTATGATGTTAACAGTAGCTTTCGGCAGCAACAGTAACCTCATGTGAGGCGGGTGCTTTAACCCACATGTGGATACACGCTGGCCGCTCCTCCTGAAATGGCAGATTCCACACTGGCCCCCCTCACAGAGAGATGCCGTTAGATCCGAAATAGCGAATCACATCCTATGCAGGTTCTGGAAAACTTCCGGAGGCATCTGAGACCCCACAGGGCCATTGGCTGCTTCAAGAGCCAACGAACACCCAACACCAAAGCAAAAGGCCTTTGCCAAGCTCTCTTAACCTTGCGCAAGTCGTAGAAGTAAAGGTCCAACGTTGATGTGCCTTCCAAGATTCTTTAATGGAGTCTTTGTTAGTTACATTAGAAAAGTGCAAAACCCAAACCTTCCCTGGCTTGAACTATATCGCAAAAGAAAATCTTTCCGAAAGTATCAATGCTTGGATTAATTTGAAAGGATTCAGCATTTGATCTGAGCCCATCTGTCACACTTCTGTGCAAAAAAAGATGAACTTCTGCACAGTCGTGTGTATGGAACATATACGCACATGCACACATACAAGTATGCACATATGTATACACACACACACTTCTGTATTTATCACTGTACGCGGTACTCCCACTATATCGCCATTCTGATCAGTGTGTGTACGTGTGTGTGTGTGTGTGTGTGTGTGGCCACTGAGCTTGAACCACAGACCTTTTTCAGAAAGACAGAATCTGTTCCCTTTGTTTAGAAGGGCGCACAGAGGGGTACCTTCACATCGCCTAAGACGAGAATGATCAGGTTGCTTCTGGTTTGCCCTAAATACAGAGGGGAGTTCGCTTTAGGTAAGAGTGACAAAGACAAAAAAACCATTTTTGTCTTACTGACCTACAACTTGGAGCCCGTGATTAAACCCGGAGGGAGCACTGGCACAGCCGTGTGGATTGCCTAGACCGACGGGAGACTTCACGGGACTGTACCGAGCCCATACATTCCGTCCCCCTACCGTCCACTGCCCTCAGCCTTCCCAAACCAGAAGAACGCGGGGATTAGGTAACAGAATGCCTCCTTGTGTGTGTATAAACACTCTTACACTGCAGATACATACTCCTGCCTTTTTTTCTGAGCCATAAAAATAATGTTTATATTATACTTCCTGGAATTGTAACTCTAAAAGGCCAACTTTTTTTTTTTAATGGCAGTATTCAATTATTGGCTTCCCCAGAAAACCGTCATCGTAAATTAACAAAACGCATGAGAGAGCCAATCAAATGCGAAAAAAGAAAAATTAAAAACGTAACCCACACCGTGCCGTTTCCACAATGTTCCGGCAGCACCCAGTGGCCCCCGGCATCTCTGCTCCTGCTCCACAGTCTGTGTGTGAACCCAGCCTCGGAAGCCAGAGCCCCTGAGACGCCGACAGGGCTCCCACACGTAATCCCTGACTCGTCTCTCCCGTTAAGCTGTTTGCTTATTCCCCCCGGTAACCCACTGAACCAGTCACTGAGAGGTTAATGAAAAAACAACTTTATTCACAGAGGCTGAGACTTTGGGATCACAAAATATCCAGGACAGCCCTTCTACCGCATTGTAGGTCAATCACGCTGAGCCTCATCTCAACAATGGGATCTCATCAGAGTTCTTAAAATCAAGGACACTGTGCAGCTCACCAAAACGTTCCCACCAACTTGGGCACAATATTCTCAAGGAAACGTACGGGTCGGTAGCAACTGGCTTTAAGAAGAAATTCTCAGAAAGTCAGCTCTGTGCTTCCTAATTATTAAATTATTATGCTTGTCCGAAATGTCCTTTCGAGAATATTAACCGATACGCTCTCTTGCTGGGAAGTTTGTGTTCATCTTTATATAAGTCCTAGAAATTATTCTCAGAGTCATTTTGAAGATCTATCGCAGCCTACCTCCAGAACTCATGACTTACTGGGCCTTTCCCACATCAGATAAACTTAGAGTAACCTGGAGGTTTAGGAAATTCAGTTTCCCACCCGAGGCAACCCAAAGAGAGAGCTAACCAAGAGGTTAGATGCACTTCCCAAAAGTTCCAAGCTGAATTGGGCTGTAAAAATCTCCATCCTCTTAACCAGATCTTTGCTGCAGAACTCCCCCATCCCCTCATCCTTCCTGCTCCCCGCCCCCCAGATTTCCAGTCACCTCCATAAGCTGTTTATTTAGCTGTTGACTCTAGGCCCGCCCCAAGGAAGGGGCTTGGAGGGCAAGCTGGGTGCTGGCTGGGGTGCCATCAGCTGGGAAGGTCTGAAAGAATCCTCTGACTGAACCTCCTGTTCTTGGGGTTCAGAGAGACACCCTCCAGCAGATATCAGAAGATTCCCTTTCTCTGCCCAGTATGACCCGTCTCTGCCTTTTGGGTTTGTTTCATCCAACTTTTTGGATTAAAGGTGGCCCTTTCCTACACAATTCTGGAAATTGTAGCATAATCAAACCTAGATCTTGAAAAAACATGGAAATGGAAAATCTTCTATGTCTAAGACACCTTCCCTCCCCCCCTCACACACTTCCGGTGTCCTCTGCCATCTTTTGATCCCTTAAAAACAAAAGCAACAAGACAAGAGCCGGCTAACGTCCTTAACACGTCTAGGAGACCCTGGGTGCTGACTAGCAAGCTATCATAATGGAACAAAATGCGATTATAGAGAGTGTACTTTCTTAATAGAGGTTGTTAATAGAGACATTTTCACAGGGCAGTCATTGCAGTAAAAACAGCCAAGCATCTAGCCAAAGAATCTAACGTATTCCTTTTACTGTCTAGAAAGAAAAAAGAAATTCTCTGTTTCAAATAAAAGTGGGGTTTCTTGGGTTGCACCTGGACATCGGTTGTAAATCCTCACCAGGCCCTAGATCTCCCAAAAAACCTGAAACACAGGGGTCACTGCCAGTGTCCCCACAACTGGACTTCAAGGACAAACCCAGCTGTGAACACCCCCCCCCCCATGGCCTCAAAGCCAAGGCCTGAGCCACAGCGCCATCCGTGCTGGCCACCGTCAGACTGTGGCTCTATTTGAAAGCACCCCCACCGCATCCTTCCGATCCCGCTCCCTGGCTGGCTGGGCCCTTGCCGCTGTGGACACGAGGGACGTGTGCTGGGTAGCAAAACACAGCAACCTTAGACTGACCTAAGGTCAAGGAATTCTCCTGCCCTGGCCGTAGGGGGTCTGAGATGCCCAAGTTCTAGCCAGGCAGCGTCTTTTAAATCTCTGAAGGTGCTCCAGGTTCTGGGAAAGTCCGCCTCACCTCGGAGGAGACAGGCGACCGTGCCCTCCGGCGCGCAAAAGTTGGTAATACTTCCCAGGATCCACACGTTGCAGAAGAAAAGATCATTTAAAAAATAAAAAATAAAAAATAAAAAAAAAATAAACGTGGCTCCTTTCCCCCAGCTATGGGACCCCATTGCTCAGCCCAGGGTGGCTCGGCGCACCGTAGGGGAAGGACCGGGCCACTGTTGGCTTTACTGGAAGTGAAGCACCGAGTCCGGAAGCTGCAGAGGGAAATAGGAGAGGAAAGGGATCCCCAGCTGGTAGAAGCCGCCCTGGACGTGAGGGTCGAGCATCAGGGAAGCGTTGAAAGGCGGTCGGAGGCTTGAGGACGTGGCCAGAAGTGAGGCACCCAGACAGCTTCCGGGCCCCACCTTGGCGCCCCCCAAGAGCTCGCCCCCTCCAGCAGGCTTCTGACCCTGCTGTCCCGCCAGGATGCTGTCTATGCTGAAGCTCTTGGACTTGTCGGAGCTCTTCGGAGAGCCGTGGGAAGCAGGGCGTGGGGGGGACCCCGGGCCGTCCACCGTGCGCGAGGGCTGGCCTATGGCCAAGGCCGCTGCGCCCAGGACAGCGTCGCCGGCGTCGTCCTCCGGGAACCCGGGCCCAGGCGAGTGGAGGGGAGCGGGCGGAGAGGAGCCGTCTCGCAGGGGCGAGGGGCGCGCGGGCGCTCCCTCCTGGCGGGGGGTCGCGGGGCCGCGGCGCCCGCTTCCCGCCCCGGGCTGCGCCTCGGAGCAGCGCTCCTGCGTCTCCGCGCGGGCCCGCTTGGCCTCCGGGGCCCCCGCGCCTGGCTTGGGCTTCCTCTTCCGGCGCCGGTAGTTGCCGTTCTCGAACATATCCAGGCAGCGAGGGTCCAGCGTCCAGTAGCTGCCCTTGCCTGGCCGCCCTTTCTCGCGGGGCACCTTGACGAAGCAGTCGTTGAGCGAGAGGTTGTGGCGGATGCTGTTCTGCCAGCCCTGCCGGTTGTCGTGGTAGAAGGGGAAGCGGTCCATGATGAACTGGTAGATGCCGTTCAGCGTGACCCTCTGCTCCGGCGCGTCCTGGATCGCCATGGCTATGAGCGCGATGTAGCTGTAGGGCGGCTTCTGGGGGGGCTCCGCCCGGCCCGAGGCGGCCAAGGCGGCCGCGGGGGCGAAGGCCAGAGGCAGCCCTGGTCTCTCGGGGCCGTACAGGTAGAGCATGGGTGAGGCGGCCAGAGCGGGCAGCCGGGGACCGAAGAGGTGGCTCATGGTGAGCCGCAGCCGGCGCCGCGCTCCCCGCCACGCAGGCGACCCAGCGGCTTAGGGACTGCGCCCCGCGCCGCGCGGGCCCTCCCGGGGAGCCCGCGGTGCGTCTGCCTCCGGCTCCGCCGCTCTCCCCGACCGCTCCGTGCTCTGTCCCTTCATGGCTTTAAAAATGTTAAATAATTGTTGTAAGTTTGCTATTATATGTTGACTTAGCGCTGGAAAATAAATTGTCTATGATAAACAGTCGTTGTGTGCTCAGCCCACCCACATTAATTAAAATTTCATTGCTGAAAAACTCCAAGCTTTTCCCTCCACGTGTCTTTTTGATACCAGCCAATCGGTTTCGGGGCTATTCCTTCATTTGTTTATAGAATTAGTCTGTTGATAAGTCCGCCCACCCAAGTTGAATCAAGCTGTGTTTATTTGGAAAAATTTCCGGGCACCCAATATATAAACGCACTGATCTGATGTTTGAAATATCACGTCCACCCCTTGACGCTGTAAGCACACAGTCAGTGAGGCAGGATGTGGACGGAGGCGGCTGGGAGCAGGGTCTGCCGGGCCAGGAAGGAGAGGTGGGGATGGGCGGGGGGCGCAGGGGTGAGTTTTGCCACTGGCCTGGGGGAGCTCAGTTATCCAGAGCCTCCCACAAAAGGTCTTTTCTTCTCTCAGGCTTCATAGATGTGCGGATGGCACGGTCTCATAAAATGCTTCCTGGGGGTCTTTGAAAGCTTTGAGATATTTGGGTGGGGGGCGCAGCGTGTCTAAGAGATCTGGGAGTCTGGAGTCTCAGGAGAAGAGGATGCAGGTTTGGAGAAACCATCGGGGAGGCACTCCCCAGGGGCGGGGGTGCCTGGTGTCCCAGAGGGGCCCAGCCTCTACCTCCAGGGCTCCCTGGGGAACCAGAAGAGACCTCCAGGAGCCCAGCTTCCCCCGAGGCCAAGGCCCAGAGTGCTGGGGAGATCGAGATGGGGCAGGGGTACCCGGTCCATGGCTTGGTTGAGGGTAGTTCCAAAATAAACCCGTTTGGAGAGGTCAGGGGGGAGAAACTGGTCTTTCTGATGGGACTGAGGTTGCAAGCAAGGAGCACCATAAAAGGGGAATTTGGCAGCGTCAGGAGAGCTGGTGTTTGTGAATGCGGGTCTCTTGCTTTATATTCTGCGCTTTCCTGTTTATAACAAGGAGGGGGGTTATAACAACTTTACAAGTGCACGCAGCTGGCCCGTGATTACATTAAGCATTTGGGAAGCCTGCTTGCTCTCCACCCCCCCCCACTCACACCCACTCACCCTGGGGTGTAAGCACCCCCACCCATCTCATTTTACATTCAGCCAAGTCAGGCTTTGAATCAAAACCCCTGAATGATGCCGATTCAGAAGGAGCCGTCGCTGTCCCAGGGGGCCCTGGGGGTGGGGGTGGGGGCATCAGCGCCACTAGTTCCTGTTTATGATCTCTGCTGAATATTTTTTAAAAGAAAAAAACCACTTGGGGTAATTGAATTAGCGTTTCATTGAGTAAACCGTGTGGGGATGCCAAGGAAGAGAGGGAGGGGTGAGGGCGGCAGGTGGGGGTAGGAATGGCCCACCGCCCTGCTCTGCCGGGAAGGGAGCGAGAGGCACTGCGGGGCTTGGGGCGGGGCCTATCGCCGCTACCGCTGTCCCGGAGAGGCGACATCTGCTTGCGGAAGGCCAGATCTCCCCTGAAGAAGGGAAAACCGGAAGAATCCCACCCCAAAATGAGGATTCCATAAAGTAACTCTTTGTTGGGTGGGGGGTTCCAGATGGCAGGGAAGTGGGTAAGTTTGATACACGCAAAAGGAAGTCAAAATCAGAGTCGAAAAACCGGTTTGGGTGCAGGCAAAGCTAGAAGGAGCGCCGGGCCAGGCGCTGGGACACCTCTGGGCCTCCCTCCCGGGCACTGCTCTTCTAACTTATGCCAACCGGTCCAGCCCTGCCTGGCTCTGGCCCAGGTGTTGAGGATGGCCCTCTAGCCAGGGGGGGCAGGGCGCTGTCTTCTCTTCGGATCTCACCGGAGCGCCCTTCCGCCCCTGGCGGGGTCGGAACCCGCGGTTGCATACATAGCCCGCGGGGTCACCCAGCCTCTCCAGACCAGCGCTCCCCCGGCAAGCTCAAGCTTAGACCTAGCTCGCTGTCCAGACCCAGCTCCAGCTCTAACGGACCCAGAGGAGGAGACAAACGGGTGTCACTACGCACCGAGCCCTCCGCACCCGGAGCCCTCCCTGGAGCTTGCCCGGCACCCGAAGTCCACACGCACATCCCTGCCTCTCTCGCAAGGCGCGCCGCCGCCGCAGCGCTACGTCTAAACTCCAAGGCAAATCCGAGCTTGAATTCGTACAATAATAAACACCGCCCAATTTGGGCATGGGCCGGACGCAGGCGGAGACAGCGCGGCTGGTGGGCGGGGCACTGATAGTAAAGAAAGATAGAAGAAGAAAAAAAAAACACTTCCAGTGGCGGTCTGGAGAGGCGCATCCAGCCCCGCGCATTTGCCTATTTGCGGCATCTGCGGGAGGTTCCTCCCCGCGGAAGAACTGCGTGGCCCCCCAACCCGGCTCCCGCGTGGGGTGGAATCCTGGGGTCCCAGGCCAGGAGTTTGTAACTTGAGCCTAGGAGGAGCCCGCGGTAGGAAGGAGCACGGCGGCGCCGGGGCATGTTTCCGGGGAGCGCATGGCACAAGTCTCTGGCGAGCGAGTGCGGATGCGCCCTCGTGCGGAAGCTCGGTGTGTTGGGCCCTGGCTGAGGCCAGCTGGGGGGGGGGGGGGGGGGCAGAAGAGCCTGGGAGACAGCCAGGGTGACTGTGTATCCCAGAGAGCCAGGTGGGGACACTGAAAGTTCTCCCTAGGCTCGGAGTCTTCAGTTTCCCCCAAACATGCATTAGTGTCTGAAGTCAGTGCCACCGCATCTCCCAGCCTGCAGCAAAGCCCTGAGATTTCCAGCCTGCCCCAAGGCTCCCGGAGGGACTTTGGGGGTTCCCACTCTGGGGTCAGAGAGGGATGACGGCAGGGTGTAAGGTTCCCAGCCCCCAGGGAGAAACCCTGTTCCTTGGGCAGGGTGGGGCAGAGGCCAGGCACCAGGCAGGACCAAAGAGGCCTCAGAGAAAAAGGCGGAGGGGAGAGACAGGAGCTCGGCCTACCCCCTCGCCCCCAGGCATCTCCCCTTCCTCTGCTCCTCAAGTCAACTGAAAAGCAGCTACTCCAGTTAAGGATGACCTGTGTCACCTCCCCAATATTGGATCACTTGTCTCCGAGCGAAGACCCTCGACAAGGTATATATACACGAACACTTAAAGTAGGTGTGAGGAGACGGTGCGAATGTACAGGACCTCTTCAGCCAGGTCCCCTTACTGACGCCCTAAACATGCTGGAGATGGCAAGGACGAGGACGGTGGGGATAACTAAGAGGTCTTGAACGCCACTATGTGCTGGTGCCCTCCTAAGACGTCTCTTGGATTAAATCGCTGCTCCTCTCGGCTCTAAGAAGCAGTCTTCCTCGTTCCCATTCTGCAGACCGGGACACCGAGGTCAGGAAGTTAACACGAGGAAGAGTTGCAAAGACAAGAGAACAATCCCAATATAACAGGACTACTGCGTGTGGATGCCCAGGGCCCTCACAGCATCGACGAAAGACAGGGGCGATGGATTCGCCCATTCTACAGATGGGATTCGGAATGGGCACAGCCAACACCCCAGACAGAGGAGGCCGTGAGCCGAACCGGATGTTAGAAGGCACACGGTTCCCTGAGAAGGTGGATTCCCTGCGGTCTCACGTGCTCAGGTGTCTGCGAGGCTCCGAGAGGTGTGACCGGAGCTCGGCCTTCTGCTGCTTCCCTTGGGGGAAGGAGCCACGCCGGGACGCCCAGCCGGTCTGCGGAAGCACAGAGAGCGGGGCAGGATTTTCCAAACGACCGATTTCCTTAGAGCTCATCCTGTTCCCAGCAGTGATTTAACGGGTCTAAAACAGGGGCGGTTAGGGGATCAGCCAGCAGCGGGACACGGTCACCGGAGACCAAAGAATCAGGGCTCTCCTGGTGGCGGGGGAGTCCCGACAGCTCACGGGGAGTCCTCGCGGCAGCCTGGGCACCACCAAAGAAACTTCCTGACGTGCGTTGGGCTCACACATCCTCGGCAATAACCCTATTTGAGGTCTTATCACTTCTCAGTTGAGAAATGGGCCCTGAGAGCTTGAGGGAGCACGGCCGAGGTCCTGCGAACCCTCGGTCGGCCTATAAGGAGGCCCTGTGTTGATGCGTGTGGATTCGGTTTAGAAGCTCGGTTGGAGGGGCAGCCTGTAAAAACAACACGCAGGCAGAGAGGGAGCCCCCCGGGGGCCGTTGGGAAAGGTAAGACCCAGGGCCCACGGCCACCGAGCCAGGGGTCAGAGGGGCCTCTCTGACCCCCGTGACCTCCAGCCTGGGTGGGCATGCAGACTGCGCACAAAGCTGTCCCCCAGGCTGGGGCAGCCCTCCCCGTGCTCCCCAATCCCAGCTCCTTAAAGGGACCTGTGTGGTCAGGAAGCTAGTCCATCTGCCAGCCCACCCCGACCCTTCATGCCAGCTTTGCACATGCACACACAGCCTGCCCCTGGCCGAGCCACCAGAGCACCGGAGCCACACATTTGAGAATCACACTCTACGCGGGCCGTGTCCTTCCTTGTTTGCCGTGAATCAGGAATGTCGCCAAAGCCCAGAGCAGGCTGGCACAAATCAAGGCCAAGGCCGTGGCATCCAGTCGGGCCCTGTGGCGGTCCTCACTGCAGACTCCCTGAAACAGCCCACCCCTCCCCTTCATGCCTGTGTCAGAAAGCAAACATTTCAAAAGCCTTGGCGAGCCGAGGCCATGCAAAAGGGAGGCAGGCAGGGAATGCTTCTCGGAGTTTGGGAAAGCATTTCGAGTATGTGGTGCCAAAAGGCCCTCTCTGGCGGCACCGGCCCCATGGGTCCCACTCACCTAGAGTCTAGCCCCTCAGCCATCCCCGGGCTCGGCTGCACTGAAGGCCTAAAACCTCAGGTGTCTTTCCGCATCCACCGCACCCTGAGAGTCAGGACTGTCCCCTCAGGGATGACGACGCAGGCACCCAAGCCCCGAGGCACCAGGCACAGGTTCGAAGACCCCTGCACATTCTTGAGAAACTTGGTTCTGCCCGTTAATTAATGGGTCGCTTCTCGGTTGGCTGTCTCCGCCCACCTTGGACTTATGGTTATCGATGAATTCCAATCACACCGAGCCTGGCCAACACCCTGTGCCCTGTTTCAGATCTGGGGTGGGCGTGAGGAGTGACGGAGGAGGCAAGCAGGCACCGGTCTCGTTTTCACCAAGGGATCTGGGAACTCTGCCCTCTCAGCTTCGAATGCAGTTCGCAAGCCTCTCCCAGACGCAAGGGCGACCCCAGGCCGTCTTGGGATAAGAGGAGATGGACCCCGAAAGATTTACGAGCCAAGCACCAAAGTTCCCGGGACCCCACATTTGCTCCTCCCTCCCACCGCTGATATTCATTTCTTGCCAGCAAAGTAGGGGAGTGGCGATAAGTGAGGGCCCATCATGGAAGCGTGGTTATGCCAAAAAGGAAAGGGCCGGGCCGCCCCAAACGCCCTTACAGGCACCTGGTCATTTTAGAGATGAGAAGACTGAGACCAGGAAGGGAAGAGGTTTGTTCACACAGCCTCGCCTGGTCTGCCGATTCCCAGCCTGGTGCTCCAGCAATTTAGAGGACACGTGTCACCACTGATTTTGTGTGGGTGGGGACAGGCTACTTGAACCAGGGGAGGAAGGCCACCTGGCCACAGACCCAAGTCCGGCCTGGGGAGAGAGGCTGGGCCACACGCGACAGTCCCTCTCCACGAGAGCCTGAGCCTGGGGCATGTCTCGGAATCCTTACAAGAAGCAGCCTCCGCGGGTTTGGGAATGTGCGGGGTTCTCAGAGGCCCCGCGGGGTCTATCCCAGCAGCCCATGTCTGTCCAAAGGGGCCCTGATTAGCAACAGTCACAGCCAAGGCCCGCAGGGCCGCGGGGTTAACTCTGGGCAGTGGTCTCCTCCGCGGTGTTGGGGTTGCTTGCATTTTACTTGCAGCATCTTTGAGACCTGCCTAGCTAGCTCCATGTTACCGGATCAGGAAGGAACGTGGTGGTTACTCGACGGGTCTTCGTGCAAATTCCGCCTCCCGGGCCCGCAGGGCAGCTCGGGTCAGGAGCCCTGGCAGCCTGCGACCAGCATTCCGGCCCTTCCACCTCCGACTTCCTTTCCCCTTTCCCTGATAGGCCCTGGGCCTCTCGAGGCGAGGACGGAGCGGCCCAAGAGAGGGGAGGCCAGCGGATAGGCGGAGCAAGGGCAGCCTGTGCCCGCGCGGTCTTTGCGCGCCCCCGGCAATAGACATGCAAGGGCGGGGGCGACCCGCAAGGCAGCCGCGGATCTCCTCCGCTCTGGGATGCTCAGCTTCGCGCTGCTGGCACCCCCCGACCCCGCGAGGGAGCAACCGACGCCCGGAGGCCGCTCAGTTCCTAGGCCCGAGGTCGGAATGACTGTGGGGATGCTGAGCCCAGCGAGCTCTGAGCGCAGCGCCCAGCGCACAGGGCCGGCCTTCTGGCCGAGCGAGCTTACAGGCACCTACCCTGGCCCCCGGGGCCTCAGACGCAGGAAGCTTTCGGGTCGCCCGGGGGCGTCCCAGTGCGCCCAGACCTGACGCACGCCTCCCCTCTGCTGCCTCCATAGGCCTGGATAAAGCTCCAAACGCAATCTCGAGCTGCCCACGTTCCTAGGGAAATGGAAGAACCCCCGCCTTGGCCTCTAAGGATGCAGGGATCCTTGCTGAGCTATTCACTTGGGTGATTGGCCAGCACACAGGGATTTCTTTCAGAGGTCTCCCCAAAGATAAAAGATCCCAGTGTGGCTTCAGGGACAGCCCGGATCTCACCCAATTCTTTCCCATTTCTCTCTCGGACCTCATCTGAATTCCAAATCTTGAGATGAGGGCAAGCTTTCAGGGCAGACTCTTATGGAAAATCTGGGGAAGGAGAAAGCCAGCTAGACTACTCTCCTCTAATCCAGCGGCAAACATCATCTCAAGAACAGGAGCAAAATGGGACCAGAGTACCAAACTGGGCAAGGAGGGATGGCCTTTTCTGAGGCAGGGAGAGGGGTCGCTCTGTCCCCCTGTCTTTCCTAGCTGGCTGGTCCAGCTCCCTCAACCAAAGCAAGGGGGCCTGGGAGCCTGCTGGAGGTCAAGCAGCAAGCACTGGGGCTCCCGCATCCTGAGCACTCCAGGAAGGAATAAAATGCTGCGTTTATGTCTTACCTGCCAGCCGCCTCTGGGGCTACAGATCGAAAGAATCTGTGTTGCACATATGGGGAAATTATGTTCATGCGTTCCCCCAGTTCTATTTCAGCGTGACTTAGAGACAAAGTGCCACGAGTAAAACAACAACACTAACCCACCAACTTACGTTCAGCGCCACTGCATCAAGGAAAACCAGTTTTTGGGAAACTCATCATCGTGTGAAATGTTAAATTCAAAGGAGCTGCCTTCTTTTCAAAGTACAGCTCACCTACTTGGGTGGGAAACTCATTCCCAATTTGGAGCTCTGGCCTCACAGGCACAGACCAGCAGGGGAAATGTGCATTTGGGCCAGTGACACAGATAATAAAGCCATTCCCCTGGCCCCGGCCATAGCTCACAATAGTTTCACTGTTATTAAAAATTTTAAAAGATACCAAAAGTGAAAAGGCAAATAATCTCCCTATTGCTTAAAGTCCCAAGAGTTGATAAATTGAGAACTCTAAAAGCGTTGTCAATTATTCTTGAAGGCCAATGAGGCTTCACAGTTTTTCACTGCGGTAGGGTAAGGATTAAAAAAAAAAAAAAAAATCAACTCAAGAAGTAAAGAGGTCTGAAATCCATCCCTGATCCAGCCACCGGCGGGAATGGCGGTTCAACGCTCCAGAATCAGTCCCCTCTGGACCTTCTCCTGCCTACTTCAGATTGTTTTCTGGAAAACCATTACAGTGGGGAAGGAAGTCTGCATTTTAGGAAATGGAGGGAAAGCAGGACTCCCCCGGTTCGCAGTAGTTAGCTAATGGAACACGCTTATCTTCCCCTTCCTCCGCCTCCTCAGTTGGGGATGGCTGGACATTGAGGTACCCTGGAACTGTTTTGACAATTGGGGCACGTTTTGTTGCATTTAGCGAAAAGCATTTACAGCAAATAACGCGACTGCGCCCAGTCCTTCAAGCAGCCATATCCAAGCAGGGCTGTTTCTCGGCTGCCTAGGCCAGGGTGGGATCTAAATTAATCGAAAAGTCTTTTCCATCACTAACAAGATAATAGGGGAGTGCCCCCATTCCTCGGGGATCCTCCGTATATATATTTCTATCCGTTTACCCACCTGTGTAACAAAAATAATCAAAACAGGTGGATTTGCAAATGCACCTTGTTGTTTTGTTTTGTTTTGTTTTTTTCCAAATGTGAGAACACAAACACACCGTCCGGACTTTGGGCAGAGAAACAACATGGGTTTATTTTCACGTAAGTACAACAATTAAGACCACATAAGACAAACACAGGTGAAGTTAAATTTTTAAAGTTTTTTTTTTCTTTTACGAATGCTCAGGGAGGAATCTACTATACAAAACCATCACACTTTGTAAATAAAAAGTATCAGATACTTCACTTCTTTATCCGCCACAACAACCAAAAAAAAAAAAATAAATTATTTCCTTGTTTTGCAAAAGACCTACCACGGGGAATAGAATTATATCTCGTAAGTGTGCGGGGGTAAAAACCCCACATAGGTTTCTTGAATTTTCATTTTGGCAGTTAGCAATGGTTGGGCAAGATGAAAAAAAATTATCCAGTGAACTCAACTTTAAATATTATATTAATGGCTCTGAACAACAACAACAAAATAGCCTGATTACAAATCCACACATTTGTACAGCACGGTTAGAGAAATTTAAAATTACACACAGCACAAACGGAATCTATAGAGGCCCCCATAGACCTACTGGGTCGCTATGGGATCTGGTCCGGAACTTAATTTTTGAAACCCCAGCTGGAGCAGTGAGCACAACCATCCTGGTAGGGGAGGGGAGCTTAAAATCAATATTCATTTCGCTGGGCTGCGTCCCTTTACGGGGGCTTCTTAGGATCTCGCAAACGGGGCAGCGAATTAAAGTTACCTGCAGCTTCACAGAGGGCTGAGGCTGGCGCGCGTTCTCTCGGCTCCCGGGTCTGAGAAAAAGCTGGTGGGCAGGTTTGGGTTCTTTTTTGCGTCTCTGCAGCCAGAGCTGTCTGAGAGGTCCGGGTGCGGGAGGCGAAGCCGGAGCGGGCCGCGAAGGTCAGTATTTCGTGCAGTCATAGGAATAGGGGGCTGCGTGGCGGTAGAGAGACGGCGTCGATCTATAGGGCAGCTGACAGCTCGCGTTGGTGCTCACCTGCGGTTCCCCGAGGGTCGAGTTCTCCATCCCCAGCCGGTGGGAATTGAACATCTCCCGGACGTTGGGGAAAGTCTGCTGCTGGGCCGCGAACGTGTGGCCCGGGAGGTGGTTCAGGTCCCCGCTGTGGTTGAGATACCAGGAGGCCGCCTGGGCCGCGGCGGCCCCGGGCTGTGGCGCCGGCTGGGGTTGGGGAGCCGGCGGGGGCGGCGGCGCCTGCGGGTGGTGGTGGCCGTGATGCTGGTGGTGGTGGCCGGCGGCGGCGAGCGCGCCCTCCTGGCCGGCGGCGAGGTTGAGGGCGCTCAGGGGCGACGTGGGGCCGCTCGGGTGGTCCGAGAGGGCCTCGTCCAGCGCGGGCGGGACGCACATGTGCGCGGGCCGCTCGGCGCCGGTGTACAGGCTCATGGCGCGCATGCTGCACTGGTAGCCCCCGGCGCCCCCGGCCTCCAAGCCCTGCGCGCACGGCTGGCCGTAAGCGGCGGGCGGCGCGGTGGCGTAGGACAGCGCCAGCGGCGGCACCACCAGGCCCGCGCGCCCGGACGCGGGGCTCAGCTCGCCGCCCGGCGGCGACGTTCGCAGCGTCATGATGTTCTCCACGCTGAAGCCGGGCAGCCCGTTGGGCGCGCCAGCGTGATGCTCGGGCAGCGAGCCGTCGGGGGAGCCTGCGGGCGTGGAGGCCGTGCTGCGCGGGCTGCCCTGCAGCGCGCTCTCGGGGCTCAGCGTCTCCACCTTGGTGATGACCGGCAGCGCCGGCGACGCCGCCTCGCTCTTGATGACCACCTTCTTCTCGACCTCCTTGGGGGCGTCCGCTAGAGGGGGCCCGGCCGGGGCGCCCTTGGCCGCCGCCGGGGGCGGCTCCTTGAGGTGGGCCCGCTCCTCCTTCTCTTTGGGCACGTCCTTTTTCTTGAAGCGCCGCCGCCGCCGCAGGAAGCTGCCGTTCTCGAACATATTGTAGGAGTCCGGGTCCAACGTCCAGTAGCTGCCCTTGCCAGGTTTCTTGTCGTCGCGGGGCACCTTGACGAAGCATTCGTTGAGCGAGAGGTTGTGGCGGATGCTGTTCTGCCAGCCTTGCTTGTTCTCCCGGTAGAAGGGGAAACGGTCCATGATGAACTGGTAGATGCCGTTCAGGGTGATCTTCTTCTCGGGCGCGTTCTGGATCGCCATGGTTATGAGCGCGATGTAGCTGTAGGGCGGCTTTACGAGGTCCTTGGGCGCCGCGGGCTGGTGGTGGTGGTAGGGCGCGTAGGAGCGGCCCATGCCCGCGCCGTACTGCTCCGGGTGGCCGGAGTAGACGCCCATGGGGCTGGCCATGCCGCCGTAGCTGCCCGCCGCCCGGTAGTAATTTTGCTCGCTCAAGTAGGGCACCACTCCCAGGGCGTTGGGGTCGGACACCGAGTAGCGCGCCTGCATGCTGCGTCCGAGACGGCTCGCCGCCGCCTGCGCGCACGCACCGCGAGGAAGGCCCTGCGAGAGCGAGGGAGCGAGAGAGAGCGAGGGAGCGAGAGAGCGAGAGGAAGGGAGCCGGCGGGGGGAGCCCCGGGCGCCGGGAAGCCTTGGGGGCGAGGTGGGGGAGGCGCCGGCACTCGGCGCCCGCCTGCGCGCGGAGAGGGGACTCTCGTTGTCAGCGGACCGGGAGGATCGGCATCCTGGAGGGCGCGCCCCGGCGAGCGCAGCGCCGGCCCCTGCTCGCTCGCTTGCTTGCTCTCGGGACCGGCTGGTGGCAGCCGGAGCTGGCGGCCGGGGACGCAGTAGAGACGCCACGCGCGCAGTGGACCGAGGCCCGCCGCTCTGTCCACGCCAGGAGGGGGAAGGCGGCTCTCCTAGCCCCCCAGCAAAGAGAGGCAGCCCTGAGGGTCAGCAAGCCGGGGTCCAGAGTGGCTGCCCTGCCGAGCCCGGAAAAAGAGGCAAAGTCCCTTTTAGGGATTGGGAAAAGTTTCAAAAGTCTTCTTGCTGAAAGCAAGTTTTTACTTTCCTCCGGCCACGCCCCCTCCGGGAACTTCGGACCAATAATCCGGCAGCTCTGGGGAGTTGGCACCAATCAGGGCGAGGAGCGCCGGAATCCGTCGGCTCTAAGACCCAGCTGCTTAGAACCAGACCTTTCTGCAGTTCAGTCTTAACTTGAAAAGATTTTTTAAAAAGAGTGATATCTTATTAAAATTTATTCTATTATCACATTTTGGTTCATGGACCCGCATGCTCAGAGGAAGAAAAAAGCACCCATGCTCCTTTGCAGATAAAGTTAGTTTGAAATATAAAATTGAATTGATTAATGTAGTCAAATATCTCCCCAAAGACCTTGTAAGTAGCAAAGACCCTGGGACTATTTTTCTTATTAATGAGTGATGAGGCGAATAATTAGATTTCCTAATTATCGGGGCCCAGGTGTAATGGATTCAGAGCAAGCGTGCTGGATTGGTATGGAAGGGGCCTCCTTCTGGATGTTGTCATAATTTAAGCAAAAAAAATTATTAATTTTCAACAGAGAGTTTCCAGGTTCAGGGCCGTCAAGAATAACCTAAAAGCTTTTAGAGGCAAATTATAGAAACTGAATGAATGTCCCTCACCTCCACAGGGGGGAGGAGGGGGGAGGCAGGCCTTGACATCCTCAGGGAAAGGCAGAGGGGGAAAGTAGCAGTATCTTGAGAATTTAATCCTCAAGTGCGCCGTGGATTCGGTAAATCGTCCGCGTCACCGTGAGTGGTTTGGTAGGGTTTGGAGAAAGAGTGGAATAGTTCGCTAATTTCTCCCATTCCCCTCCCGCGTAGATGCTTGCAGCCCACTTTCCCCAGCTTTGCAGTGCCTCTCCTTTTTCCCAGAGATAAATTCCCTTTGACAAGCTGACTCCCGCGCTCCCCAAAGACGGGAACAATGCAGCCAGCCCCCCGGCCCAAGCAGAGCCAGGGTTCCTCTGCCCGCGAGGAGAAACCCAAGCCTGCTTTCCGCGGGGGCTGCGGCTCGAGACGCGCGTCCGTGGCGCGGCACAGGGCGGGCTCCGGGCGAGGAAGCTGCCCGCAGCCCCGTCTGCTGGATCACCAACCCCGGGGCGCAGTCCCCACCTCCCGCTCCCGGCAAAGCCCCTTAGGGACTCTCCATTTGACTTTCTGTACGTCGTCCTTTGATAAGGCGATTTGGGCACCAGGGCTCCGTGGGAGGACGGGGTAAGTGATCGCACACGGTTAAGACACCTCCAGAGGTTATGCAGTCGGGATATTGACCTGGAGCGACTCCAGGTCTTCGAGCTTCAAAGCTCTCCCCTCTCCTCCGGGTACCCCGGGAAGATAGTTTATTTGTGGACTGGGTATTTATTCCTCCAACACCTGGAACAATCGGTTCACCCTTCCCCGCTTCCCCTCGAGGGGGAAGGACACTCATAAGAAGGGCTAAAGCCTGGACAGATTTCTTCTGGAAGTTGTCCCTCGGTTCCGTAGGGAAGACCAAAGATAAAACTTTTGTATTTATCCACCCCCCCCACCGCCCCCCACCGCCGCCTCTCGGCCTTCAGTTGCTCCCTGGATTCCCAGGAAAAGGGTGTGAGACAATCCACACGCCCTCGGCTTCGGGACGTGAAGACAAGGCATTGGAGACATCTCATTCATTTTCAATAGAAGAACAAAAGAAGAAAATATGCATGTGCATTATCTGTCAATGGTACTATCTCCTGGTAAATTCAAAATCAGAGGGCAAATACAAACCAGGTTCCTAGTACCTTGAATATTGTACTTCTGAAACACTATTTTTAATGGGTGCTCAGAGTCTCTTTAACTTGATTTTTTTTTTTTTTGCAACGAAATAAAATCAAGCTTCCCAGTCCTCAGCTCACAGGTGAAGGATCTGAGTGTTCCTCCACCCCACTATGACTTTATTATTTTTTAATATGTTCAGATCCATCTTTTTTTAAAAAAAAAAAAAATGCCTTCCTCCTGGAGTGTGTGGCAGGCACCTCGAGTTCTTAAAATTTTACTGGAAATGCAAACTATTGATCGAGAAATATTCCTCGGTCTGTAGGCTTCCTGTAGAAACATTATTCACCCTGCTTTTATGAGGTGCTTTAAAAAATTTTTATCACAGCCCAGGGTAAAACCCCCAAAAACTGAGGACCATGGAAAATAAATTCCAAAAGGACAGCTTCCGTCTGAATTTGTATTTACAGGGGTGTCCAGATTTAAAATAACGTCATCTGAAAAGCACTAGGTTGAGTCGCCAAAATTATTACCCCCCCCAAAAAAAATTCGGGGTTGGGAGGAAAGAAATCCTTATAATCTAGATAGAAAAGGTGAGAGAGACATTTTCCTTTGCCCCTGGAACTCGGTTTCTTCTCCGCTCAGTAGGAGAGATGTTTGCACAGGTTATTATAACAGCACCTTCCGCACACCTGGACTTTGCAAAAACCGTATTTCCGATCTTTTCTTTAACCTGCCAGGGTATTTTGGATTGGGGACTTCTAATTCATTGATGATTTCTTCCTCTCCTGATCTTGTGGTCACGGAGCCGAGAGCGGAATCCGGCCCCAGAGGGTCCTGTGTGTTCCTAGAATCATGAGCGATGGTGAAGGCAAGAGAAATTCAAGTAACCGCCCCCCCCGCCCCGCGCCCCTACACAGACACCCCCACCGCGCAGCCTCCCGGCCCCGGCGCCGCGGGCTCCAGCACCTGGACGCTGCTAGGGCGGGCCTGTGGTTTTGGCGCCATCTGAAGGCCAACTGGGGAACTGCTCCAAAAGAAAAAAAAAAGGAACCCGACCTTTCTCGTCGCAAGGAAGGTGCTGACACCGTATGGATGCATTTTAGCATTGCACGGCAGGAATAACGCTCTGGAAAATATCTAAGCCAGAGAGAAGCTAAACAGACTGCGTGCAGCTCGTCGATTAAGAAAAAAGCAAAACATTTTCCATAGCTATGCAACGTGTCAAGAACATGATCTGTTGGAAAACAGAAATGTCTTTGAAACTTCTCGGGAGCAAGAAATCCTCTCTGGGGAGATTCGCTGAGGTTCGGAGCAAATAAAATCTGTGCCTCTTAGGTGGCTGGAAGCCTAGGCGTCCCCCCACCCCCACCTCACCCCAGGGTTGTTGAACAGATTTCTTGTCCCTCTGTGTCTTCCCAAGCCAGCCGTCCTTCTGCCCAAGGTGTGGCTTGGGTTTCCGGGGAATCATCAGAAAAACATTTGCACTGGATGTGTGTGTACGTCATTGGCTTGACAGAGAGAGAGAGTTTTCAACACATCTGCAGCCCCTTGTGCTTTTGAGACACAACAGAGAATTCAAAGAGGCCACAAGCAAAAGGAGACTGTGTCTTCTCTCACTGTTTTCAAGACATTTGTCCCAGGGTCCTTTCAACATCTCCCTTCAGGCTCACGAGATGCCTTGGGTTTTAGGGAAAGGGACCAGGGAAAGGGATAAGAGCAGTCCCCAGCTTCCAGAATCTCCTCGGGAACTGACAAACCTTTGGGATGAACAGAATCAATTCTGCTGTGTAAAAATCCATCGCAGCTCGGCTCCTAGCAATGATCTTTTTCCAGGACAACAGGCGTCTCCCTGATGAAAATTACCTGAGCCTCCGGTACCGAGCACGGCCTTCCCGGGAGTTAAAGCCTGTTTGGTGCTGTTCACAGATGGCAGTGCCACGAATAACCTAGTAACAGGGAGAGGACGGTCCTTGCTCGAAAGGAATGTGATAACTAAATGCAGTGCTTGATCCTGAGTGGGGGAAATTTGAAAGGCGAATAAAGGACAGTTTTGAGAGTACCTGGGAACATTTGAATCTGGAGTGCATATTAGATAATAATCTGGTATTGGGGTTAAAATTCCTGAGTGCAATCACTCTATGTGGTCAAGCAAGAACACGTCTGTCCTTGTTTCTGGAAGGTACACGTCACCATGTTTAGGGCTGGTATCATCATCCCTACAACTTCTAAAAAGATTCCGCCGCAGGTGGGGGTGGGGGAGAAGGGAGAAGGAGTGACACGCCTGAAACGTCCAATGAGTGCAACTCTGCTGGGCCTGGCGTGTGTGGGCATTCGCTGTGCACCATTCTTGCAACTTTCCTGGAAGATTGAAATTTTTTAAAAAGACTTTATTTTAAAGATTTATTTGTCAGAAAGAGAGAGAGAGAGCCCATAAGCAGAGGGAGCAGCAGACCGAGGGAGAAGCTGGCTCCCCGCAGAGCAAGGAGCCCAATGTGGGTGGGACTTGATCCCAGGACCCAGGGATCATGACTGGAGCCAAAGGCGGACGCTCAACCGACTGAGCCCCCAGGCACCCCTTGAAAATTTTCAAACATAAAAAAAAGGGTGGAAAAAGAACACCTCTGTTACTCTGAAAATTTGAAAAGAGATGTGACACAAAGCAAACACTCTTCCACGGAAGGAGTTGCAAGACCTAACGTGGGGGCCAACCTGGCCCTGGCGTCCCTTCTCCTTGGGTTCTGGACATTTCTGAAAAATAATCATCAACCGCCATGCACTTTATCATGTTAACTTGTGGTTGTTAAAGTTTAAAGGAAAAAAAAACCAGCTGATTCTCTAAGGAGCTTTTCTGTCTTAGAAGTCAAGCATTGCCATGATTAATGCAAAGACACAAGCAATGCAGTAGAGCGCTGTAGATGTTTTCCAAACAGAATGTTGAAGACCCCCTCTATTTCTTCTTAAAGAGAGTGGACGAGTTGCACTCAGCCAGATGGCTGTGGAAGTGATTGGCCTACTCAGGGGATGGGTCAGTTGAGGCCGGTGTACGCTGCAGTGAGAAACACCCTAAGTCTCCTGGCTTCCTGCTGAGCCTGTCCCAACTCCGCAGGGGTTCTGCTCCTCCAGTCACTCAGGAGCCCGAGCCTGCAAAGGCCATCATCTCTCCTGCCACGTTGGCGGAGGCCAGAGAGGGAGACCCTGCCCTGGGAATTACGTGGTCCCGCCTCCCAGTGCCGCCTATCACCGTCGTTCAACACTCATTGGCCAGAGCCGGTCACGTGGCCTGGCCACGCCCAGGGAACAGGAAACTCGGTCTGCCGGGTGCCCCAGGGGCACGTGGGCGAGCCAACATTTGTGACACAGCCACTCACTCACCCACGTCCTACCTTTCTAGGCAGGTAGTGACCGCCTCATTTCTCTCTGCAGTCCCAGGGCCTTCCGTGATGCCTTGGCACATAATAGGTGCACAAGAAAGTTTGTGGAATGAATGTATGGCTTTTTCAAGCTTTTTCT
>CM052803.1:47504271-47570095 GCA_028533885.1 Nasua narica | reverse complement strand
GGTGTGGGATGGATGTCCTGAGCCCCAGGGAGTAAGCCAGACCTGCAGTCACAGTGCAGGGGCAGCTTTGAGCAGTGCCTCTAAGTGATGACAGGGTCTCACGATGGCAGTAACCTAGGGAGACCCCACGGGGACCTGGAAAGGACTGAATGGAGTCAGGAGTCCAGAGCAGCTCCCCCAAAGGAGTCAGACCATGGTGGGCACTGGATGCTCTTCCCTCTTTAGGAATCCCATGAAAGCCAAGAACGTTCCCCTGCTGGACCCCAGCCTTTGCACCTGAGTGTCCACACTGGGTGCTTCTGATGCCAGGCCAACCTGGACCTTCCACAGGGCCTTTGCATGTGCTGTTCCTTTTTCCTAGGTCCCTGGTCCCCAATTCCTTGCTGCCTTGACACTCCTCTGAGACCTCCCCTCTCATCTGCTTCCTTCCAGTCCTTCACCCTACCCCCATCCTGATTCATTATCACCCTCTCTGAGATGATTGATCCCGTTAGTCTGTGGTCTGCCTTCCCACCCCCACCCCCCTGCCCCCATCCCATGCCGGGATAGAAGCAGCAGGAAAGCAGGCAGGACCCGGTCTGACTCGTTTAGCCACTGCACGCCACACCCCACTGCTCTGCTCGGCCCAGACTCCAAGCTCCAAACTCAATGAACGGATGTCACCTAGGGCTTCAGAAACACCCTCTCCCTCCTACCATGAACACAGGCCTCATCTCCCCATTCAGTGGTTGAAACCCAGGACTCAATCCAGACACTTACTCGTACTTATTTTAGGCAGAGGCTGCCCAGGGAGTGGGGAAGCATTGTCAAACGCCCCGAGGCTGTACTGGAAGGGCTCCCAGGCTGCAACGTCTATCTGTCTATCCGGCAACACACATACGGGCCTTTCTCACTATTAACTTATTAAACAATTCTACGTCTGTTAAATATTAGATGTGGCTCCAAATAACCAGGTATCTTTAAAGTTCACAGTTCAAGGGAGCAGAACAGGAGAAGGTCTTTGCTTGGCTCTGGGACAGATAGGAGAGATATTAATGGATTGCTGGCAGCTCAAAATATGTATGAAATTAGACTGATTTTTTAAAAGATCACGGCATCGTACACTACATGGCTAAAAATCCCAATAGCACAGAAGACTTTAAAACCAAATGAGCATCTTCTCGCCACCCTTCTCCCCACTCACAGAGACCAGGAACCCCTGCCAGCGCTTCTTCAGTCGCTACCCACAAATCTCGAAAAAACACTTTGCTGCTGTTTCTGCTCGTCGAGGAGGACTGTAATCCTCTGTCTGCCTGCTCTGTGTTTAAAGATGTTCATATGTTTACTTAGAAGAAACCGGCTGGTGCCTGTTGTGTGCGAGGGGACGTTTTAAAACACGACCCGAATGGCGCCTGGTTGTCCCTGTCGCTTAGCGGCGACGGACTGTGTATAATTTAAATTAGCATTTGCGTTCACTGGAGGATGCCAGAGCTCTGTGCGGGCACCGCTCCGCCCTCCCTCTGCCTCTCCAGTTCCCGGAGGAGGTCTGTTTAGACCCAGGGCAGGTCCTCTTTGTGCCTGGAAGCTATGCCTCTTCAAACCCACCCCCACTTTGTTAGAGGACTTCCTTGGCACCCCACCCTTCCCTCCTGCTAGCCACCAGGCCAATTTGGGGTGCAGCAGGGCATTTCGGGGATGGGAAAAACACTAACAAAAGCAGGAGAAAGAAGAAGGGCGAAGTCAAATTGGTAGAGACAAAATTTGGCGGAGAGAGGAGGCTGAGAGTTCGAGCCCGTGGTCTCGAAGGGCCTGGACAGCCAGCGGGCTGAGAAGTGTGTGCTCTGCTAGGTGGGAGGCCGTGGGGACCAGGAGGTCACAGCTGGAAGATATGCAGGGGGAATGCGGGTGGGCGGAGGGCAAGACAGGGGGCGAGCAGAGGAGGAGGGGGAGGAGGGAGGAAGGAGAGGGAGGAGGGGAAAGAGGAAGAGGGGAGGAAGAGGAAGAAGAGGGAGGAGGAAGAAGAAGAGGGAGTTGGAAAGGGGGCAGGAGGGGGGAGGGAGGAGAAGGCAGTGCCTGGGAGCTGACAGAATTGGGAGACAAGATGGGGCGCGCGGGTGGCTCGGTTGGTTTAAGAATCTGCCATTGGCTCAGGTCAGGGTTTCAGGGTCCCAGGATTGAGCCCTGGGGGCTCCCTGCTCAGCAGGAAGTCTGCTTCTCCCTTCTCCCTCTGCCTCTCCCCTCTCTGTCTCTGTCTCTCTCTCTTTCTCAAGTAAATAAATAAAATCCTCAATAAAAAAGAAGAATTGGGAGACAGGAGTCCACCGCAGTCTGAAGCAGAGGCCGCCCCTTGGCCTGGGTGGTGGCAGCAGGAATAGCGGTGACACTTCCGGCACCCTCCTCTGGCTATGGGCGGATCTCCAGGGAAATGCCAGGTGCTGACGGATGGCTTCACCTGATCCCAAGATGGGCGAAGGCGCCTAACTCAAGCGCGGAGCCGATGACAGAGGAATGCCTGAAGGGAGGAGGGAAGCTTCTAGCTCCGCAGGATCCAGTCTTTGTTGTTAGCAAAATTATTTGTGTGGTTTTTTCTTTAGCAGTTTAGGAGGCGTGCGTGTGCGTGTGCACGCGTGTGCGCGTGCGTATGATGCAGGGGGTGTCGGGGAGCAGAAAGCAGAAGGTGGCATTTAACAGGTTAAGTCTGTACCTGTAAAGTTTAAGGGCTGGAAACGTTGGCATTTCAGAAGCACGCGCAGGGAGAGGCCTGCCTGTCAGCACTCCAGCACCTCGGGTGAATCTTTGGACCTCGCCTCTCAACACCTCCTCTTGTCTGTCTAACAGGATGGTTATGGCATGGTGACAGCGTGCTTGCTGCGGGCTGGGTGTGCTCAGACTCCCCGTGGACCAGCCCGCTCTGTCCTCTCTCCGATGCTAATGCAGGAATCACTTCCGCGCACTCTACAGAAAAGGGAACAGAAGCCCAGAGATGTGGGGTTAATTACCCAACGTCACACAGCTCGGAGCTCCATGGCCAAGCTCTTCGTGCTCTTGCCTTTTTCACTATATGTTCCTTCTCGCCGAGCTCGAAGGGGTTGTGAGAACTCCCAAGGCAATGCTGTGACAAGCTCTGAAGCCCTCAAGTGAACCTAAACACGGTGTCCCAATGGCTTGTTCATCATCGCCAGACCCCGGGGGCCACCAAGGTGTCCTTCAATAGGTGATGGATACATGCGGTCCGTCCAGACAATGGACTCAGCACCACGGACGCCCATGGTGGAAGGCGCAGGGTGAGGGAGCTCTCTGGAGTCCCCTTTAGAGGGGCATGAATCGCACTAAGCGGGCTCTGCCCGCAGGACCTGTCCCCTGCCAGAGATTCCACCCACTGAAGCCACCACTCTGGGCATTAGGCTTCAACCTACAGATGGGGGCACGGGACACAGACCTTCCGTCCATGGTGATAATGATGCATCAGAGGTGATGGTGACAAAGGCACTGCTGGAGGGCGGGATCCTGATCCTGGAGGAGACCGTGCTGGGCAGGGGTGGGTAGTGGTGGTGTATGGGAACCTCTCTGTGCCTTTGGCTCAATTGTGCTGGGACCCAAAAATGGCTGTACTGGGACCCTTAAAAAAAAAAAACTCTCAAGTGACCCAAGTGCCAACTTACATATAGGATTGAGTTTGAGGCATTTGGGTCAAAGTTCTAGAACATCTGTCTATAGGAGAGCCAACTAATTTCTTCTTCAGCCGTCTCTCTTTCAAAGCTACTTATGCTTCTAAGTGTCTGGGCTTTGGGAGCACTTCTAATTTGGCAACAGAGAATGAAGAGCCCAAGGGAACATCCTCGGGAGCGCCGCCTGCTCTCTGATGTTGCCAGTGAGGGTTTGCGGCAGGTGGGCGGGGGGCTTGTTACTCTCTGGGGGACTCACCAGGCTGTCCCGCCTGAGGGACTTGGGCTGCTGCTCTGAGCCCAGCTGGCTGACCGTGAGTCCCACACACATTGCTGCTGCTGCAGCCCCGACCGATTGCAAAAAACACTCCACAGATCTACTGTGTTTTCCCAAAAGTGGGAAAGGACACCAACCTCCCAGAGAGATTTTATTTTGGATGGCCTTCGGTTGTCCAAAGCTAAGCTTTGTACTTCTCTTTGCGAGCCTGCAGGAGACACGGCCCCCCTCCTAGCGCAGAACAAAGGCCCGTTAATGTCTTTACGTTTGAAGGCCACCAACACCACCCAGGAATGTAGAGCTGGGACTGCGAGCCACGAGATTTATAATTAAGCCCAGGTGCTGCCCCTTCCCAGCTGGGCAGCCCTGGGCAAAGCTCGCTGACATCTCGAGTCTCGGTTTCCTCCCCTGTAGAAGGCCAGTCACATTTGCTGCCCACGGTTGTTGTGAGGACTATATTTAGGTATGATTTCTAAAGCCCTTAGCCTGGTACCTGGCATGCTTGTAGCAGCGTTTCTTACTGTCACGGATTACGTTCTACCTGATGAAGACAAAGCGAATAGGATTTGTTCCGTGGGAGCTTCAAGAAGTCGCTGCAAACCCTAGAACCTTGGTTCCCTGTTCTTGAAGCTGAGACTAAAATGCTTTGTCTGTTTCACAAGTTTGTCATGTATCAAGTATTGGAAATATCATTTCGAAAAGTGTCTACCACTTCTTGCGGGCTTGGGGTGCACGAGGCACCCTGTTAAGGGTGTGCAGTACTCGTCAGGTGGTTACTGGTGACTTGGTTTGGGACAGCCTCATTTTGGGAGGACGGGTCATCTTCCTAGAGGGCGAATACACCCTCCTCCTCTCTCCCGCTGGAGTGCAGCCCTGAGAGGGCTCCAACTGGGCTGGTGTGTTCAGCCCCATCTTCCGAGAGCCACCTCCTGGCCCTTAGACGAACACACCCTACGTGCTGAAGGAATGATGTAAGCAGCTGCCACGTCCTTGCTGTCCCTAGGAGATCCAGAGGTCGCCATGAAATCAAGGGGTGTTTCTCAACTCACCCAGCACCCCAGTAGGTCACCATCCTGCCTGCAGTGAAACCCACTCCAGCAACCGGACATTTTATTTTACTTTCTTTATTCAAAATATTTTATTTATTCATCTGAGAGAGAGAGAGAGAGAGAGAGAGACAGAGCAGGAGGGAGACGGAGACGCTGAAGCAGACTCCATGCGGAGGGCGGAGCCTGATTCGGGGCTCCATTCCGCGACCATCAGCTCATTATCTAACCAGAATCCAAGAGTCCGAGGCTTAACGGACTGAGCCACCCAGGTGCCCCTACAACCTGACATTTTAACGTGTCCACAGCTGATGCAGATGCACACCCAGGTGCGAGCACTTGGGTGTCTGTCTCAGAGAAGAAGAATCACATCCTGGAGGAGCAATCAAGGCTGGCTTCCTGGAGGAGGGGCCTCTGGGGGAACAGAAAAGGAGATGGGGTATGTTGGAATTGGCGGCGGGTTGGGAGAATCGGAGGCTTCTTCACCTCAGTAGTCCCAGCGCCGTACAAACCCCCCTGCGAACAGGCGCTCAACACTGAATTGCTCCAAGAACAAATGACAGCCCAGGAACCACGCCAGGCTCCCCGCGGCACGTCCCTCCGCCCTGCCCGCGGAGACGCAGGCGGATGCGCGCCCCGGGCTGTTTCCACCAGCTTTCCACCGCGACGCCACCGCCCCACCCCCTCGCTGTCAGCGCGCAGGCGCGGGGCGAGCCGCTAGCGGGTGACGTCACTCCGCGCCGGATTCGGTTTCTGGAGGCGTCGCTTACTGACTGCGTAGTCATGGCGCTGAGGACGGGTGAGGAACCGCGGGTGAGGCGGGCGGGTTCCCACCTGAGGGGCAGACAGGGGACGGGCGGGTGAGGGGGCGGCGGGCGAGGGGCCGCAGGGGACCTACCGAGGGGCAGGCAGGGGACGGGCGCGTGAGGAGCCGCCGCGGACCCACCGGAGGGGCAGGCGCGGGTCGGGCGCGTGAGGGGCTGCCGGGTACGTATGGGACTGGCTGTGGGGCGCGGAGGACACCGGGAGGGGACGCGGAGGGGTCCGAGCGCGGCCCCAGGGTCCAACCGCGCGTGGGTCTCGGACCCTGATGCCCGGCCCTGTCGGCGGCGTGAAGATACGGGGAGAAGGGAGAGAGGGCTGCTTGCCGTGCCCCTGGTGGTGTCGGTGGGCCCCGCCCCGTGCCGATCATAAGTACCACCTGTGAGATCTGCAGGCGCGTCCCCACGGTGCGGCGGGGAGACCGAGGCTCACAGCAGGTGGCAGGGCAGGACTAGAACCCAACTTCATGTCGCCGCCGTCTCGCTTAATCACTGTCCTCTGAAATGCTTTCCAAGGCCTCGCCGTGCCAGGCCCTGCCCACGTGCTGGCAACACTTGCTTTGTTGCCCCCGGGCTTCGGGAGGTCACCCTCTGTGCAGAAGAGCTTTGGTGGTTGTTGCGGGCTTGCTTGGCAAAGCTGGTACCCGGTACTGAAGCCCACGGTGAGCCGGAGTCTGTTAAAGGCAGGTTCCACAACTAGGAATAAACACCCTTCTGCCCTTACCAAGTGTGCAGCATGTAAACAGCCTGCTACACAGATGCTGCTAATTCAGGTGCCCGCCAAGGGCCAGGACCGAGCTCAGAGCTAGAGGCGGAAGGATGAGCAAGCCGCCCCTTGACCTGACAGAGCCCCCCTGTTGAGGGAAGTAAACAGGCAGTTACACGACAGGGTTCAGGCCCTTCACACAAATCTAGGTAGCCTTTTATTATCCTAGTTATTTCCCATGTTTTTGTAACTCTTCCAAGGGCAGGGACCTGCCCTTCTAGTCTCCGTGTGCCTCCCAATTGGCATTGCTTTCCAAATGGGAGTCACTCAGGTGTTTGTGATTAATTGATTCTCTAGAGCCAGGGTCCTGATTTCTTATATTTCTTGTGTCCCACACAGTATCCTGCATGGTGTTGGGAATATTGTAGCACCTGTGGGTTATTAGTGACCATGACACGTAATCTTACAGTTGTGTCAACATAATTGTGTTTGGAAAAAAACAGGGTGCTCGGGGTTCCTAAAGGAGGGACGGCGGCCTGTGACTGGGCACTCTGAGTACCTCCAGGGGGGTGTGATGTGTTGCGGAGACCTGACGGGAGAGGAGGTACCAAGGCCTGAAAGGCAGAAGGAGGTGTGCAGGTGTGTGGAAGCAGGGACCGGTAATGCTTGAGCCCCATTTTGAATCCACAGCGAGGAGGGTGGGGAGGGGAGGCTGAAGTGGGCAGCAGGGTGCTGTAGGCCAGAGCTCCTTGTGACCCTGTGAGAGAGTGATCCCCAGGCAGTGGAGCAGAAGGAGGACGAGAGGGCTTCCTGGAAGTGGTGCTGAAGCCGAGCCCTGAAGAGTGAGAGTTTGTCGAAGGGCCAAAGAGCTGAGCAGATTTGGCAGCAGACATCTTCAGTGCAGGGCTCCCCGTGGGAAAGCACGAGCCAAGTGCTGGAAACTGCCCGTGTCCGCCTACTCGGGCTTTGTCTTCCAGATGTGTGTTCCCTAAGCACACCCAAATCTGCAGTTTTGACTTCTGAAGTGGCTTAGAAGCACAGTTTGGGGCAGGAGGCACCAGAAGGGTTTGTATTGGGCTCCAGGAGGCTCTGGGGCTGGGCTGCATGCCATGCTGAGGAGATCCAGGCCTAGCCAGAGGGTGTAGGCAGTGGAAGCCTTTAGCTGTTGGCCCTTAGGCCTTAGAACTACCCATGGAGGGTTAACAAATTGAGGTAAAATGGGCAAGTGGCCAAGTGTATGTTAGTAGCGAGATTGGAAACCACCTATTGCCCTTCAGAATGGGACTTCCTAAGTGAATTTTGGCCTGTCTCTACAATGGAATACCGTGCAACCTCACACAAGGATGGGGGTACTCTTGTATACTACGTGGGCTGATCTGGAAGATTGGCAAGAACACCGATGTGCAGGGCAGTGTGTGCTGTAGTGTACATTAGGGAGAGGACATGACAGGGAGTGTCTTCTGTGTGGGCCGTAGAGGTACCTGGAGAAGAATTCATGAGGAAAAAGGGGTGCGCTGATTGTTCTGGGGGACGGGAGCTGGTACCCAGCAGGCAGCAAGGAGAGAGGCTTGTCAACATAGTTCCCTCTGCATGTTTTTGAAGTCCATTTATGAAAAAGAAACTCTTAGAATATAACTGATTCACATGATTCAAAGTACAATTCAGAAATGTCTGGTGAGAGGCCAGCTGCCAGCCCCACTGCACCACCCATCCAGGTGATTCCCAGCTGTCTCTGGACCTGGGCTGTTCCAGTGGGGCCCTTTTCTATATCCCGCCCTCATTTAAGGGACACTGAGGACCTGTGAGGTTATACCTGCCCCTCCTTCCTGCTCAGGGGACGAGAGGTGCCCCAGCCACACACCGTACATGTAGAACCTCACATCGAGCTGTAGTGACCTCTGTAGAGGTCGCCTTTCACTGCCATCTTGGGAGATGCACGTTCTCTAAGCCCCGTGCACGTGTGTCCCTCTGGTGACTGTGAGGTGGCACAGGGTAGGTAGCACTCCTCTTCACCAGCAGTTAGGGCAGGTTGGTGTTGAGAATTTACCAGTGAGTGAGATGACCTCCTGGGAGTTCTTGCCTCATGACTCTCAGTGCTGGCTGCATGACAGATTGTTATGAAAACAGATCAAGTAGGTAAAGTGGTTTGAAAACAGACTTCTGTACAAGTATGATGGTATCCTTTAGGACCAACAGAAATGAAAATTCAGTAAATAGTTGAAAAATACGTCTTTGTGAAGGTGCTGGTTTTATGTTTTTCTCTCTCATTGGAAACTGCTTTTTATAGTTCTCCACTCCAAGAGGAACACATGGTTAATGCCAATTTTATTAAAACTGCTCTAATCAAATAATTAAAGAGTATTTGTTGACAAAAAACATTTTTCCGAAGTTGGGTAGAGAATAAGGAATTGCTGTACTGATAAAGGAGATAGTAATAGTAACTTGGTAATCCGAAGTAATAGGGGGTTTACAAAGCACTTGGGTTTAGGCCAGCTTTCTGGGTTTGCAGTCTGCATGCACGAATCATACCTACCTCAGAACTAATCGGAGTAAGGATTGCAGTGCCTTGACTGAGCAGAGTGTGCATTTCCAGGCAAGGGCCCTAGGAAAGCTTGGGTACGTGGCTCGCTTTGCATTTTGTTCTGCTGCTGCCTCAGCTCGGTAGAGCTAGGTTAAACACCTGGGTTGTCTTGAATTTACTCTGTTTTTGGACTTTTTGTTGTGAGTTTATCACCAACCCTGCTTTTTCGCTGTAGAGCCGAGAAGCCCCGGATTGGTCTGGAGTGACGGAGTGCTGTGGGTGCAGCCGGAGCCGGCCCCCAGCAGCCCCCGCCTGCGCGTGCGGGGGACTCCTTTCTGCCGCATTAACTAGTCCCACTCTTTGTTGCCATAGGTGCTTCCAAACAGGACATTCGTCAACAGATTTGGGACTACATGGAATCACAAAATTTAGCTGATTTTCCCCGGCCTGTTCATCACAGGATTCCCAACTTCAAGGTACTGAAGCGTTTCTGGAGCGTTCAACAGGAAAACAGGCTATTCCTAGATGAGAGAGTTAGTAATGCAGTTACTGTCCTGCCTCATGGTGGATCCGAGTTGGGTGAACAGTGAGCAGTAGTGCAAAATTCATGCCACTGGCCTGCATGTCCTTTTTGCTTTGAGATGTCCCTCATCTCGGTTCCTTGGTCTTCACTCACGGCCTCTTGCCTTCGTGCAGGGTTGGTGGGTTGGTCGTGTCTTGCCATGAGGTGATGCTACAGCTACTGGTGTTGTGATCCGTTTTCTCAAAGCCAGCTCCCTTAAGAGCAGCAAGGAACGATGCCCTCTGAGAGGGAGCCCGGGCCAGCGCCTCTGGAAGGAGGAAGGCCTCGCTGGTCCCTGATGGATGACTCCAGGCCTCATTTTCCCCACTGTTCAGAACAGAAGATAATCAAAGAGGTCTGTTTATCACACTGTTCATAGGAAACAAGTTTGCTTGAACGAGCAAACATACACAGGTCATAATTTCGGCATGCATGTTTTCCACAGGAAAACAAAGTGCTTTTTGAAAATACACTGGTGACTCTATCAGGTCCAAGGGATGTGTGGTTCATTTACTTGCCATCATCCCCCATTTTGGCCGGACTCTGTCTCCCTATGCCGGGCTTCTTGGAAACAAGCTCCCAGCCTTCCCTGGTTCTCAGCCTAGCTGGTTCTGGGGCCATCCTGTACTTCTGAAACACTGTTCTTTTTGTGTGTTTTTATCGCTTCTTTGTTTTGCTTTAGCGCTTGTTATCCCAGGGAGGGGAGTGTTCATGAAGTACAGGAAAAAGAGAAAGATGCACAGAATCAATAAAAAATGTTTAGAAAGGAACCAACTTGGAGAGCGATGAGAATTCCGAGTTAGTGGTAATATACTCTTGCTTTAGGCAGTTATTATACTGTGTGTTTATTTTGTGAAAATTCATTAGACTACACACTTTTTACACCTTTTGGGAATATATGCTTTATTTTGGTTAAAAAATTGAGGCTAGCTTTCTTAGCCCCTTTCTACCCTGCTTTCCCAGACTTCTTTGGGCGAGTCCTAGATCTTGTCTCGGACTTCGTGCACCCCACCTGTCTGGGTGAGATGCCAGACCGATCTGGTCACGTGTGCCGTAGGCCCAGGATCGTGCCGTCCTGTCAGTAATGTGCAATTGCTTTGAAAACAGGGGGCCTCCCGTGCTGCTGAGCATTTCCCACGCTTGCAGGCGTTCAAAATGGCCAGAACCATTAAAGTCAATCCTGATGCTCCCCAGACAAATGCTCGCTTCTTCGTCCTCGACGTAAGTGCAACTCTGTCTCTTTGCCTAACTAGGGCTCTTATCTGGCTTGCCAAAACATCAGAGAACTAGAAGTTTTTGCCAGAACGCAGGAGGTTAAAGTGGACCCTGATAAACCACTGGAAGGTGTCCGGCTGCTGGCGCTGCAGGTAATCCCGTTTTCCTGAGCCAGAGTCCTGGCCACTGATAAAATGCATTCTCCAGGTGGCTGGCAAATGTGTGCAACTCACAGATTTAGGAGGATTGTGCTTCTGACTCCCTTCCACACAGAACATACCCTTGGAGTGGTTTTTTCTAGGAGCCGTCCAGAACTCTTCGTCAGAAGCCATGGAATGTTGCTCAATTCAAAGATAAAGGATGTTCACAATGATGACCTTGAGGCACTCTTTAATCTGATGTGCTTCATCAGAAGGGGAAGGTTATGTTTATTTCCTTGTGCTACTTTTACATTATAATTCTTTGACATTTGATAACCCATGAGTAAGAAATCTGATGGAGTCTCCAAAATCTATAAATCAGAACAGTGTTTCTTAACTTACATAATAGGCCCCTGTTCAAGGGAGAAAAAAAAAAAAAAAAAACGACTCCCCCAGGGTTGCCTTAAATTCACTAACTAAATTTAATAAGTATAATAAGAAAACTTGGTATAAATTTAAATGTTCACAGCTCTTATGCTGCTGTAAAACTACGATAAGCCTGTACGATAAATGCAAACTGTACAAGCAGTAACATCCGTGTGTCAGCACTGATTGAATGTAACAGCTGCTGCTGCTTTGCTGAGACACCTTACTGCTGACGGGCGTCCAGATCTTCGGAATTCCTTAGCGGCCACGCCTTGTGTGGCCTCTCAGCTCTCCCACAGCTCCTGGGAGGCCTCGATCACGCAGCGCACCGTGCAGCCTGTGTGGAGAAGGGAATGTCAGAAAGTGATTTTACAGGGAACGAGGGGGTGTTTAGGGATCCTCCTCTGGTGCTTCCAAGGATTGCATGTAGGGGCTCGTTTTGTTAGCTGATTGCAGTCAGCCCAAGGGGAGCCTCCCTCTCAGGCCCTTCTGGAAGCACTCTTTCTTGCCAGCCGTATTTTCCCAGTCCGTAGTTCACTTGAATGGACTAAAGGAAATAATAGCAGCAGAGAAGAGCCCGAAATGAGTGGTTACCTTGTGTGAGGACAAAGCTCTATGTAAACACTGCAGTGTATGTATGTATCTGTGTAAACACTGCCTCGTTTAACTCAGCCAGCAACCCTGTAGGAGTGATCTCTGTTCCATATGACACAGAATAAGCTAGACGTGGGGAGGTCAAGTGACTTGGCCAAGTCCCCTGTCCAGTAATGGTGGAGCTGGGACTCCCGCCCACACTGTGACTCCAGAGCCAGCTCTCTGTGTGTGTGAGGCTCTTACCTGGCAGCCCAAGAGAGCCCAGATCAAAGCCTTGAGTGTGTCGGAGATTAGTCAGGACATCCTGTAGGAGGAGTGCAGCCGGGTAGCAGGACGGAGTAGCGGGGACCTCGCTGTCTCTGTTTATTCAGGGGAAAGAAAGCCAAGTTTGGAGAATCTGTTGTATTACAGGCTCTCTGCTGGGCACAGAGATATAGCGGTGAAGAAGACACAAAGACTGTGGTGCCTGCGCGCTAGACTACGCCTAAGTGTAGGCAGGGATCCTGATGCCCTTGGCCACAGTCCATGTCTGGGGACACAGTGGCCTGTGCTTGGGGATACACAGTTTCCCAGGCTTAACCCCAGACTTTCAGTAGGTTTCTAGAGTCTGGTTTTTTGGGTTCTTGTGTGTGTGTGTGGTTGTTTTGTTTTGTTTTTGAGAGAGAGAGAGAGTGCACGTGCACAAGGCGTAGGGGGCAGAGGGAGACGGAGACTCCCTGCTGTGCAGGAAGCCTGGTGTGGGGCGCGATCCTGGGATCCCAGGGTCAAGACCTGAGCTGAAGGCAAACACTTAATCAACTGAGCCACCCAAGTGTCCCCAGAGTCTGTTTTTAATAAACACCCTGATGGTCCCGTAAGAACCAGCGGCCAGGCCAGCACTTGCCAACCCTGGCTGCATGTTAGCACACACCCCGCCCCCGCCCGCCCGCCCCCCCCCCCCCCCCCAGGAACTTTGAAAATTACCTGTCGCTGATGTCCGGTCCTGAATCAGATGCTCTGAGTGGGTCTGCACTCCCACTCCCCAGGTGACTCTAAAGTAGAAGCAGCTTCCAGACAAGAGGGATTAACCAGGGTAACGTGCAGTACACCAGAATCCTCAGACTGCAAACGAACCCAAACCTCTTTCACTGCAAAGGAAAAGCGCATGACCACATGGTCATGACTTATGTTGAAATAATTTCTTCTCTCGTGGCTTAAGTAAGCCAGCCTGTGATTTTACAGGTCTTACATGGGTCTCAGGCTGTCATCTTTTGCACAAAAACTAAAATACACTCTTTTTACACTTAAGAGTTTAAAAATTTGACAATCGCTGCATGGCCTGCCCTGGCATAACCTGCAGAGATGCCTGTGGCGGTGGCTCTGGCACTTTGCTGGGCATCAGAGTCACCCGGCATGCTTGTGGAAGCAGATTGCTGTGCCTGCCCCCAAGCTTCTGGTCCTTTCTAACGGGTGCCCAGGAGCTGCAGTTGCTGGCCAGGGGCCTGCACTTTGCAAATCCCTGCTCTGGGACTCCGAACAAGGTGTTTGGGAACTAAATAGAGGAAAAGGGGCTGTGGGCTCAGGTCAGTACAAAATAAGGACTCTAATGGGTACTAATCTCTGACACTGGAACTTATTGAACAGCAAACTGGTTATGAAGGCTTGAGATCATGCAATGTAGGTTTCAAATGAGAGCGTTATGACTCAGTCGGTTAAGCATCTGCCTTCAGCTCAGGTCATGATCCTGGGGTCCTGGGGTCCCATATCGGGTTCCTTGCTCTGTGGGAAGTCTCCTCCTGCCCCTCCCCCTCTTCTCTCCCGTATAAATAAATAAAATCTTAACAAAACAAAACAAAACATTGTAACTCTAGTGTGTGATGCTGAGAAGGGAGGACACAGGAAAATCCTGGTTGGAATTCTTTTTTTTTTTTTTTTAAGATTTTATTTATTTGACAGAGAGGGAACACAGCAGGGGGAGTGGGAGAGGGAGGAGCAGGTTTCCCCGTGGAGCAGGGAGCCGAATGTGGGACTCGATCCCAGGACCCTGGGATTATGACCTGATCCAAAGGCAGACGCCTAATGACCGAGCCACCCAGGTGCCCCCCTGGTTGGAATTCTAATGAGAGCACATCTTCATTTGGATTTACACTGTCATTTTATATTTATAGTGTTTTTGAGTGGCAAGTAAAGTAGAATTCGGGAGTTTGATGACTCACTGCCTCTTCATCCTAAGTGGGTTAGAGTAGTGGCCCTGAGTAAGACTGACCACCGTGCATTAGTTAATTGGGTTTGCAAAGGAGCCATTTCTTTGGCGCACACCAAAAGATGCTAATAATAGTAATTTGCTTCTGGCCCTGAAATGCTAACTGATGTGAGACATTTCCTAGGTTTAATTTTGTAATTTATTATCTTTTTTTAAAAGAGCAAAAAAACATTGTTGGTCCCAACACCGCGGCTGAGAACGGGGTTATTTAATAAGATCACACCACCTCCCGGGGCAACTAAAGACATCTTGAGAAAATGTGCCACCTCTCAGGTAAGTGCCGGAGGCCGCATCACCCACAGGGAGAGCACTTGTCAGCCGGGACTTCTGGTGAGTTAGAATGCATAAATCCACCACAAAACTGAGATTCAGTTTTCACAGAGCCAAAGAGTGGAGGCGGGAAAGTATTCAGCAATCCTATCAGTAAAGGAGCCAAGTAGAAAAACCACCAGTGCATATATTCCGTTTGAGTCACCTGGTTTCTCTTTTGTACCAAGTTGACAGATTGTTCCCTATTAAATTAAATTCCCTATTTAAAAATGAAGGGAAAATGAGTTATGTGGTGGTCTGGCGCCTTCTGGAGTTAACTAGACCAGCTGTGGTCTGGTGGTCCATAGGATTTTCTTAAGTGCCACCAGAGCAGCTGGGGACTCAGGAATTTCCAGAATACTGGGATTGGAAATTACCTCACCAGTTCCGAGTAATGGCTTTAGTAATTCAGTGATGTGGTTTTCTGGAGTGTTCACGATGTGGTAAAACTAAAGCTTATAAATTACTGCATTAGGGCGCCATGTGGGGGATTTGTCCTGTATTTTGCAGATAAAGAAATAGAATTTGGTGACTTTTTTCAGAGTCCTAGAGAGACCACAAGTCGTTTGATTTCTAATCTATTGGGAATTAAAAATTGGGCATAGAGATACTCCTTTTTAAAAAAAAGATTTTCCACTTAGGGTCTGATATTTAAAAATTGAGTGTTCATACTGTTGTTTATTGATAACCTTTTCCCAAAATAATAGATTGATACAGCTTCCAAAAGCACGTGTAATACAACAATAAAGTACGTATAGAAAAAAGTGCAAATGGAAAATTAGACAAATAAGAGACAGTCATGGTTCTGGCCCATGTTCAGAAATGCCAACCGCCTGCACTTGCACACACGGCCACGGATGGGCGCTCCCCAGAGCCGGCAGGGAGTGTGCTGACGAACGGTTCAGAAGCCGTGGGTTTGGGGCAGTACCAGCGCTTCCCTTTCTGGGGTTGAGGTCCAGGTCGCATGTATCTGAGGGCCCCTCACAGGAGCCTGTGGTGGGTGTGGTGGTCCGTGTTGCCCTTAACGGCATCCCCTCTGAAAGGTGGACACCCTGTTTTGTGTTGGCAGTAGTTCCTTGTAACGCGCCGGCCCTGGCTGGTCCCTTCCCAGTGTCCCTGAAAGTGTGGCTGGGCCTCGGGTAGAGCCGGACCAGCTTTCGTGACAGAACTTCACTAGGGATTGAGTAGCAGAGTTCGGGCTCTGTCAGCAGTAGGGATACAAGATACTGGAACCCGCCAGGACGTTTCCATTTTGATGGCACAGGGGAAAGAGGCTTTTAGGCCCCCATCTGTGTGTGGCTGTGGGTCCTGGTGCCGTCTTGATTTACTCAGCCGGAGCTTAGTGGCAGAAATACTGCCCCCATGCGGGTCAACTCCAGGAGGCTCAGATGTGGCCTTACTTTTTGGCAGAGAAGTCTCTGAATTTGTTCCTTACCGCCTTCGCCACCAGCACATCCCAGCCGCCTGTGCGATCTCGGGGTCTTTGTATTTATTCTCTAACTCAGGAGTCTTGCAGTAACCACCTCTCTGGGCGCACAGAAATGATTGTCAGCTGAGCTTTTGTTGACCAAACAGGACTGGGGAGACTCCTGGGTGCTCACACCCTATCTGGTCCGCAGAGTAGGTGAAGCTGACTCACGGAGGGAGGAGGAAGTCTGACGGACAGAGTTTTAACACAGGTTTCCGCTCGCCAAGGTTGCCAGCACCAAGCCCAGTACAACAGGGTTGAGGATGTGGGCAGGCCTTCCCACCGTGGGGCACGGCAGGCCGGTGACCGTGGTCTGACGCTGAGGCCTCGAACCAGCCCTCCGTACCGAGCCCATAGGTGACTTGTCCTGTACTCAGAGAGGAGCCATGATACCACACGCAGTGACTCTCCCGTGCCAGGCACCGGCCTGTGCAGGGTCCTCACTTGGCTCTTAGATTGACCTGTGGCCCTTGTCATCCGAGACTCGTGACCATCTCCGCCTCCCTACTCTGTAAGACAGGCCTCCGTTCGTTAGTGTAAACGTGCGTACTTCTGGTCCTTTTTGGTTGAACAAGTAATATGTTAGAAGTGAAGATGCTCCGTGTGACAGCCCAGTATTTTATACATTATCAGTCGGCCCCATGCATTTCTTGACCGCGTCTTGGGTGCTAAATGCACTACCTCCATGGTCTCCTTGCATCCTGGCACCAGTCCGACAAGGCAGTGGGTGACAGCTCTGCCTTAGAGGTGAAGACACTAAAGGTCAGCTCCCTCCTCTCCAGGTCACAGGGCTGAGAGGGATCTGGACCCGGTTCTCCATGACTCTGAGCCTGTGGTCTAACCACTGTGCTCTCCTGCCTTGTGGGAAGAAATGATTCGCTCGGTATTGTGAACTTAACACCTTACTCATTTGTGCTCTCAGTTCCAAGTGGCATCTTTCCTGCGGAAGAGATTGTGGGAAGTTTTCCTAAGATGGTTCTGAACCCTGGTTTTCCTAAAATGCCATTTCCACAATGCCGCGTGCTCGTTGCAGGGCGTGAGTGGGCCTCGTGCAGGAGGTTGATTCAGACCCTGAGTCCTCCTCGCCTGTGAACGGTGGCGGGGAGGGCAGCCGCTCGCTGCCCAGGAAGCATTCAGGCCCCCGTCTGTGTTCACAGGGCGTGAGGAACTACAGCACTCCGGTGGGCTTGGATTCCAGGGTTCTTGTGGACTTAGTTGTGGTGGGGTCCGTTGCAGTTTCTGAAAAAGGTAAGATTAAAATCTGGAACTCCTGGATGTGACCTGCAGCTTGACATTCTGCTGTCTGTTCATCTTTTAAACACTGACGGTAAGTAATTTCAGTTTCCTGGACACACGTCTGTCCTCTGAAACCACTGTGTCTCCCGTTCATTTTGAAGAATTAGCTCAGTTCCTCACACTCAATACCTTCACAGTATTTTCATTTTTCTTAGCAGGAAAAATAAAGTGAGATCATCTCTCTTCAGGTGGTGAAAGATATTTCCTCTATTCTTAAGCTGCTTGGAACTGGAGCCGGATTTATTTGTAGTGTGTCAGTAAATAGTTGGTTTTGGAGAATCTCCAGTGAATGGAAAAACATTAAGTACTAGACCTTGGTTCTATTAGGAAGCAGCAGCCTCTGGGCAACACAGGGCATCCCGAGCCTGCCTGGGGAGGCCTGGGGCTGTGCCGCTCAGGCAGGTGACGAGGGAGGGTGTCCCACGCTGCCGTCTGCCCTCTGCCAGGCCGCCTGTGGGACTTGGGCCCCTGTGGTTCCCCTGGGACCCCTTCCCCCTCTGCCGCTCTACCCCGGGCCCGGCTCGACACTCTTGGGAGGCGATCTGGTTATGGTGCTGCTCATACTGGAGCGGGCCCAGTGGGTTCCAGGAGAGGTCAGCCTGTCACAGACTTGGCTTGCACAATGTGGCCTGCGCCTCCTGCTGGGAAAGCATTCTCTTTGCTCCTTCCCCTCCCAGAGGAAGGAAGACTGTTCTAAGATCCCCATCCTTAAAACTGTTCCTTTGGAAATTAACCAGCTAAAGCCAGTATCTTCCTTCGAGAGAGGTTTCCAACAAACGGTTGGTGAGAGATGCTCTTAAGTCATTCATTCCAAATCCTGCGCGTTGTGTTTTTAAATGTTGGCCTTTGATATCCTCACCTGGAGTACAGGGTGTTTGCCAGCTCTCTGGATTAGTACGTGAGACATTGTAGTGCCTCGTTCTTTGCTTTCTCTGTACTCCCAGTTGTAACGTTTTATCTGTCATCAGGGATGGGTTCCCACGAGCATGCGCTTCCTGGGTGCCCACTGTTGGCCAGGGGTCAGGCCAGCCCTGGGGGGTCTCTGCCGTGGGCCCACAGCGAGCCGGCAGAGCAGACACGGCAGCTGAACTCTGGTATGATGTGCTCGGTGCTGCACACAGAAGTCAGAGCTGCCACTGGGGGAGTCAGAGGAGCCGCCCTCTTCCCAGATGCCACCGTCGGCATTTCCTCGTGTCGACACACACGCTCCGCGTTCCGTGTGCGGGTCATGTTTGTCCTTCTGCTTTCCCAGCACGGGCAGCAGCACAGACAGCACTTTGTGCCCTGCTCGATGGTGTCTGGCCAGGGTCTTTTCCCATCCACGCAGACCAGTGGGCACTTAAGATGTCGCCAGCGTTTGGTTTGGGCTTTTACCTTGTAGCACACTAAAGTGAGGTGTAGTTTTGTGTGCCTTCGAGGGCCATCCGTGGGATAACTCCAGTAGAGGAATTGTTGAACCCAAGGGTGGACGTGAAATCCTGGTGACTTTTGCCAAATAACCCGCCGGAAAGGCTGCCTACCTCACATGGCCAGCACCATACGCCTCACCTCTCTCCCTGATCCCTCGTGAGTAACTAGAACCATCAGACTTCCGTGTTTACTGATCCACTGGTGAACAGTGGTGGTTCTTGTGCCATCCGATTGGCCTTTAATGGGGAGGGAAGATGGTCATTGCGCACGTTTGCCGCTCACCTGCCTGCCTCTGTCTGCGCATCGTCCTGTCCTTGCCCGTTTCTCCGCTGCACTTTCGCACGTTTAATTTGCTTGGTGATTGTAAAAGTGGCAGGACAGATGAGAATCTCTGAAAGACGTGTGGGCAGTGATACCCTTGGTGAGGATGCTGACGCTGCTGTTAAGCTGAAGTTAGAATTTCTGCAGTGGCCTGGCCTTCCTGATAGTGGGGTACGTCGGGTCTTGTGCCAGCCAGGGGTGTTCTGCATTCTTACCAGCTCTGTAGCTTCCCACGCACCTTCACCTGAGCCTTCCGCAGGGCCCCCTAGGAGTCCAGTACGGGACTAGCTCTGCCAGCCCCGGCCCTCTTCCAGGGACTGCTGGGCTTTTCAGAAGACAAGGGGATGTCCTCTTAAAACACATAGCTCTGATTTTAATTTTTATTTCCCCTCCAGGAAAATTGATTAAAAAGATTTTGGTTTTAGTAGGAATTTGTTAACTTAGTTTTTTTAAAAACTACTCTTTTGGGGCATCTGGGTGGCTTAATCGTTAAGCATCTGCCTTCAGCTCAGGGCATGATCCCGGAGTCCTGGGAATGAGCCGCGCATCAGGCTCCCTGCTTGGCAGGAAGTATGCTTCTCCCTCTCCCACTCCCCCTGCTTGTGTTCCCTCTCTCTCTCTGTCTCTTTCTGTCAAATAAATAAAATATTTATTTAAAAAAAACAACAAAAAACTCTTTCTTTGCTTTTAAATGTGAGTTTAGCTCACATAAACGCAGGTTGCGTTTTCTTTTTTAACACATAAAAGGCTCAAGCTTCGCATCACTGCGCATACGCATCACCTACGTATGCAGCGTCAGCATGCCCCTGAACCCCACCGTTGAGGGCAGCCTGTGGGCTTTCTGTGGAAGTTTCTAAGGAGGTACCAGGGATACTGAGTCCAAGTTTCTGTTTTCACTGCGACCTAATGAAACGTTTCCTCCTGAGACCCTGATGCTCTGCATATCTCTTAGGCTGGAGAATTGGGAAGGGAGAAGGTTACGCCGATCTGGAATATGCCATGATGGTCTCGATGGGAGCAGTCAGCCAGGAGACGCCCGTGGTCACCATCGTCCACGACTGCCAGGTGCTGCCCACGGACGGGCCAAGCAGAGCTACTGCCGCACCCACCCGAGAGCGCGGGCGGGTGTCTGGGGGACAGGCTGGTGTCTGTCTGCATCCCGCGTCTGCTGCGAGTGTGGCGTCAGCCAGAGCTGGATCTGTGTGGCAGTGAAGCCTTTTCCCCATGGGGCTGGCAGCCCCGTGCTTCTGTGCAGTGCAGTGAGCACAGGAGCCACGTCCCCGTCACCTCCCTCACCCACTTCTGTTTGACCAGGTCCTTGACATACCGGAAGCGCTGCTTGAGGATCACGACCTCACAGTGGACTACATTCTCACTCCGACGAGAGTCATTGCCACGGGGTGTGAGCGCCCAAAGCCAACGGGAATCTTGTGGTCCAAGGTGGGTCCTGTGGCCAGCAGTGGCCGGTAGCTCAGAGACGTCTCCTCTTGCGTGGTAGTCTCTGGCATGGCAGCTGTCCCTAGGCCCAGCACGTCTGCGCGTTAGAATCATCCATAAGCTTTTGAAAATTCAGCTCCGCATCACAGTGTCCAGGCATGGGCCCGAGAGTCTGCTTTGCAAACCTGTGGGATTCTGGTAAGCAGCCAGGTTCAAGGTCTCCTGCTGCAAGACACCAGTTCTAGGCGGCAGGAGGAACAGTCCACTCAGAGGACCAGTGCCGTGACACGCTGCTTGCCAGCAGGTTTCATTTCTGAGAGTTGTGTCCCACCGTCCCGGCCACGACAACGTACTGTCTCGTCAGCTTTCCTGTTCTAAGTGGAGCTTGGCTTGCTGTGACCTGGGTTTTCAGGCAGTACTCACAGCCTTCGTAGCTGATGCCTTTGTGACTTCTCTCTGCAGAATAGTCAGTGCACGCGTTACGTTAGTCTGCAGGAGGAGTGCTGTCCCGGAGGCCAGCCTATAGGTTAGGATCCCGCCTGCTGGCAAGCAGCCAGAGTTACTGAGGAAAGAGAGTTGTGCTTCATTTGTATTGAAGCCATTGATCCATGTCTTACCTTCCTTAAATCTGAATCATCGGAGTTGGAAAGCAGCCTTCTCTTGGCCATGGAAAACCAGTAACATCCACCTCCAAGGTTGACAACAAAATGAAACACCACGGCACAGTGGCCCTTTCTCACAAACGCCACAGGCAGGTGGTTTGGGGGCTGCCTGGGGCCTGTACCCCTTCCAGGTTAGCCCCGATAAAAGTGGAGAGGAGGAGCACGCATGACGCGGAAGTGAACGGATGGGTCTCTCTGAGTGCAGGCCGAGTGCTACGGGGAAGGCAGTGGCACCCTTTGTGAATATTCAAATATCCCTTGGTGTCTTTCAGAAGAACTGTGGTTTACCTGGGAATTTGGGTCCACAGCTTCTCTTTGAGTGGAGGCTCCTCCACGGGTCAGAGAGGTGAGGTGGCATCTGCTCACAGCCGAGAGGATGGGCCTGGGGAAGCTGCACAGGGACTAGTCACAGGGAGGCTGCGGGTCCCTTGGAGGCCAGCACTTCATAGATGAGGGCCGCCCGCAGCCCACCTTAGGACGATTCCGGGTGGTCTCTCCGGGAAGAGAGAAAGATGTGCTGCTTTGGGGAATAGCCACAGTTACATCCTGCTGATTTTAACAAAAATTAAAAATAGCAACAGAGGATGTTATTGGTCACGTTAGGTGAAGAGACTCCCTGTGTGTGAAAATCACATCCAGCAGAGGTACCAGCGACACGGCTGGCCACACTGTGTGCGGCCTCTCGGGGCCAGCGCTGTTGGCTGACATCCCAGCTGTCTCACCCTCTTCCTGGAACGTCTCATCACTAGCCTAGGCAAGAATTACAAACTTGTAAGATGCCACTTCTCATCTTGGGATCCTGTGTTCTCTGTTCTTCCGCCCCTGGGCCTCCTTTTGGATGAATCACGGGGAAGCAGCGACTTTCTCCAGTCCCTGGGGCTTCTGTTCCGGCCTTGCTGTGTGGGCAACCAGAGTGAATTTTCATCGACACTGGGAAAACCGTCCCTGAATTCCACCGTAGCCTTGGGGAGGGGCGGGGCAGTTCAGTGCTGGGGTGTGGTATTATTTCGTATGGGGCCTTTGATACACATGGCACACCCTTCTGTGATTTTCACAGACTCATCATCATGTAGGTATTAGAATCCCAGAATTTGTCTCTTGTGTATTTCGTTGGAATATATAGAATCATTGTTCCTTCTAAACAGTGTAGACGTCGTCAGAATACGTACAGAATGTGATACATTTTTTAACTTCTTCCTACACAAAGATTGTGCAACATTTGACTCCCTGGCCTTTGTCCCACATTCTCAGAGATGTGCGTCGTGTCCCCGTGTGGGGACCAGCCTGCTACGGACTCAGCTGTCACTACTGGGGACAGCAGGCTTCCTCCACCTCCGCCTGCTTTTCTCTGTCTGTGCCTTGTGGTTTTAAAGATGGGAGACCAGCTGGGACAGTGGTTTAGAGAGTTTAGGAGTCGCAGCAATGTCTCAGTCCTCAGTCGCTTTCCCTGTGATCTTGGTATACCCTCTGCAAGCCCCCCGTTTGTTTATCTGTAAAGCGGGGTGCTGTCCGTGCTGACCTCACAGGCAGTACACACGAAGTGCCCTCTGAACTTGGCCGTTTTCGCTGTTGTGGCTGTCACAGGTGTGAAACCCCAGTCAGTAATTGTGAGAAACACACCTGGACACTGTCGCCGCGGCAGAGTCCTTAGAGTTACCTCCGAGTGCACCGAGCCACGATGGGGCCTCGCCCGTGTCTCTCCATGGCCCTGTGTTACCACCGTGTGCCCTTTACTCTGCCTCTCAGTGATGAGAAAGAGACGTTCCTTGTGGAAGCTGCGTCTGCTCTCTTCATGTGGGGTCCTTCTCTCCCTCGGGGTGGCCTCTCACCTGGTGGCCTGTAGAGCTCTGGGAGACTCGACCGTGTCCGAGCTACAGGCTGCCTCCCCTGAGAACCGAGCGCTCCCTGAGCCCCGCTCTCCCCGCGGATCCAGTAGGTCTGCCCTGGCAAACGGAGGTGCTTTCCCTGGGGTCTCCGCCGGGCCGGTGCGGTGTAAGAGACCCGGCCGCTGGGGTGGGTCCTGAACCTCTGGGCAGCACGTCCGGCTCAGGCGGTCGTGAGGTTTCTGGGACAGTAATCCAGGTGTCCCTGCCTGTGGACAGCCGTATTTCAGGTGACCTGCAGTGGCTCAAGCCATCTGCCTGCATCCCTTAGCTGTGGCAGGAGTGCACCAACAGTGGCCGGAGGCCCCTGCAGCAGCTTCCAGCAGCTCCCCCACAGTCCAGTCGGTTCCCGGGGCTGTGAGGTGTCGGGTGGGCCATGACAAAGCAGGGAAGTGTTCTGCTCCGGAGCCCGGCTGCCTGCTAGAGCCGCGTGAGCTCCTGGAGAGCGGCAGCAGGACGGGGCCCTCTGCGTGGGGAGGGCTCCCCTCACAGAGCCCCACCGGGCTGAACTTCCGGACAGTCGAGACCCATACCTCTTCTACTACTCTGCTGAGCTAGAACGAGGCAGGGGGAAGGTGAAGGACTTACTTCTAGAATTCCTTGGAGCCATGGTCGGGCAGTGGGGTGTGGCTGCAGCTCCAGAGAGAGCCAGGGCACCCATGAGACTGGTCCTTGCCACCAAAGCCACAGATCGAAGGACTGCTTCCCAACCCCCTTGCTCCCCACAATAACTGGAAAAGGCACCATCACTGATTACAAAGGAGAGCAGTGTTACACCACTGACGAAAACCTGGATGTCTGCTTTTCTCAGTTATTTTTTTCTTAGTTAAGGAAATGGGATTCTGCCAGGGTCATTCTTTTGTAGATAGACTCCAAGAAACAGTTCTGTAGTCTTTCCCACATGGTCACCATGCCCTGTTGATTTACTTGTTGGGAAAGACAGATGCCTTGAGAAAAAGGGTTTGGGAAAAGGACTTCTGTGAGAAACAGCCGTTCCGGGACATTGACACTTGCTTTCCGATCACGTTTACCAGCATCGTTGTCTGGAAACGACAGCGAAACGTGAGCTGACACCCCCCACAACCGGGCCAGCGATATAGAAAGGCTGATAGTTGTTTCTAAAAAGATACGCCATGTTTAACTGAACTTCTAGGAATCTGTCCTAGAGAAATACTTAAAAATTTAGATAGAGATGTGTGGGTACCCAGTGTAATATGGTGCCTTAAAGTGTCCCAACCCTGTAACTTTAAGTGCATACAGCCTTTTTTAAGAGTATTTAATGGCATGAGAAAACGTGGTATAATATTAAGTGGAAAAAGCAGAGTATAAATTTATACGTGTTTGGTATATCGTTTTATATTCTCTTCGTTATGTTAAAACATGCATAGAAAAAAGATGGAGGGCTGCCTGGGGGGCTCAGTCAGTTAAGCATCGCCTCTTGATTTTAGCTCATGTCACGACTGCAGAGCGGTGGGATTGAGCCCCATTTTGGTCTCTGTTCTGGGGGTGAAGCCTACGTGGGATTCTCTCTCTCCCTGTCCCTCTACCATCTCCCCCCACAAAATTAAAAAAAAAAAAAAAGATTGAAGTGTATCCGAATATTAACAGTAGTTATCTCTGCAAGTTGGGATTTCAGATTACTTTTCATTGGTTTCTAAATTTCCTGCAGAAAGTATACACTTCTATAGTCAACACTATTCAGTAGAGAAAACGGGACATTTGAAACCATTTCCCAAGGGCAACCTTCTGCCCGGGCGTGTTAGAGCTTCCACAAGGAGCCTCTATTCTCTGCATACTCTTAAGTGGTAAAAATGAGAACCCAAGACGCAAGACGGTTAGGTGTGTGCCGCTTCTTAGAAGTCATGTGCTTGTGCATGGCCGTGACACCGGGCTGTCTAAGCTCCTTGGGCCAAGCACATGCCTGTGTGTGAGGCGGGCCCCACGGGCCCTATTGCTGGGAGTTGGGTGTAGAACTGAGCCTAGAGCTGCCGGGCATGAACTTGTCCCACACTCGGCCCTGGGCTGGCCCAGCAGGAGGGGACCTCACTGCTCTTGTGGGACTGTGACCCTGCTGCCTCCCCCCGAAGAGCACAGGATAGGCAGGAGCGGTGGTTTGCAGGTGGATGCTGGCATCTTGTTGTGGCAAGGGTTTGGAGGTGACCACGTATACCAGAAAATAAACAGTTTTTCTTAGTGACTTCCGGGGCCACTCCCAAGTAGAACCATCTCCTCGATGGAGGGCATGGCCGGAAGCAGTTACGATGTGTGGTCATTGCCCTGCTGGTCCTTTGGCACCCACAGGAAAAGCATACTTATAAAGGACTAGCGCCGTGGGGGCTTGCTAGTAAGTGACACGTTTGATCGACTATGTGCAAAAAGATGTCTTAAATGAGCCCAATTATCATTAAGAGACCCTGTAATTGGAAAGCAAATACTGCAGGGCGTGAATAATGTCTGGACAACAGTGCATTCAGTGACTCTCCTGCATGCTTACTCTGGAGAATGATTTCGCGGTGGTCATTTGAAAGTTATGTATCTAAAAGTATTTTCGATCAATGAACAGTAAGTGTTAGTCTCATGCAAGACAACTACTAATTTTTTTTTAGACTTTTTTTTTAAATATTTATTTATTTGACAGAGAGAGAGAGAGATCACGAGTAGGCTGAGAAGCAGGCAGGGTGGGGGGGAAGCAGCCTCCCTGCTGAGCAGAGAGCCCGATGCGGGGCTCGATCCCAGGACCCCGAGATCATGACCTGAGCCGAAGGCAGAGGCTTTAACCCGCTGAGCCCCCAGGCGCCCCGACAACTACTAATTTTTGTGAAAGTTGTATTTCACATTAGAAAGACTGACGGTGTTCCTGTTTCTTTGCCGGCAGCTGCTCAGGCACGTCCTGACATTTTAGAATGACAGGGATTCTGGAGATCATCCCTCCCAGTCTCTGTGTTTTCTGGTCAAGTAAAGTGAGAGCCAAGAAAAGCGACAGTTCCAAAATTATGAAGCCAGTGGGTAGGGGAGGCAAGATTAGAACCGGGCTCTCGTCCTGGGTTGGCCACAGGTGCCTTGAGAGTGAGATTTCTGGTCTGTATTGGATTTAGCTTGTATTTCTGGGGGACAGGATTGTTCATTTAATCTTTAAGGAGAATGTTTATAAAAGACATCTGTAAGCATTAGAGAGGAGTGGGTATGGCATATAAAAAAATCTCATTTGCTCTGTTACAACGGAATGGAACGGTTATAGAAAAGCAGACATTTTTTTTTTATGTTTGATTAATGGGCAGAATCTTTCATTTCACATGGCACGCTCACAGAAGGTAACAAATGTTCCTAATTGTTAGCCAGGAAAAACAGCAGAGCCCTGCCGTGGGGCCGTCCTGAGTGTGGAGGTGGAGTCGGCCAGTCCGGTTGGTGCACAGAGGTGTCTGTGTCGGCTGAGGGAGAGCCACCAGCCCAAGCCACTCCGCAGAGAGCACAGAAATGGCAGACAGCTGGGAAAGTGGCAAAAGCCACCTTGTAGACAGGGAGATTTTTCCATTTAGAACTTGCGGGCACAGAAGCATGAGCTGACATCAAGCTTTGTCATTTCTTACCCAAAAAACATCCTGCTCTCGAGATGAGCCATTTTACGTGAAGGTGACGCATTTGACCATTTCCATTTCTAAAGATGCGCGCGCGCGCGTGTGTGAGAGAGAATGTGGCGGTGCTGGAGACTTAGTTCATAATCTGTGCATGGTTAAAACATTTTTGTTATTCAGCTGATGATAGTTTGTCCATGTGCCAGCTCGGGATAAGGTAGCTCCCTGTGACGTGCAGAGAAGGATGTATTTTTGCTTCATATGACACGTTTTAAATGAATTTCTGCTGCGTGAGTGTGGAGCCCTGCCCTGTGGGCTGGGTTTCCTGAGAACACTTCCTGAGGGAAGCCTGTGGCTCCACCGGGCAGAAACACGTGGGAGTTTTAGGACCTGGGGCAGTCCCCCGAGCCAGACAGCCCCGAGGGGCCTGGAGGCGCGCCGTTTGCCGGGGAGGGGTGGGGGGGAGGGTTGGTCTTGTGCTCCCGTCTACTGGTGTCGCAGCGGAACGACATTCAGTTTTTCCACCAAAGAGTGCAGTCACATGTTTCTTCAGATTGTAGTGGCAATTTTAAATTGGATCATCCTTTCTAAATACTAGGTCCTAGTAGCTTGAGTCACCCTTAAGAATGTAATTATGACCATTTTAGAGTCAGTTAAGCATCCCATTCTAGTTCTCAGCTCAGGTCTTAGGGTTGTGAATTTGAGCCCCGAGCTGGGCTCCATGTTGGGCATGGAGCCTACTTAAAAAAGAATCTAATTATGACCAGTTTAAATCTGTTTTGAAATACTCTGAAAGGACACGAGAATCTGAACTCTCGCAGAAGGTGGAATGTGGGTGCGGGAAGGAGTTGGGTTGGCTGGGACTAAATCATCTCTAGGATTCTTTGGGACCAGAGCCTCTTAGGGTACTGGCCCGGAGCTTAGTCATCTTTGGATGAGTCCGCCCAAAAGAATTGCAGAGAGTCAAGTGGAAGAAAACGTCCTTTTGGTTAGAAAAGGGTAGTTACATTGCCTGCCCATCTCCATGGCACAGACGTGGTTTTTGTTTGTTTCTCTGCGTCTCAATAACGGGGAACATTAGAAGGAGTGGGTCTGTCTTTGAGCAGTCTGTGGCAGCCAGGCCTCTGTATGCTACTCTGAAGACCCCAGTAGAGAAGGGCCCCCTGCAGAGGCTTCTGACACGGCCGTGCCTGGGAGCAAGGACACCGTCCACTTGGAGAGAGCTCTGAGCCGTGGCAGGGCTGTGCCAAGGTGGAGAGTACCGTCTCCTTGGTGCTAGGAGGGAGAACCAGGTATTAAATTAATGAGGATCAGGAGCCTTAAAGTTTGTGAGAAGGTACTCGAGTCGACTATTCTTAGGTGTTTGAGTTGCTTTGAATCTTCCTCTGAATCACCGATCCTTAACCTGGGGCCTGTGTGTCTCTTGTGGTTTGGAGATCTCTGAATAGAGTTTGGGAGATTGCACACAAAATTGCTGGGGACTCATTCTCGGGAGGGAACCCCAGAGGAAGGAACGCTCTCTCAGAGGTCTCTGACACTGTGGCGAGGATAAGAACCATTACTCTAGTTACACAGGATTCGGAATACAACGAGAACACTGTTATTAGTTGAGCTGTTTATTTTGAGAGGGAAGTTTTACCTGTCTGACTCACATGCTGATCTGTATTCTTTTTTCTTTTCTTTTTTTGCTGATCTGTATTCCGACTTAGCCGTGTTTGCGTGAAGTCCTGTGTTTGGACCATTGCCCGCCTCTTAGTAATTGGCCGTTTCCAGGGTTTGTGCCCTAAAGAAGGACAGAAAGCATCTCTGAGGAACGGGGATTGCTAAGAAGGACTAGAACAGTGTGTTGCTGTGTCTTTTCTGTCGTGCGACTTCTCAAGTGAGAGAGGACGGGTTCTGCCCCAGCGCCACACCCCGTGTGCCGGCTGCACCGGGCTGGAACCATCAGCCTCCACGCTGCAAGCCGGATCCAGGCAGCCCCTGTGCGCGCAGGCCCCACTTGTCAGTGCTAGTTCTCGAGGGCCAGGAACCGCCTCATGTTTTAAGGTTCTTCTACTGCCTCCTTTGTTGCAGCTTCCCCAGAAGCCAAGCATCTCCTTTGTATAGGAATTCTGTGCCTTGAGACTTAACATTTTGCAGAGTGTTATCTGGTAGCTTGACCCATTCATTGCTAGAAAGCGTTTTCAAAAGTGGGGTTCGGTTTCAGATTTGCCTTGTTTCTGCGTTTTCAGTGACCCCTTGAAAGGCTTGGTCCCTGAGAAATGCTCCTCCAGTGGAGGTGGGGAGAGGGAGGAGGCCTGGGTGGCTCTCTTAAAGGTCCCATCCCTCCAAAGGCATAAGTCGGGAGGACGGAGCAGGCATGGAGGCACAAACCCCCTTTATTCTGGAGGTCACCAGGCGGATTGCCGCTTGTGACCGTGGAGCCCTCCTTTCAGTAACCTTACTTACTGTCCCTTTTACGTAGGAGGCCTTGGGTTTTCTGCTTCCTGGGCCTCTAGGAGGATAGAGAAGGCCATTCCCGCTCTGCCCGCTGCCGCGGCCTGTCAGGCACAGTCCAAGGAGCCCGTGCAGAGTGGCTCTGGGGATCGCAGACTCACTGGAGCTGGGCAGTGGGGGGTCAGAGTGATTAAGACAGAGGGGTCCTGCTCCTCCAAGAACCACGTTGGAGCACGGGGGCGGCGAGGCAGAGGCTCCTGTGCAGTTTGATTTCTCTTCCCTCCTGACCCAGTTCGGACACCCGGAGAATAGCCAGAACTGCTTTGCTTTTTCAGATCAGCTGTGAGGTGATGGGGAAAATCCCAATACTCAGAAGCCTTCGTTACCGAGAGAGGCAGGCTGGGAAAGATGTCACCCTTCAGGATGAGCCCCGGCACCTTCTGGGAACCGGCAGCCAGCAGCCACCTCCCCCGAGCACTGTCCGAAGACCCCAGGACCCACCCCAGCCCGAGTCCTGTTCCGGGCAAGGGGAGGATGGGCCTTCTAACACTGTTTTCATCGGGAACCTTCCCCAGGGCACCCGAGTGAGTGAGCTGAAGAGAGCCCTCCGAGAACGGGGTGCAGTCCCCCAGAGGCTCACGTGGCACGGGCCACAGCGCAGGGCCTTCCTCCACTACGAGGCCCCCACCTCAGCCCAGCAGGCTGTCTCCTGCTTGCAGGGCTTGCGCCTGGGCGCTGCCCCCTTGAAGGTGGCGCTGGCCGGGCAGCAGAGGGCCGGAGGCGCGACAGGCAGCTCTGCGGAGGAGCCGTCCCCCGACCGTCGCTCGGCTGTCCCCGACCTGTGGTGATGTGCTGCTCCGGTCCCCGTGGAACCTCGGGGGCCTGTGCAGCGGCCTCCGTGGAGTGTTGCTACGCACGCTGTTTTGGGCCCGGTCCTTGCCGGGACGTGCCAGCCGCCGGTTACTGCCTGGGACCTCCGGATGAGTAGGAAGGTGGCCAGTGGTGCACTGCCAACGTGTCCAGGCCCGGCTCTGAGTGGGTCCTTCAGCCTTCCGGCTCGCGGCGACAGCCGTGCTGGTGCGTCTGGTAGCTCACAGGCTGTGGGGGACGGAGCGGGTGATGAACAAGTGGGAGTACACAGTGACCGAGGTGAGGGGCGCCTGTGCTCTGGATTTGGGAGTGGGGGAGAGGCCCTCGCCGGCGTCGGGTGCCGAGCACGCGCTGCGGTCCCCGGATCCTTGGTCTGGTAGGCCGGCAGGGGGAGAGCTCTAGCCACACCGCAGAATCCACGTCCCCTGGGTGCAGAGTGCTTGTCACAGCTCAGTGCGAGTGTCAGCGATGGAGGGCCAGTGTGATGGGCGGGTGGCGCCCTCTCACTTCGGTGCCCTCCTCACCTCTCCAGCCTCCCGCCGTCTCCGTGAACACCTGCACTCTGCGCGGTCTTGTAGGAGCTCTCGTGGAGAAAGCTGTCCCGGCCTGCGTCACAGACACTGACGGGGTGCTCACGCTGATCGGCCCAACACCTGATGTTTCTTGGTTTTTTCCTCCAGTTCTCTGTTCCTCAGAAACAAAACAGGATTTTGACTGAACAGTGTTTTTTAAACAGAAGTGCTTTCGCAGTTGATACTGGGCAAAAAGTCAAATTAAGCATTTAAGTGGCAAAATTTTAATTTTTTCACCAGAAGGTCTTACTGAATATGTTATAAGCACACAATCATACCTCAGGAGCGTGTGCCTTGCATGTACTTTCAATAAAACCAGGAGGCACTATCTCCCTTTGCAAAAGCATTCTGTCATTGGTTTTACGTGAGAATACCGTGGAGATGTCAGAGAGTCGGCCCTTAGAAGGCTCACTAAGTGCAGGCTCCTTTCCCCAGGCGTCATGAATAAAGCGAAGGGCAGAAATAACTGAAAAACAGGCTAGCACCTTTCCTTTGGGCTTCTGGGCCCACGGGCCCACTTTTCTTTGCCTGAACCGTCTACCATGTCCACGCGACTGACGTCGTTTTGTCACCTGGCGCTCAGCTCAGAGTTTTTTGGTTTTTTTTTTTGGAGGGGGTGTTTGTTGTTGTTGTTTTCTTCTCATAATTTTTTTTTCTGTATTTGACATATTCTGGCTTAGTCTTTGTTGACTTTTTTATCCTTGACCTGTCACCATTAGAGTAGTACTCCAGGAGGTCAGGGAATGAGCCTATGGCTGTCCTGTTCACCTCGCGCCGCACCCCAGCTGCGAGGGCACCTGGCAGATACACAGCAGCCCAGGAAAAACGGGAGACAAGGATGGATGCATTGGAAGCGAGAGAGGGAGGAGCGTGCCTGATCTCAGCGCTGGGACCGTGTCCTGTGCCCGGCACCAGCCTGCCTCAGGCTGTGGCGTCGTCCCTCCCAGTTAGGCCAGCTTGCTTGACTTTGCTGTCAATCATCCAGACATCCAGATACGTTGCTAGACATGTCATCTGAATGAATTCATTGTTTTGTATTTGTGGGAAATAGTTTAGTGTAAGCAAAACCCCAGATCCAAGCGCCTGAGATGTAAGTGACCCAGAGGTACCAGCCTGCACGCCTTTTCTCCTGCTCTGCTGTGGACAGCCCGGGAGTGACAGTCTCTCAGGGCCTCCAGGACGAGTGCTCACAGTATAAGGCAGGTACTCAGTGACCTGGCTTTTTGTTCCCAAGACTTGGGTATCAGTGATGGTGGCGATGGCCCTGGAGCCACTTCCCAGATTATAGAGTGTCATCAGTGCTGAGACCAGTGGAAGTGGGCAGGGGCGGCAGCAGCACTGAACTTGCTGAAGACCATGTTCGTGAGGGGTTTCTCTTGGGCACACCATCTAGAAAGGCCTGGGAGAAGAGCCCTTTCTGCCTCGGGGGAGACCAGGTATGGTGTGGTCTGGGCCTGGCGTATGGGCTTTTCCCGGGACAGAGGAAGGCACGCACAACTTAGGTTCCCTGGCCTGAGACCCCACGGCCCGGCCCCTCCCCAGCCCCCAGTGGACTAGGTCGTTGAACTGGGGGCAGTCCCTCCCGTTTGAGATCGGAAAGTCTGTGACCACACAGTGAGAAAGCAGAACCCGAGGAGAAACCACTTAGCCTGTTTCTGGAAAACATACAGTCCACAATACTGGTGAGTAAACAGAAAGCAGATCGACACGGGGCCTTTGAAAGCCTGTCTGTGTAGAGGGACCTGTTACAGGAGGTGTGAAGGAAGAGCGTGTGTGAAAAAGATTTACTCCGTGAAGCAAGCAAGTTCCAGGCCGCATCTGCTCCGTACTGCTGAAAAATTTCAGGAACCGGTTTTCATGTTTCTGTGAAAAAGTTGAGTGAATTTTTGCCCTTTTCTGCTCAGGGATCAATAAAGATATTTTTGAAATGTGCAAATACATGGTATAACATTGAAATTTGTCCTAGAAGGTGTGACGTAGAGAAGAGAGAAGTCCTCCAGCAGGAAGGCTGGAGGTGAGAACGAGAGGCGAGGCCCTGGCCAGCCGCTCCCGGAGCCCCTGCCGGAGGAGGTCGCGCGGAGCGAGGTCTGCAGTGAGCCGCCTGTGCCCTCGGACGAGGGGCACCTCTGCAGACAGGAGCACGTGCCAGAGTCCCCAGTCACCTGAGGATGGGCAGCATCTCGAAACGGTAGCCAGCCCTTGCCAGTATGGGAATCAGAAGGTGATTCGAAGGCCATCTTATCCTTTACAAAGAGAATAAACCAGTACGGAAAACAGTTCTTAGAAATAAAAAATGTCATAAACTTAGTCCAGCTGAAGGCCCAATCGATGCACATACAATGAGCTGGGAGACGAAGGAACAGGATTCTGACATCAGTGCAAGGGGAGTAGAGAAGTATGAAACAGTGAAGGAGATAAAACTTCCTTTAGCTAAGGAAAGATTTGACTTTGTGTTGAAAAAGTCTTCAAAGTCCAAACCAGTGAAAGTATATAAATTTGTGGCCTTCCCCAACATTGTCAGTGCCTTAATGAAAGCTTTTTAACGCAGTAGCAACAAGAATTATTAAGTGTTTGGGAATACACCTAATGAGCTGTCCAGGGCTCGGATGGATAAAATTATAAAACGTTGCTGAAAAAATGGAAAGGTCTGAATAAAAGGACATGCTGTGTTCTAGTAGTTCTCCCCGTGCTTAGAATCCCAGCAGGGTACTTTCCCGGAGCTTGTGTGGGTGGGCAGCGATGCGTGGTCAGGAGTGAGGGAAGGGGCTTTGCCCTCGGACGCCAGAACCTAAAGCAGCCGGTATCCGTGAGTCCTGACAGCAGTGAGGCCGGACAGCGAGTTCGGACGCAGGTGGGAAGCCGGAACGAAAGAGTGACTGCAGAGGGAGGACTACATCCTACACTACGTCCTACTGCACGTACAAGTAAATTCCAGGCTAGTTGGATGTTGAAATATGAAATATGAAAGAATTTGGGGATCATACCAGAGAGCATAGTATCCCATCAGTAGCGTTGGGATAGGGAAGAGCACCATAAGAAAACAAAAACAACCAACCCTGAATTTAAGGAGGAATTTATTCCTTTGCTCCCCCTTGGAACGTCACATTTTGGTTGGGACAGAATCCCGAGGAGCCTCCACAGTGAGCTCTCTGAAGAATACTGCAGTTAGGGTAACCGGGGCATTTTAGGCAGTTATGTAGTTAGTATATATTTTTTTTTTAATGCTGCCAGATGCAACAAGGAGCCTCTTAAACATGAGCTTATATAAAAATCTGGCGCCCCAGCCCGTCTGCCCCCTGGGCTGTGGGTCGGCCCTCCTGCTCTCCCTGGAGCCTCAGTAGTTCTCTTCCAGTGGCCCTCCCGTGCTCTACCCTGGACACCACGTAAGGGGAAGGAAGCCGGTGCCGACAGGACTGCAGGTAAGCATGCTGAGAACAAATGTGCCCGAGAAGAGCTGGCACCGCTGAAGCCACAGAGAGCTGGCATCGGGTGACGGGGTACCGGAGAGGGCGAGACGTCGGGAGAGCAGCAGAGAGAAGCAGTAACCAGGTCGAGGGGTGGTAAACCTGAAGCCCCCCGCCACCCCTTCCCCTGCCCCGCAGCGGACCTCAGTCTTCGGGAGGCCTTCCTGCTGCACTCCAGGAGCCTAGGCCAGGTGGTCTTACTGGGCGGGGGACGATGGAGCTTTCTGTCTTCTTGCCGAAGGGGCGAAAGTGAGGCTTCCTTCCCTTCACCACCTCTAATCATCCTGGGAAGCACTGCCCCATCTTCTCGTCTGCCCTGCCCGGTAGCCCCGCAGGAAGCGCCTGGCTCGCAGGGGACTCTGTTTAAACGGCTGCTCTGGGTCTACACCGCCTCCTCCACCCCAAAATAAATAGGGGTTGGTAAACTTCCCCTTTATCCAGGTTGAATCCAACCGGTATTTGAAATAGAACAGATTCCTGAAACTTAAGGACCATGGACGCTAGTCATTTTCAAAAACAAGATTTGAAGTCGGGGGTGGGGGTGTCCCAGGGAAGACTTCGAAATAAATCTTACAGAGAACCTCCTGCATAAAAGCAGGAGGAAGAGGCCGTTGTGTAGGTGAATTTGCAGTCACTTCCCGGCGTTGCTCGTGACTGGGTGCGGCTCCCGGCAGCAGAGGGAGGGAGCAGCAGCCTCAGCGACACTGGCTTATGTTGTCTGCTGATAGCTCCCTGCTGACCCCAGCTCAACTTGTCGAGCTTTATTTTTATATTTTAAATCGGTTTTTAAAAGTAATCTCTGCACCCAACCTGGGGTGTGAGGTCACAACACGGAGACCACGTACGGCCCACGCCTGCCGAGTGCCCCCTGTTGAGCTCTTGTAAGTGCTGTGGAAGTTGTACAATGGGGCCCCAGAGATTTTTCTGACACCTTCTGTGGAGAGAGGGGGTCTTTGCCCACGCCCCTGACATCCTGCCCCCTCTGGGACAGCGTGGTTAAGGTTAAGTGGCACTGGTGGTTCGGAGGAAGAACCTAAGACACTGGCCACTGCGGCCTCTCCGTAGGACGCCGGTGCGAGGAGCCCAGCTACCGGGGCATGAGGGAGCCGGGCCGCCCGGGGCCAGGCCCACATGGGGAGGGGCTGACCTCACCGCCTCAACAGCCTTGTGGGTGCACCACCTCGGAAGTGGGGCCTCCGACCCCACCTGGGTCATCTCAGATGCCCCCCGAGGCAGAGAAGGGCTCTTTCCATCGAGCCGTGCCCAGACTGTAGTTCAGGAATGAAATAGACGATTTTTGCTCCTTTAAATTTGGAGGGTGATTAGTTCTTAATCCATAATCGGTTATATAATTGCATTTATATCTTGATATCCATATATAAACTATATTTATGTAAATGAAGATAAAATCTGGAAACATATACATAGACGACCAAGTGTGTAATTTCACCTAATTCCTCAATCCCTTTTGAGGGACGTCCCTATTCACAGAACTGCTAAGGTGCAGAGAGAGAAATGCACTTGCCTTTAGCCCCCAGCTGGTTGGTAGTGAGGCTGAGTCAGATTGTCACAGATCGCAGACTAGGCCAGAGTCGTCTGTGTGCCTTCTGTGTGGACTGTCTTCACCTTGTCGCCTGAGGTAGAGAGAGGCAGGCAACACCAGGGGCATTTTCTAGAAGAGGAATGGGGGAGGTGTGGTTTCCCCAAGGCCCATGGCACTAGAGGCACGATACTTAGGCTCAGGCCTGTTCATTTCAGAAGCCTGAGGGGGAGCCTTGGCTGCGGGCCCCTGGGTGCCAGGCCTGCTCTGTGCTGTGTGTTCCTGCTGCCGTCACATCTGATCTGTGCGTCACTGGGCACCTTCCCCCGTTGCAAGCCCGTGGTGCGCTGGGCGCTGAGCCAGTGTGGCCTCTGCAGCTTGATGTAGCCCGTGTCCCCCGGCATTTGTAGGGGAGGAACCAGAGGCAGCGAAGCGTGGTGGCTTGTTCCCGGTGTGCGACACGGCCCCTCTGGACACCCGCTGCCGTCCCCGGTGGGCGCCGACCGCTTTGCCAGGCCTTGTCATCGTCCTGGTTTCTCACCAGAGACCGCCTGGGCGATCTTTCAGACAGGCTCACACCCCTGTTCCTCTGACGGGGCAGGATTCCTTCCTGTGAATGGAACCCTTTATTTTCAACAGCCATAAATCACAAAGGTTAAAATGGGAGCTGACATGTGACCATGTAAAGTGGACGTTTTGCACTTTGGATGGTTTGGAAGCAAACTCAGGCCCTGAAGTGCTGAGTTATGAGCAAACTAAACATCCCTCCCCACCTCAGAGGGCGGGTTAACTCCTTCAGCCCTTGGAAGAAAGAACTGCTACACTCCCATTTCCCCGGTGAAGGTGGGACGGGGGAGAAGCCTGGCCGGGGGGAAAGGCTGCTGGATCATCTGTGGGCCACCGGCAGGGCCTCAGGGGTAACTAGAAGCCACAGCGGCTTGTGGGGGGACATCAGGGAGATCATTTAATGTTTGAGGAATGTGGTGGCGAAGCTGTGCCCACCAGGATTTGCGGTGACTCCAGCTCCGGCACATCCTCGCTGTGTGTTCTCAGGTAAAACGTTTTCCCTCTCTGTGCCTCGGTTTCCTCACCAGTAAGCCCTTCGTAGGCTTTAAGATCACTTAAGCTGCACAGCAGTGCTTTTGAGAGACGTACCCCTGCCATCACCTCCACTTCACAGATGGGGAAGCTGAGGCAGAGGGAGGAGAAGCACCTGCCTGAGCTCACAGACTCGGCAAGTTAACTCGGGCCCTCTGACCCCTGCTCTGTCAACTAGAATCTTTGCCATCTGCTCCTCAGGAGCCTGGGAGTCTGTGGATACAGGGACATCTTTTGGGACCAACACAGCTGTCTCGGGACAGGGTCTGAAGTGATGTTTGCTTCCCTCTTTTCACTTTTGCAAGGTTTATTTTAAATAAGCAGTATTGCTTGTGTAATTGGGGAAAGATTATATTTAGTCTCTACTCCGCTCCAAGGTTAGGTGTCCCTTAACAAAGATCAGAGGGCCTGAATCATCAAAATCAGGTTTCTCTGTGCACTCTGTCCACGTCCTGGAGGAGCCCGTTTTCCTTGAGTTTATTGGAAGTCGGCTGTTGTCCCAACACAAACTGCAGGGTGGACACCAGGTGGCGCTGCCGCCTCACGGAGAAGCTGCCAGGAGTGAGCTTTCTGGGCTTGCGTCCATGCGCTGGGCTGCCTCTCCTCTCCCAAGGGGAGTCCCCTCTCCCCAGGGAAGGCACCTTGGTGAAGACCCCTGGAGAGTTAACTGGCACCCACTGCCCGTGCCCGCTGCCACCTTGCCAGGCCTCTGGCCATTTGGACAGAGCGCAGCGCTCGCTGCCCGTGTCACACAGCTATGACCACGCCCGAGGTGTTGCGGGACGAGAAACCGGTGCACTGGTCTACGGCTGGCACTAGGGGCCTTTCCAGACCCAGAGACGGTTTCCCCTTTTCCAGGGGACATCCAAGGGCCTCTCCCGCTTCCCTGTGGCCGTAAGCCCCAGACACAGTCAGACCCATGGCCCGTGCTGCCTCCGCGGTGTGGGAGTTCCGATAAGATGCTTGGAGAGCCTTGTCACCATTGCTTCTCCCCAGACCACTATTCCGAAGCCACAGGGCATAGCCTGCACCTTTTCTGCGTCCACCCCGCCCCCCGCCCCATCCCAGAAAACCTACCTTGTAAGAGTCGGAGGGGCCTCTCGCTGCTCTTGCTCCTGCTGGGGGCTTCTTGCCTCTGCGCAGGGCCCGAAACTGCCTTGGCCTTGGCGGTATCTCTTTAGCGCGTCAAGACAGACCCAAGAGTCCTGGGGCTGGACACTACCCTGGTCTGTCGACCCGTAATCACCAGGGTGTGTGTGCCACTGAATCTAGCCCCCTGCGATGGCAGGCACGTGGAGGTGCACAGCATCCACGGGGGTTCTTCCTTTGTCGTACTTGGTGACGTCCCCTGCCCATCCCCAGAGCACAGGTGTCGACGCTGAGAAAGGCCTGTGATTTGTCTCAGTCCAAATCCATCTGTGTACCCCCAGAGTGGACGTGGCTTGTCCGCCGGAGATGCCCAGCAAAGGCTTCTCTTCTTGAAACAGCCCAGAGTTCTGACATGTTGATGCCCAGAAGATTCCAGAAGCAGAGTGGGGAAGCACAGCCCCATGTGCTACCCTAGCTAGCCTCAGTCACCTGGAGTTTCGGCTTTCATTTGAGCTTTTCTTTGCTGGACTAAGGGGGCCCAAGGAAGTGAAGGGGGCTTTCACGGGGGCCAGGGTGGAAGCCCATGACTCCAAGTCCGTGATGCCAGAGGAGGTGGATGTCAAGGTGGGCGCTGGGGCTGCTGGGCCAGTCCCCCCCCCCCCCCCATCGGCATGACCACACTGCCAGCTCCTAGGCAGAGGGAGTGTTCAGAGGCCCCAGCAGAAGTGGTCTTGTGGACCACATTTCAGTTGGCCCCTTTCACTAGGCCTGGTGGCTGGAGGAAAGTGGGTGACCAGGAGCCACGGAGCGCAGTGCTTTTGGGACAGGGCTTTGGGTCTGAGTCCAAATTCCAGCTCTTATTAGCAGTGCCTGGAGCAAGCCACCTGACCTGTCCATGCTCGGCTTCTGCCTCTGGAAGGTCGGAGTAGTCCCAGGACCTCCCTAAGGGAATCCCAAGAAGGGCAGAAGGGTGTGTGGGAAGAGGGCTTGCCGTGGCCAGCACGCAGCACGTCATGTGAACACGATCGTCCCCTGCGCGTCTGCGCGTCCCCTGGCTCCTGGACTTGGAGGCACCGCGGCAGCTGGGCGGCAGGGGGCAGCAGAGGCCACGCTGAGCCTCCTTCACCAGGGCTTTTCTCTGGACTCCAGAGCACACCGGATCCCTGGAAACCTGTGAAGACTGGAGTCCTGGGTCCCACCTCCAGAGAGTGGAATGGGGTAGCTCTCAGTGCCACCCTTCCCCAGCCTGCAGTTTCAGCGGAACCCGCACATGTTTCTGATGAGGGCAGTTCCACACTGAGAATCCCCATCAGAAATGAAGTCGTCGGAGGTTAAGAGGTCCTGGGAAGGGAGCACAGTCTCTCTAGGTGCAAGATGCTAGGAGATGGGGAGCTCAGTGGCTCCCAAACTGAGTGCTCATAGAAACCCTTGAGTCTAGGGTCTAGTGAAGTACACAATCTTGTCTTTTCTATGGCACCCCCCCCCCCCCACACACACACACCCCGGCAGATCTCTAGGGAAGCAGGGTGAGACATGCGTGGGTCTTGTGGCCACTCCTCTCTGGCTGACACAGAGCTCCTGAGGACATTAACCACTGCCCTTCATAGGTTGTAAGGACAGTATTGTTAGAGATAAAGGAACTGAGGCTCAGAGGTGATAGGGCTTGCCCAGGTTCAGTAGTGGCAGAGCAGGGACTGTGTAGCTTCATCTCTATTCCGTCTACCTCTGGAATGGCTGCCGGCTAGTGGGCGCTTGGAAGGCAGGGAGCCAGGCCTTTATGCACCCCTCCTCCCTTCCTTGTCCCTAGCTCCAGCTGCAAAGGGAGAAGAAAACTGGGACAGATGGGCTTTGATGGCACAGATGGGCCAGGCACCTTTCCATCAGAAGCACATATCCTGAGTGCCTTCTAGCCAGATGTAGACCAGAGGTGGGCATGAGGGAGGGAGGGAGCTCCATGAGGGCTGACTGGGCCTGCAGTTCCTTCCCGCCTGGGACTGGGCAGCTGGGACGATGCCCAGACACTGCTGCTGGGTCTGCGATGGGCAAGTCTCTGGGGCTTGGGTGCACCCAGGACATCAGCCCTTCCCCCAGCAGAACCTGGAGTCCCTGGGATGTGTAATCCGCAAAGAGAAACCCTATGGCATAACCCCTGCCACTTCCCACGTGCAGGCATTTTATTATGGGAGGTGGGGGGATTCATACACTTAGGGCAACCTGACTGCATTGTTCCAAGACAGCCCCCGGTAAGGTATGCACAGAGCTTTTATGAATTACTTCTCAGTGATACCCATTTATGCACACAGCGCACATGCTTTTGCAACAGATCAGAAATGCCTTTACATTTCTAAGATTGTTACTTGTGTATGCACAGCACGCCTTTGTGGGGGCGATCGGAGCTTTGCCCCGTGGCCCCTGTGCGAATCAGGGATGAAATGGGCCCTGGGAAAGATGCAACCCAAGCAAGCAGTTTCCAGGAGGCACCCGCAGCAGCAGCAGCGGCAGCGTCGTGGGATCTCAAACATGGGTCCGGAGGCCGTTTTGCCTCCTTTCCGAACCAAGCTTTCCTCGCGGGGAAGGCTTTTCTCTCATCCCCAGGCGCCGGGTCAGACTGGGAGAGGGAGGCCAGACCCAGCCTGCGGCTCCCTGGCCGGTTTTCCTGCACCAGCCCCTCCTCGTGCCTCCTTCGCAGCCTGGTCGGGATGTGGGAGCGGTGGGAGAGCCCACCGTGCCGCGGGTGCCGCTGGGGAGTTGAGCTGGAAGCCGGGCTCGCCTCCGCCCCAGTCTCTGGTCCCGTGGCACCAAAGCCAAGCACAGGCAGCGCGCAGTGGATCTCTGGTGTTCCTGTGGGGCGACAGAGCGGGCGCGGAGGCTGGAGACGTTGCTGGAGACTGGGGATCTCGCCGGCTGGGCTGGCATTGGGTTTCTCCTAATCAACCCCACTTCCAGAGCCCAGGTCCTAATTGGGGCTTAGTCTCCGCGGCGTGGGAGGGAGGACAAGGCCCACTCTTGCCTGCGGTCGTTCGTTGCCTGGATGTGAGCGCAGCGCGCAGTTTCTGCTCTGGAGGCCCGGGGGGGTTTCCTCTGGCTTTGTTTTCTTGGGCCCCCCGATGTGATGGGATGCTGCGGGCGGCTTCCACCCCAGAAGGGACAGCGCCTTCTCTGCTTGCCACAAATGTGCTCCCAGAGCGCAGGGCCAGGCGCGTGCGGGCGACAGTGGGCTGAGCTGGGAGACCCCGGCCCCGTCGCTTCGGCCCACCAGAGACCCCGGGGATGGAGTCACCGGCCTCTTCCTGTACTCTTTATCTCGGTTTTATAGACAGCGGTTAGTTTGGGACATTAATTGCCTGGGCGAGTTTGATAATTTTGATGTAACAGAGCACTGGAGAAATTACCCTCATGTCGAAAATGTCAAATTTGAGAAGAACCAGGTTCAAAGGCTCGCGACCCCACGACGCAGAGAAACTGCGGTGGGTCCTGAATGGCTTTACGGACAATGTGATTTTACTGTTTGTTTTCTTAGGTAGGCGGGAACTGGAATAGAAAGAGGGTGGTCGGCTGGAGACACAGGTTTTAAACAGTGTTTTCTCCCCACAATAACTTGGGAGAAAAGGTTCCTGAATGGAAATGTTTCTGTCACCTCGCTCTCACACTAGTGGTCCTTTTCTTGCTTGTATTTTTCTCATTTGTCAGCTGGGGAAAAACAAGGGTAGAGAACTAAAAACAAACCCCCCCCCCACAAAAAACCCAAAAAACAAAAACAAAAAATAAAACTCTACAAAAAATTTAAAGTTTCATAATTTATAACAGTTAGAAAATGGTAACAGTAAAGTCTGAAACTCCAAGTAAAACTCTCATTGGTGGCAAAAAAAAAAGTAAAAAAAAATCATATATATATATACTTATATCTATATGGTTTTCCCTGGGGAAAGGAGGGGCACAGTTTTTCTTTCAACATCTGATTATGTATTTAAAACAAGAAATGACATTTAGAGGGGCAGAGGGCTCTTCTTAAAAAACAGAAGCCAAGAAAAATAGTTACTCGTGTCCAGATTTCACTTCAGTAGGAAGTGAAGGATGGAAAGAGGAGGATTAGCAAAAAAAGAAGAAAAGGGGAGGAGAGAGAGAGAAAAGAAAAACCGATTCAGAATCATCCATATTTTACATATCAAACAAAAAAGTCTATAGCAATTCCAAGCTGGTTTCTGTGTATATTTGGGGGTTTGGAAGATATTCTGCAATCCCAATAAAATACTCATGTGATTTTATTTCTAGTTGATACAATGTTAAAGGCCATGTACAAATGTTATACATTTTTATTTTTGTTCTTTTTTTTAGGAAAAAATACACAAAAGGCAAAACATCCTCGAATTGTCATTTTATACAGTGCAGAAGGAAATTTAAAATACGTGTCACAAACGCTGCACCCCAGCAGCCAAATACTAAAAAAAGGGGTAGTCCTTCATTTTATATATATATATATTTATATAAACATATGGAAATTTGTTTTTACACAGATCGGACTTTGTTTCAAATTTACAGTGGATCTCTAAAAAAAACTTTCTACGCGGCAAATATTGCCAACAAAGTTACACCATTAATACTGATAAACGGAGGAGCCTATGCGGTGTTTTGATTATTAGGGAAAGAAAGTAGAATAAATAACAGGATGAGCCTTGCTATAGTTTAAAAAAGTGCCTTAACCTTTCTGCGTCGCCGCAATCCTGAATTCGTGCGCTCACCGGCCTTCCCTGTCCCCGCGCCGCGCTCCCCTTGCTCTCACGCCAGCACGTTTTTTTACAGTAGAGATCGGGAGACAGTGGGGTCTTGTGAGACAAACACCCGCCGAAAAAGTCAAAATGCAATTGGAAACAAAACCAAAAGGACTGTAGAGAAGGACTGAGGGGAGGGCAGAGGCCGGGGGAGCCCCTGCTTCTGGGCTCCTTCTGGTTTCCTTTTGTAAGACGAACAGTGGCTTCAGAAATGCAAGTCCGCACAAAGATCCACCTGTGGTTGCTGGAGGGCTTCTGAGATGGGGAGGGAGATGGGATTTCTTGACCCCCCCCTTCCCTGCAAAACAGGGCTCTAAGAGGAGACTTGCGCATTCCAAGACATTCTTTCCAAAAAAAAAAAAAAATTAAAAATAAAAAGATAAATACTCGACCAAAAAATAAAAGTATTTGATAATGATGGTCTCACATGTTTCCCTTTCTTCGGAAAACCTTCCCCCACTTTTGCCATTGGAGGGAAGGCGGGGAGAGGCCTCAGCAGAACTCTTGTTTAGATGTTGAGGGTTTCCCCCAATACAGCACCTTCAGAACGGCCTTCAACTGGATCAAAAATAGATACTTATTTACCAACAGCGGCAGTCAGACCAGACCCCACGGCCACCACCGTTTGTTAATTTTTTGAAGGAGTGGGGGGAGGAGGTGCTGACCACCGTGCTGGGTCTTTGCCTTGGGGATTCCTTTCCAAATAATCCGGGTGGGTAGGGGTCAGACCCTCGTCTTCTGCCTATGGTTATACCTCAAGAATAAAGCAGTTTCTTGCAATGGGTTCCAGGTCCCTGCGCCAGACCGTCCGCGCCCGGTGGGTCCCGCTAGCTGCGGCCTCACATCACACAGGGCTTGATGTCTTGGTAGGTGACCTGCTGGTGGTAGTAGGAGCCACTGCCAGCCGAGTGCATGGAGGAGGACGCCATGGTGTTGAAGGAGAAGACAAACTCCTTGCGGTCACACATGCCGGGGGACTGGGAGTGGTACCTCGGGATGCCTGCAAAGGAGGCAAGAGGAGAGCAGAGGGCAGAGTTAGGGTCGGCTGGCCGGGGATCCAGGCGGGGAAGCAGCACCACCCGGCTCCAGCGCACGGCTCTGCTGCCTCCCTACGCCCCACCGAGGTGCCAGACGCCCAGAGTTCCGGCCTTGGGCCGGTCCAGGCAGCCCTGGGCTTCAGGCCCTGGGCTCTGTGCTCAGCAGAAGATCCCAGGACCCCAGTGATGACCCCTGCTTCCTGGGTGCCTGCTGTGCGGGCCTCTGTCGCCTCGGACACCGGAGCTCCAGACTGGGGCTTCCTGAGGCTGAACGGGAAGGGGTGAGGGGGCTGCCACGGGCCAGCAGATCTCAAGGAGAGTCTGGCCTCCACCTCCACGGCCAGCCCAAGGCCTGTGCCGGGCCCTGGGGCATCCACCTCCCAACCCCAAAGCCTGCAGAGGCCCTGGTGCCACCAGAGGCTTCTCCAGGGGAAGGGCCCCTGGGAGAATAGCCCTCTCCCCACAGGGGGTGGAGAGGCAGCCCCAGCAGGGATTTTGAAGCAGCCCCAGCAGGGAGATCCCCGCGGAGAGGCGGCCCTCCAGCCTCCAGACCGGCTCCTGCCTCCCGGGGGCGGCTGACAGCTGAGCCCTGACAGGCCCCGCTTAGCTCCTCAGCGCCCTTTTCCGAACCAGGCCCAGAGAGGCTGGTGGGCCCAGAGAGGAGAGGCCGGAGGGGAGACTCTCCTGCATCTCCTTCTCCGAGGGGTGCGGAGGAGTGCACCTGGGGGCTGAAAGCCCGGATCCTCAGAAACAAAGAGTCTGTGGGGCCTGTGCCTCTAACTCTTGCTCTGGGCCTGGCCATAGTCCCTCTCTCCTCGAGCACCACAAAATGTCCCCCAGCTCGACCTTCCCACAGCCACGCTTGGTTCCCTGGGAGGCGGGGGTGCTGGGCCTCTGAGTACCCAGCCCAGGCAGCTGGGCCTAACTCTTCCTTTCTACCCAGGCAGCTTTCCGGTGGCGATTACAGAGGAGGCCCAGCCAGCTGGCCAGGACCGGGCTCGGGCTCCATCCTGGGAACTTGCTGAGGTGTGAGGGGGCTAAGGGCTTGAAGGGCTGTAGAATATCGGGGTCTGAGTCTTTTTGGTGAGAAAGAGGCCTACTTGGCCAGACTAGGGACTACCAGCAGCTAGGAGATGGAGCTGAAAAGGAGAAACAATTATCTTGGCCTGAATTGCCGCCCCCCCCCCCAGCTGCACTCACCCTTCGAAGGGCGGCATGCGGGACTGAGAGGTACTCTGGAGAGCGGGTGCCTCCCCGAAGCAGCGGGGTTGCCACCCCGCAGAGGTGGCATCGCGCTCTCGCCCAGGGCGGTCAGCGGTCTGGGGGCTGGGTTGTGCACGCTGACAGATGTCGCAGTCCCCCAGGACTAGGACAGCCCCGGTCTCCCCACTCACCTTGCAACTCCGCTGGGGCGTTGTGACTGTTCTGGTGTAGATACGGCTGGTCCAGGGAGTGCGTGGAGAGACTGCCGGACAGGGGGTTGGCCGCGGGGTTGCAGGGGGACAGGGGCTGCTGCTTGATGTAGGAGGCGCCGCTGTTGAGGGCTGCAGAGGCCGAGGGCGGCCAGGCGGCTGTGGAGCCCGAGTAGACTGCGTGGGGCTCCATGACACCACCGGCGGCCGCAGGCAGCAGCGGGGAAGCAGGCACGGAGCTGTCGTGGTGAGGGTACTCGCCGGCAGCTGCACCGCCACAGCTGCCCATGTATGAGTGGCCGCCGTTCGCGGGCAGGTGTGGCACCGAGTGGCTGGGCAAAGCCATGCCGTCCACGTTGCCCGGCAAGTGGCCGTTCATCATGCCCAGGCCACCCTCCAGTGCCAGGCTGTTGGGCGGGCACGAGAGGCCGCCGGCGGAGCTCTGGAAGCCGTAGGTGTCCGGGAGGTGGTTGAAGCCCAGCCCGTTCATCATGCTGTACATGGGCTTGAGCGCCTGGCATTTCCTTCTGAAGCCGCGCGGCCGCCGCCGAAAGGAGCCCTCCTCGAACATGAACTCGCTGGCCGGGTCGATGGTCCAGTAGTGGCCTTTGCCAGGCCGCCCGAGGCCCTTGGGCAGCTTGATGAAGCACTCGTTTAGAGAGAGGTTGTGGCGCACGGAGTTCTTCCAGCCCTGGTAGGAGCCGCGGAAGAAGGGGAAACGGCTCTGCAGGAACTGGTAGATCTCGCTGAGCGTCAGGCGCTTGGTGGGCGAGCTCTGGATGGCCATGACGATGAGCGCGATGTACGAGTAGGGCGGCTTCTCCGGGCGCCGGATGCCGGCGTTGGTCTTCTTGGCCTTGGACGGGCCGGACGACGCGGGGTCCATGGCCGCGCCGCCTCCCCCGCCACCGCCGACGCCGCCGCCGTGCGGTGGCTGCTGCTTCTCGGGCGCCGAAGACATCGGGTGGCTGCTGCCGCCGCCGCCGCTGCCGCCGCTGCTCTGCGCCGCCGATGAGCCGGGAGGAGGAGGAGGAGGAGGAGGAGGAAGAGGAGGGGGGGGAGGAGGGCGAGGGGGAGGGGGCTGCGCGCGCGGGGCTGGCTGCACCTCTGCCGTCATCCGCGGCCACTTCTCCGGAGCGGGCCTCGGCGCGCCCTCCCCCGCCCGCCCGCCCGTCCTCCCCGAGGAGCTGCTGGATCCGCCGGCGGTTGGCGCGGAGCCCCCCTCTCCCCAGCTCCCTCCTCCCCCACCTCTCTCTCCTCCCTCTTTCCCTCTCGCCCTCCCACTAGGGAAGGAGCCGAGCGGAGGCTGAGGGGCAGCCTCTTTGCAGCCCCGGCAGAGGCCGCGAGGAAGCCCCCCCCCCAACTCCGCCGCCGGTTTTTGGGGAAAGGCACCACCTCCGGGGCCCGCGTCCGTGCGCCCCCGCGGGGAGCAGCTCTTGGCCCTTGCCACCCGTGGCGCTCGGCTCCACGACTCCAGCCAGGCCGCCCTCACTGCCTCTTCTCTGTGCGGCGTCTCCAGGGCCGCCCTAAGACCCTCCAGGAGTTCCCTCCCCCCCCCCCGCCCCCCTCCGGCCCCGCGTTGGTGGGCGCTTAAAGGGCCCCCACCCTCGCCGCCCCGCGGCCGCCAGCAAAACCGCCCCGCCTCCACCAACCTGGCGAGCAAGTGTTAATGCGCCCTCGGCCCGCTGTTCAGCCCCGTTCTGCGCAGGCCCCCCGCCTTCCCCGCTCGGAGGCGCGGACACCCGGGGCCTCTCCCGAAGCGCACAGCTGGGTGGCAGATCGCAAATGCAGCGGCGGCAGCGGGTACCGGGCCGTGGCCACCGCGGGCACAGCCGGCTCGGCCACGGGTCCTCGCGGCCAGCGGGCTTACGTTCCTTGAGGGACCGCCTACCCACTCTCCCCGCCCCGGGAAGGACTGCGCTGCGCCCGGGACTTTTTGGACTCGCCCAGAAGCGCGCGAGCAGGCGGGCAGCAGCGGGAGCCGAGCACGGGCGGAAAACGAAAGCTCAGGGCGGGTCGCTGCGCTTTGTCTCGGGCTCCGGGGCCGGGCGGGAGCGAGTGAGAACCGCCGGCCCTGTGGGGGCCAAAACCATACGGGCTTCCCGGAACAGGCGGCCCCGCTCATTTGCTCATTCATGCACACACACGCATGCCATGGTGCACGTGCAAACCCGGTAAATTACGAAGAGTCAGAAGTGCAAACTCACACTCATGCGTGCCTTCCCACTCACGCGCACACCTCGCTCAGGCACGAGCGTCCCAAGGAATGCGCGCGCTCGCGCGCAGAATAAGACCACACGAGCTTCCATTCTCATCTATTCCCATTCACGTGTACACTGGCCGCGTTCGCATCTGAACCCGCGTTTGTGCCCGGTCCCCCCGCCCCCAGCACACACGCACACAATGAAAATCCGCCCATTTGGCCCCGCAGCTGTGGTGTCCCCACTTTCCAAGAACAGGTTCCGATTTCTCATAGATGGTAAAGGCCCTGGCAGGAAGTTTATACGGCTCAACGTAAACACGTTCTGGGGGATTCTTTAATAATAATAATAGAGAATTCCGCGTGCGCGGGGGGGAGTTGGCCTAATGCCCCTGTGGGCTCGGCCTGCCGCCGCCTTAGGGCCTCTGACACTGCGCGCCAGGCCAGGTTCCGGAAAGCAGTCTGCGCGGGCGGGGAGCACAGGCCCCGGCGGCGGCCCTCTCGCGCCAGGCTGTCCACAGCAGGGGGCTCGCACGCAAGCCTTCCTTGCCAGTGCCGGGGTGCGGGCTAGGGCTGGGTGGGAGGCAGGGGCGCCGAGCGCGGGACCGCGCAGGAGCTGGGCGCAACACAGCAAGCGCGGACCCAGGTGAGTGCTGTTCGCGCGCTAACTGCAGGACACCGAGCCCAGCCTCTCTTGCCCCGGCCCTGGGTCGAGCGGAGGGAGGAGCGGGATGTTTTCAGGGGTCGTCTTGAGGAGCCTAGATGCCTTGCCCTGGCGGGAGCCTGGACAAAACACAGATGCCGGGAGTGCCGGGAGGCTCCGAGTGCGCCCGCCCCGCGGCGCTTTTCAAAGCCCACTGTCCTCTCGGGTTTCTCTGGCTTCCTTGTCCCCCGCTGTCCCCCCTCCTCGCTCAGACGCCTTCAGCCTCAGCGGTAGACGCCTCGTCGCCTTCGGGGCGCCTGGCACGTCTGTGCGAGGAGCTGGGGGTCTCGAAGGCGTAATGTGCCCAGTGGTCGCTAGCTTTCCAGGCCAGGCGGCACTCGCGGAAGCCGAGAGAGTCTCCTTCTCTGCGCTCCGCTGCCGCTGGGCTCCCCAGCCTAGGGGAAGGGTGTGTGGGACGTGACCAAGTTTGTGCGTGGCTGTATCTTCGCGCAGGTGGACGCCCACCCGCGGACCCACCCCCATTTCACCCAGCGCGGCCCGCGTCCACGGACCACAGAGACCCTGAGCATCGCGCGCAGCCGCCAATACATCTTCTTAGTGAATACCTCCACGCAGCTTAGCGCCCCAACCCTCGCTCCAAAGCACGGCCTGCCCACCGCAGAGGACACGCTTTTAGTGAAGTGCGCACACTCCTGCGCTGCGCGTTCGCCCACGCACAGCCGCTCCATTCGCCGGTACACATGTCCACGCTCGCGCGCGTTCTTACATTCTCTCTCCACCACTTTTTTTTTTTTTTTGGCCAACCGGCAGCTGCAGGCTAGGAGGCCCTGGCGGTGCTGGGAGGGAAGTCCCGGGAAGGGGTCGCTACCGCCAGCTGCAGGGAGCACATCTGGCGTTTAGTAAGAGAGGCCGGAGGGAGAGGCTGCCCCACTCCGCAGCCTACTAAGGGGGCAGCAGTACCCTGCGGCTCCCAGAAATCCGGAGTAATACCTCCGTTTCTCTGACAGGTTGCCTTCAAAGTGAGGGGGCTCTATAGAACTTGAAATTGGGGGAGACATTTTCCCAGTAGCCTCTTCCCTCTTGGGTCCTCTCCAGTTGGGGTGGGGGCTGCAGATGCCATCTTTAGCTAACCCCCCAGATCATTTCCTCCCTCCAGCCCATGGTGGTCTTTCACTGGCTCCCCTGGGGCCCCAAGTCCTGGTCTCCACTTACCCCTCAGGCTCTGACAGCAAACCAGACTTTGCAGGGAAGGGGCAGCAGTTACCTTGTCCAAGGACAGGGGGCTGAGTGGCCAGGATCGTCAGCAGTGTAGCAGATGGAGGCTCTTTCCAAACCCTGGTCTCTACCCGAGAGGGAGGTGAAGGTGGGAAAGTGAGAAGGAAGGGAGGGGAAATGAGCTCCCAGCTCTGTAATTTGGAGGGGACCCCACCCCAATTCTAGGAAAAACCACATCCATAGCAAGGAGGGCTTTTCTGTAGGCCCAGAGAGGAGGCTCTCAGCTCTTAAGTAGCCTGGAGAAGTCTCACTTGATCTTGCATTTTGAAGTGGGGAAACTGAGGCCCACCAGGAACCTAGCCTGGGTCAACCAGTGCTGCCAAGGAAAGACTTCTCCATTTTTCCTCTCTACCCGCAAGGACAGACCCTCCCCCAGAAGCTTCCGTGCAGGTGGAGAGTAGAGAGAGTGAGTTTAGAAAAGCTTCGGTGGCCCCCCTGCCAGCCCCTGGCTTCCCGGGCACACAGGCGCGGAGAAGGCCTTTGGAGAGCCGGTGATAAAATAGAAACAGTGCCGGTGATAGGACTTCTCACGCTGGACCGCTAGCTGCACCAGGTGCTGGTCACCGCCTTATCAACGCCCTTGGATGTGCTTAGCCGTTCCTCGGGCTGTGAGTCCCTGTGACAGACCACTGAAAACTAGATCCTCTCCACCCTCCCAACCCCAGAAGGCACATGCCTGCGACTTTCAGACAGTGGGTTTTCAAGGTCTCACCAAAGACCCGGAGCCTGTCCCATGAACCCACTACCTCCCATCTGTGAAGCCAGGGCCAAGGTTAAATGCCCCAGAGGTAGTTATTTAATCTTCACAGAAGCCCCCAAGAGGTCAGTATTATCCCTTCCTTTACAGATGTGTCCCCAGCCCTGGTTATCCCAGGCCCCGGGTCATCCTGCAGAGGCAGGATGCAAATTCAGATGTGACCGCAGAACTAGGAGTTAAGCCACAGGGCCATCGAGGGTCTGCAGTGGAAAAGGCCGAGACCCTCTGCCTTCACACTGGGAACGTCATGGATCAGATTTGAATCCAGCATCCACCATGCACAGATGTTGCATAAGCTATTTGTGCCTTAGTTTATTGGTGAAGGGAGGCGGTTGTGAGTTGTTTTTTTTTTTTTATCAGCTTTATTGAGATATAATGGACACGTAACATTGGGTAAATTTAAGGTGCACAGTGTACTGATTGAATATATTTATGCATTGCAAAATCATCGCCACCACGCATTCCTTGTTCCTCTAAGCTACCTCTATCCCATCACGCAGTTACCGTTTCTTTTATGTGTGAGAGTATTTAAAATTTCCTTTCTTGCAACACTCAAGCATATGATACAGTATTATTAGCTGTAATCATCGCGCTGCGTACGGTAGGTTTTTCATCTTAAAAGGGGACAAATAACGGCCCCTATTCTCAGGGCCGTTGTGAGCACTGAGGTGCGGGGAGACAGACTCAGGCTATCGTGGAGACAGAAACAAACAAAACCCCGGGCGCCCAGCTCCTGGGACAGGCAGAGAAAATACAGACAGGGATGTGGGTAGTTTTTGCTCTTAGCTTAAAGATCCATAAAGACATCTCTCCCATCCCAAATCAAATCTGCGGCCCAGCTTTGGCCCCAGGAATCCTACGTTGGCGTGGGGGGTGTAAAAACAGACACGCCTGCCATGTCTCCCACTCCCCAAGCCCAAGGTATTTTTACTGGCTAATTGCTTAAGTGAAGCCGCCCTGGCGGAGAGTGCGCCGTAACCCGAGCAGGGAACCAGATCCAGCTCCGATGGTGCCCCTGGCCGGCCCAGCGGGAGGGGGCGGGGGCCCAGGCAGCAGCCGACCACCCACCGAGAGGGCAGCCGCCCTGTCCCCCCGCTATCCCTGCTCTGCATTAGCGAGGGGCCTGAGCCTCCCTTGTCCCTGCTCCCTCCAACCCCTTCCAGGCGACATCCAAAGGCGACACAAGGTAGGGCAGGCGGGGCCCCAGACCTGAGGTGGGCGCTGGGCAGTTAGGGAAGCCACCTGGCCTGGCAGAGTCAATAGGGAGGCCCGGGGTGGGGGACGCTGGTGGGGTATCTGTGGGTGAAAATATGACCCTGGGGACAGGGGACTTTGGGGAGAAATGTCAGAGACAGGAGACAGAGCATCCCCCGCTTCCCTGGGTCATAGGATGATTTGTGCACAAAATCCGTGGGGTGTTTCTCTGCGGGCGCCAGATGTGCACACGTATGATGCATGCCAATGTGTAGATTATCCTCCCAGGGAGGCAGACTGCATAGGACATAGGGGTGCCTGGTTGCCTCAACCAGTAGAGCATGTGACTCTTGATCTCAGGATCGTGAGTTCGAGCCCCACGTTGGGAAGTGTACTTTAAAAAATGAGAGAGAGAGAGAGAGAGAAAAAAAAAAAAACCTGCAATAAATAGGCCCAGAGTAGGGGACGGGAGTGCGGGAGTGCGGTGCAGTAGCTTCCTGTGCAACTCATGTCAGAGTCGGTCCGTAGAACTCGGTATGTGTGGAGAATATGCGAGTACACCCTGAGGAGTTCCATATACAGACAGTGATAAAATGTGTACAGCCCAGCACATCACACACACGCAACGGTCTGGGGCCATATAAGATGTAGTGGGTTCCGGACACGGAACCTTGTGGGCTCTTGGGACCGTACGATTTAGAGTCATGTAGACGACTGGAAGGTGTGCGTGCGCTCTCACGGGTTAGTACACGGACATCGTAGAGCGCGCACGCTTCCATGCCTGTGCGCGCAGGTCAGCGCGGGAGAGGCGTCGGCACACCCAGAGGCGTCCTGGGTGCAGCGTGACGCAAGTTCAGACGGATGGCAGGGGATTCGAGTGGGATCTAACACACAGAAGAACCCTGCAGGGTCGCACCACTACCACTGTGAGCGGTGCCCTGGCCGGTCACTAGCGCAGGAAACCGGAACTCTGGAAGGCATTTCTCTCTTCATCCCGGGTCCCATCGCGGAAGGGAAGAGACTCTCCTACTTTACTCTTCCGATGGTGGAGTGACTTTTCTGCACTTTGTCCCGCTGGCAAGGGTGGGTGGTTCTTGGAGGGAACTGGAGATGTGGAGACAGGGTGCTTCTCTGTCACAGAGAGGCTGTGAGCTCAGGACCTTGTGGAATGAGCACTGGAAGGGGGCCCCCCCGACCTGTGGAGCGCCCCAGTGCCTGGCGTGCTGCGGCCACCCGGAATGCTGATCTGCGGCGCCCTCCTCCTTCTGGGGGGCTGTCCTTACCTGTACTCACTGCCGCCCAACCAGATTCTAACCACCCCCCCCCCAGCCTGTTCTGCCCTCCAGTCGGCAGCAAGCCATATTCTGGCCCCCGCCTCTGAGGCTCTTCTCGGGCGACCCCGAGGTGAGGAGAAGAGAGTGGCAGCGCCCTCTGCGCAGATGGGGCTCGGAAACCCCACCTCTAGGGACCCCCGGGGCGGCCTCGGGAGGAGCCGAGCCGCGGTGGGGGGAGTGAGCCACACGCCCAGCCCTGGCAGACGGTCTTCCCAGGTCAGCTGCACCGTAGAGACGCTTACACATTTTAGTCAAGGAAAAAAAAAAAGTCTTCCTACTTGGGCTCTTGCAGCCCTGAGTTCGCCCCTCTAGTCAGGCACTTCACCCAAAAGTACACATTTTCCATGACGTTCTTCAATGAAATATTTGACAACACTGCAGCCTAGGAATTTACAGCTCTGTACCCTGCGAAATTTTTGGGAGTTTTCTGGCATTAGCCGTGCCTACTGCTCTCAAGCACAGAGACTGTTCCCGGGACGCTGAACGGCCTGGTGCTCGCATTCCGGCTGCCTGGGCTGGCCGTAGCTCTTCTTTCCACAGAGGCATCCCAATCGATTTTTTTGGTCGCTGCTTGGACAGCTATGCTCAGAAAGATGGGGCAAAGAGGTTCCTTCTCGCACGGGCGCGCGTCTGTGGGGGGTTGTGCGCGCGAGTTGGGGAGAGGGGTGTCTCCCAGATTTAATTTTCCAACAAAGGATCCACACGGAAAGGAGCGAGAACTGATGGCCAGAAGGTGCAGCGGGGAGGAAGGGGCTTTGGCCCCATGCTGACTCAGAGGGTGGGGCTCCCGGTAGAATTAAATCCTGAGACGGGAGGGGCGGTGCCTGGGCAAGATGCAGATGCATTCTGTGTGACTTTCCAAAAACAAACTAACCGAAAGGAATATAGAAATTAAATTTCAAGGGCCAGGTATTTTGCGTTTCTCAGAGTTAAGGGAGAGTAAAACACACACCCAGACACACAGACCGTGGGGAAGAGGGTGTTGGAACAGTGTGAGGTCAGGGAACTGGGGGCCAGGCAAGGTAGGGAGATGAAGGGGAGGTGCTCAGATTTGTTCCTTAATCAAAAGCAGCAATTTGCTCCCAGAAAGCTGCCCGCGTGTGCAGTCAGAATGTGCCTCTTGGTCTCCATTCATAGCGGCTGGTGCTCTATTTCCATTCAGGGGGCGTTAAAAATTATGAAAATGTGTTATTTTTAGGGAGAAAACAAAATCTGCCTAGCTGTGGCACAGCTTGGGAGGGGAGGGATGGACGGAGGAAGGGGCTTTACCCGCCTGAGGGCTCAGGGTTTGCTGAGAAAATGGGAGGTGACACCCTCTTCCCATGCATTCCCCGTGGTCTGGCTGAGTCCTTTTGTCCCAGCCGGGTTGTAGCTGGGAAGATCTTCGCGTGGGCACGTGAGGACTCGCATAGCTCTGCTGGGCCTGTTTCCTGCGCGACTGACTGGAGGGGCCGCTCCGGTGTGTGCACGACGCAGGGACGCTGGCACAGCTCAGAACCGGTGGGGTGTCAGAGACGGTGGGATGCTGGGCAGCTCGGCCTGTGCACCTAGAGCAGAGAGGCACAGATGCCCGAAGATGTGGACCCCGCCCCTCCTCAGAGACGGACCCGGGGCATTTAGTCATTAGAACCTAGAGACACCTGGGGTCAGAGACAGAGCGAGTAGGGCCTCAAGAAGCACCTTTGGATTGTGGGAAAATCAGTTCACACACGGGGAAGAGAGAGACAGGAACTGACAAGAGCAAAGCCAAGGCTGAGCTAGAGAAATGACGGATTCAGCTTGGGAAGGAGGGCATCTAGAACACTAGTGGCCCTTGGCCTTCAAGGGGGTCAGGGAGGCAGGGAGCTCCAGACTGGAATGAGGACTGTGTGTAAGAAGGAGAGAGGGAGTGAGCGGGGAAGGGAGGGAGGGAGACAGTGGGGGAGGGAACGAAGCCGGGAGGGAGGGAGACAGAAACAGGGAGGAGGAGGGAGAGGGAGAGAGGGGTCTTGGAGGTACATTCTCAGCTAGGCACGCACAGGGCACATCTCTCTCTGGGGCTCCCAGCACACGATCGGTGGTCACTCGGATGTGGGCGTTTCCCTGTGGACGGTATTCCCGGGAGCAGGTCACAGACCTCCTTTCCTTTAGCCCTGGAATGGGGCTTTCCTAGGAGAGTGGGGAAGGGTGTTGGGGGGGTCCCTTCTGGTGTCCCTGGGACTATTTATGAGTAAAGCCATAGAAGGAGGCCACGGGCAGAGCAGAACAAAGAGAGCTTCCACAAATAATTTAATCTCCAGGTGCCTCAGTTCCTTCATTTTGAAATGGGGATAAGGTTAGTACCCGTCCACACAGCTGGGCCGAGGACCAGTCGAGAAATTCTGGGAGTGCCCCACGCAGTGTCTGGGAGGGGTGGAGAGCCGAGGGGGTTCCTGAATGGGAACCAAGGCAGAGAGAGCTTTTGGGAGTGCAAGTTCTGCCTGAGTGAGATTTGGCTCCGTTGCTGTGTGACTGGGGCTGGTGGCCGCACCTCTCTGTGCCTCGGTCTCGTCTGCAGAATGAGAACAGTGACAGTACCTCTTTCTGGGCACTGAAACTGTGTTAACTGTGTAGCTGTGGTTGCTCTTATTGGGGGTGCTCCCTCATCCGTGGTGTTTGCACATCTAGGGGGCTGAGATGCCTTGTCCCTTTCTCCTGGAGGTCCCAAAAGCCTATGAGAGTCCCTGCCTAGGGACTTGGTTTGACAGAACCAAGACTCTGGTGGAGTGAACACAAATTGGGGAATCAGCCCATGTGACTTGGGACAGGTCCCTTCTTCTGTGGGCTCCATTTTGTCACGGGTGAAATGGGCTACCCCGGGCAGGACGGGTGTGAAAGGGGCTCAGAATTATGGCACCAACCTCAGGGAGAAGAGTGTTGGGTTGGGGGGACCTGCTTTGGGCCTGGAGCTGACTTTCTTTTACAGAACGATCATGAGGGCTCAGGTGCCCCCCACCCCCACTAGCCATGCCTGGTCCCTGATCACCCTCTGTGGTCTCTGCAGTCACGGGTTGCCTGGCGGGCCAGAGACCTGGGTTAGCGTCCCACCTCCCTGCCAGGCCAGCTGTGTGACCTCCGGGAGGCTTCTTAAATTCTCTGGAGCCCCTTTCACATTTGCATGATGGTGAAAATAAGTATCTCCCCAGGGGAGACTCAGAATAAGCACTGTGGTTAGAGAAGCGCTGAGCACCTACTGTGTACCAGTACCGTGCTAGGTGCCAAGTAAATTGTTGCTGACGCGGAGCCCATTTCACAGACGGGAAAGCAAGGCCCAGCACAGGCAGTGAGAGCTCAGTAAGTGAGAATACGATAAATGTAAATGAATTATTCAATAAGTAAAAAGAGCTCAAATAAAAGACATCTCCTTCCCTCCCATGAGGGCAATAAGGGGTCCTAATTCTGGGCTCCATCGGCCAATCTGGAAGAAGAGGGGACACTGTCACTGCCACCTCTTTCTGCTACCCATAACAGCAAAATAACAGCCCCGTAACTGCCCCCCACCCCCCGCAGGCACCACGTAAGGAGGGGCAGATCCGAGGCTCCCTGCAGAGACCCCGCCAACCCTGACTCCACTTCCCCTCACTGCCCTGCCTGGGCCGAGCACTCTGCCAGGGTGTCCGTGTCCCTGGGGGTGGGGCTCATTTAGCCCGCAGACTGCTCCCTCCCAGGGTGCTGAGGCACAAAGCTGGGGCAGGAGACTTGTAGCCAGGCAGACATTGGAGCAGCAGCCCTAGCTCAGCTCTTTGGAGGCCGAGGGGGTCCCTGCTCCCCAGGAGCAGACCTCCTGGGGATTCCTGGGAGTGGGGTCCTGACTGGCCCAGGCACCAGATCTCTCCCTCGGGAGACTGCCTAGCTCTTACCCCTCCTCCAGCTGCTGCTTCCCGTGCCTAATGCTGGCAGAGCTCCTTCGTTTAAAATGTGCTGTGTCCCTTTCTAAATACTATTCCTTTTGCCTCTCCATGCTCAACTTGTTCCCAAGGGGCAGCTTTTACCCTACAAAATTAAAAAAAAAAAATCCAACAGAGGAAAAAAACCAAGTAGCCACTCAAACTTTCTAGTCCTTTTATTCTGAAACATACTTTCTCAATGTTTGAAATACTCCAAATCTTTGAACAACTCCGTCCCACAGGGATCCTAGCCCCTGGTTGGTCTTTGCCTCGGGGCAGTAGGCTTTCACTGTGCATCTCCAATCTCTGTTCAGTCACCAATTAATCCTTATCCTGGGTATTTTTTCTCCTTAATAATTAGCAATTACCTACGAAAATTCTATCCCTGACATGGAAAGATGTCTAAGACCTGCTGTTTTTAAAAGCATCAACCTGAAAGTATTTTAAACATTTTGTTATATTCGCAAGGTCAAAGTCGATGCTTTTATCTCCCTCGTCCTCCCACCTGCCTTTTCTCTGTGAAAGTTTGAGAATATGTTAGGTCCGCGTGGCGGATGCAGGCACCGCTGCCCCTGGGGTCATCCCTGCCGCCCGGCATAGGGCTAAGACCCATTTAATTCGTCATGAAAAGTAACTCAATTAGGAAAGAAATTCGCTTTTTTAAAAGAGACCAGTTGTAGGTGTCCTAACAGCCCCCCCCGCCCTCCACTGCCCCACGTTTTTCTCCGCGTTTTTGCAAAGTAGCGTTTTCCGGAGGACTTCGCTTCAGGGTAGCTGCCCTTCACCACTGCCTACCTGCCCCTAATCTCTCTGTCTCTGTCCCTGTCTCTCTGTCTCCGTCCTTTGAAGCTGCCCAGACTCACTCTGGTTTGGCGAGTCTGACTCCAGCATTCTTTACTTCGCCTCCCAGAAAAGAATTGCGGAGGGCTGGCGTTCGGCCGAGGCGGTGCGCCCGACTGGCAGCGAGCACCGTGCGCGGATTTCTCTCGAGCGGACCCCGGCACCCGCGGGGCCCCGGGTGTGCCCCCGCTCCGAGTCCGAGATGCCCAGGCTGAGAGGTGGCTCCGCGTCCTCCGAGGCCCCGGAGGCGGGAGGGTCCTGGGCGGCCCCGGCTGGACTGGTTACTGCTGCTCTTGTTCTGCGACGAAGCAATTATTTTAACCTTGGTTTGGGCAAATGATGGGTTCTGCTTGCGTGAACACGGTGTTTATTTTACCTCGACCATCCCGGGGGAGGGGGCGCGCGCCTGGACGCCGGCGGGGGACATCGGAGTGGCAAATTGAAAACTCTCCAGCCAGGGTCGGGGTGGGGGCGGGCAGGGGCAGTGAGCGTCTCTTTCTCACTCGCTTGGCCCGATTCAGCCTTCTCCCGCCGGCGTGTCTCAGGGGAGAGGCTGAGGGTCTCTGGGGAGCGCCTGGGACTCGCACTGGTGGAGCTGCACCTTCTGGAAACCAATTCCGCGCGTCTCAGAGCCCGGCGCCCCGCTTTGGCCGTGGCGGGACTGCCCGGTCGGTCCCGGATCCTGCGGCGGCCCGAGAATACAAAGGGAGAGGGGCCGAGGGGAAGGGTCTCAGCGCTGGACTCTGGATGCAGCATAGGTCGCCGCTAGAGGGGGATGCCTAGACCGGAACTGAGGTCCGTGCAATGGGGTGTCTCGATTGGGGCTTCCCCCCCCCCCTGCAAAATCGAGAAATGCACTTAAATTGCAAGATTGCCTGGGGACATGTCTGTAGGGTGATGGAAAATAGCAGGATACCAAAGATTATGCAGTAATGTAGGGAGGAAAAGCACCTTAAAGGTCCACTAAGTGGACCGTTCTGGCTATACCTTGTTTGGAGCCGAAATTACCCGAGAAACTGGCTCTGTGCCCCACCTGCCTGTGCCCACACAGACCGAGCCCAGAGCTGATCACTGTGTGAACCAGGCCGACTGTGGTCTCCCAAACCCCGATTTTTAATTCGGGCGGGAGCCGGGTCGAGCCAGGCGTGGTGATGGTGTCGGGGGAGTGGGAGAGGGCGAAGTGCAGACCCGGAATTCAGACCGACTGTGGTCAGCTCTGATTTCGGAGGAGATTCCCGCGGGGGACGGGGGCCCAGGGGACCCGCGCACATGCTCATGCGTGTGTTCTGCAGATTGCTAACCCCGGATCCGAACCGTGGGAACAGGGACGCTGGAACCAACGAGAACTGCCAGGTGGTCGCCGGGACCACTGAAGTGGATGGCGGAGACCGCACCCCTGTTACTGTTCTTCCTCCACCAGAAGCCCGCCCCAGCCAGAGCGGGCCTTCAGTGCCAGGGCAGCGGACGGCGGTCCCAGGCGGCGTGTCCCCGGCCCCCCAGCTCCTCCACCTCGCCTGGGCAGCGACCTGCTGCTTCCAACTCGATTAGCTCGCTGCCTGGGCCGCCGCCGCCGCCCGGCTTCTGCAGCGATTCGGGCTGCGCCGCCGGTGAGGGCGGAGGCCGGGGGCGGGCAGGTAAAGAGGAACCAATTTGCCCCGAGGCTTTATCAACAGGAGGCTTAACTAGGAATTTCGGTTGACAACTCAGCACCTCCGTGGGGCACCGGCAGCAGCCAGCCGGGTGACAGGCTGAACTGTGGGGGGCGGCTTGAGAGCCTGGAGGCCTGAGGCTTCAAAGCCATCCAGAGGCAGCCTGGGCCGGCCCGCACAGCGTGGACTTCGTGGGCCCCGGCGCCCCAGGCGCGCCGCTAGGGCGGGGACCCTGCGGGTGGGCGAGCGCGGGCCGGTGGGCGCTGGGCCGCCTCTCCTGGCGAAGTAGGTGGCCGTGTATATTTTTGTTCAAGTGGTGTTTATGTTAATGAAAAAAGGATGGAATTACAAACAGCCCGCCGATCGCGCGGCGGCCGCGGGGCATTTGCGGTGCTGGAGTCCCAGGCCCAATGAAAGGGCGCGCACGGGCCCCCTTCCGCCCCGCTGCCGAACCCCCCAGGGGTGAAATTGTCTTGCCTCCTCCCCCGCAGCCCGTAATCTGGAACTCTCTGTTTGCAGTCACGCCCCCCAAAACCCGCAGTAGCACAATCAGGTTTTTGGGTTAAGGAAAACCCTAATTGGAGTCCTTCGCTGCCTTTTTTGAGGGGCACCCGGAGAAGTCTTTTGGGACGCTGCAGTGGGGATAAATGCAGTCTCCCTTCTCTCTGCAGTGCCTGGCTTTCCCCTGCCTCTTCTTTATTTTAAAAATAGTATAACCAGCCCGGACTTCAGTTTGCTTCCTGGCCCAGGATGTTCTTGGGGGCGGAGGGAGTCGTGTTTGCGGCAGAGCTCCAGGTTCCCCATCCCAAGGGAACTTTTTCCCCCAGCACCCACAGCCAGCTGTTCCCCCGCAGCCTGCTGTTCCTCCACAGACCAGACCGGGAAAACCTCGGTGCCTCCTTTTCTTTAGCTCAGTGAGGCCTGCGGATGGGAAGAGCAGGGCCCAGCGGGAGAGCGCACGGCCCAGCGGGAGAGCGCACGAGCGGGCAGGTCCAGGCCGCTCTGACCTTGAGGGGCGGGCTGGCTGGCTGGCCGGGAGTCTGGGCGGCCGGCTGTGGCCGTGGCGGGGCAGATGCGTGTTGCCAGCCCAGGGCAGCGGGGCTGAGGCGGGCACCACGCCCCATGCTTCCTCGTGGAAATGCACCCGGGTCTTCCAAATACTACCCGGCGGTGTCTCCACAGGTAAAGTGAAACAGTGGAAAATTTCAGGACTTGTCTGATCCTTGCCTAGTGGACATTGGACGGGGGAGATTTTGGTTCTCCCCACACATTTCCTCGGCTTTTCACCACACTGCGCTTGTGAGTGCGCTGCTCCCTGCCCTTTCCGTCGGTGCACATGGTGCTGGCCCCGCGGGTGGAGGGTGGAGGGTGGAGGGTGGTGGCCCCGGGAGCACCCTCGCCTGGCGCTTCCATCCTCGGCGAGCTGGACCTGCCAGCGCCCTCTGCCCCGGCTTGAAGCTCGCTTCCAAGGCCGGGGTCACCCAGACTGGCTAATCCACCCAAAGAAACAGAACTCTCTGAAGGAAAAGGAAAAATGAGGGATAATTACCCGGCACTGCTCGGGTTCTGCGAGGGAGCTCTCCCTGCTCCAGGAGAGTTGCTCGCGAGATGGTTCGTTCTACTTGCTAGTTTTAGGTAGAGTGTGCCACGTGGGGGTGACTGACTTGGGGTGGGGGATGTCTGTGTAAGGTGCCACCTCAGGGCTCCAAGCTGAACCCTGGAAACTGGGGCTGGGAAGTGGGACCTGTGTGTGCTCCCAGCCGCTTGGGTAATGGAGTCCTGGGATCCTGGAGGCCAGGGGATCTTGGAGGTGGGAGGTGCAAAAGTGTGGGTGCATTTGGGGGTAACAGCCCAGAACTCTCACGGGTTGCTCGAAGTCCCTAACACAGTCCCTCCCCGGTAAGAGCCACCAGATCAACCAAACTGAACCTCATTTGCAGTTCTTGGTGCCTCGGTTCTTTCGAAGAGTTGTGGTCAGCTGACATTCTCTTGCCCGGTTCTGTAGCCTTGACGTTGTGCAGCCCAGGGGAAATCCGAGAGGAGAGACCGGGGTGAGGGCCATGCCCCTGCAGGCCTCACTCCACCCCCGTCCTCCAGGCCCAGGGTGGGGGTCACAGGCTCCAGCCAGGCCGCATTTTTCTCGCAGAAGTGCCGGGGTCACAGGCCCAGAGACCTGACACAGCTGCCGCTGGAGTCCCTCCTACTTGCGGCCCCGCTGAGCTGCCTCCGCCCCAACCCGGCACGCTCTCATTGTGCGGGAGCTTTCTGCAGGTGCCTGGGTGGCCTCATCCCCAGCGCCCTCCTCGTGCGTCACCAGCCCCCATGCAAATGGGAGGTTTATGTTGGGGACACTTCAAACCGGTGTTTAGTCTGCTGAGCTCAGTGGCAAGGCGCATCTCAAGCCCAGCGCCGAGTGGGCTGGTCTTGGGTTCTGCCGAAGGGGGCGAGGGCAGCCATTTTCTGGGGGGCTTCGGAAAGCAGAGGATCAGGCTTGAAGAGGGGGCTGGTTTCCTGCAGGCTGCTGTCAGGGATTAGTGTTCACCCCGGTTCACTTAAGCAGTCGGCTCCGGGGGCAGACCAACCAAGGAGGCACCCCCGCCTGCCCGGGCTCCTGAGCGCTCGCCCTACCCGGCGGCCCCGGGAGCCTCCAGAGCCGCTTTCCCTGCCCACATCACTTTCTCCGGGGCCTTTCTCTGGGGCTAGCGGATGCCAGATGCGGAGCCCTGAGCCCTGAACTCGCCTGCGAGCTGGCGGGCCCAACCATTTATTCCGTCCTGCAATTAAACCCGAGGTCAAATATCTTCTTAACGACGCTATCAGGCCAGCGGCTCATTATGGCGTATATTTAGCCATAAACTATGGGTTATAGCAAGGAGGAGATGAAAATTATTGTGCTCTGGGAATGAATCCTTTTAGCAGAAACCAGAGCTGTTATTTAGCAGGGAGAACTAAGTACAGGCTCGGGCTTCCAGGCGACCCCAGGCAGGACGAGCCGCGTTTCCAGGCCCTTTCCGGCTTCGCCTGTGCCCCCACCCCAGGCCTGGCACTGCTGCGGCCTCCGTGCTGCTTCCTGAGGCCTAGAAGGCATCGCTGGGGAGGAATACTGCCTCTCAGCGAAGAGGGGCGCTGAACATCCACCATGTCTGGTCTCAGCTCCCACGTTCCGAGTCCCCTCAGCCCAGTGGCCAGTTTGCCTCCTGAAAGCCCATGGTAGTAGCTTCGAAGGGAGTTTGCATGGCAGCTGTGCTGGGGAATGGTCTGGAAGGCGGCAGGCTGAGCACACTTGGCTTCTGGCCTGGTTTTCCTTCTGCCGTGCAGCCTTGGGGGAGGCACCTAACCTCTCCACACCTCAGTAGCCTCGTCTATAAAATGGGGGAGAAGTCAGACCCCCTTCTGGAGAATTAAATCAGATATGAATGTGAAGGCGGTGGCCCAGCTCCTGACCAGGGGAGAATTCAGTAAATGGTGACCAAAGGAACCCTCACGAGGATGCCGAGAAAACACGACCTGAGCGATGAAGGAAGGCCCTGCGGAGGGGAGGTTGGAGACAGACCCGCTTGGTGGAGCTCAGACCATCACCTGCTGTGCCACTGGCCTGGGTCGCATTTCCTTGCTCAGGCCCCAGGACCCTCATCTTTGAACACTGCCTGCCCCAGAGCGGCCAGGAGGAGCTGAGAAGCAACGGCAGGGTCCGCAGTCCAGAGCTCCACTAAGAGGAGATGCTCGTGCCCGGCTCCCTCCCTGCCTCTCCTTCCCCACATCCTGGATCCTGGATGTCTCCAGGGGCTTCCAGACACGCGGGGGGCGCTCGGCTTGGCCCTGGCAGTGCTGAGGGGATGGAGATTGTTTGGGCCAGAACCACCCCAAATTTAGCCTTTCAGAAAGTGACCACATGACCCACAAGCTGCAAATATTTGGACAAACAAGAAGGAGGCCCCAGTCTAAACGTTTGCCCAAGGCCCCGGAGGGAAAGGGTAAACTAATCACAGGGCTAATAGCCCCTCTCAGGGCAGGGCAGGTGTGTCCTAGAGGAAGGAGGCTGTGGCCGCCACCCCCGCTGGTCAAGGCCCGACTTCCCTGGCTTCTGGGCTGGGCAGGACACCAGTCTCCATCCCTCCCCATGGACGTCTCCTCCTGATGCACGCGCGCGCGCAGACACACACACACACACACACACACACACACACACACCCCGGCACTGCCTTCTTAGGGCAGCCTCCCCACCGCCCTGTGGTGCTGTCCTCTCAGCTCACCCACGTCCCCTTCTTCCGCACTGTCCAGAGACGACAGGGAGTGGTGGGGTCCCTCTGAACAGAGGTCCTGGCCAGGGGAGGGGTGCCCACAGCCTTTCTTTGTCTCCGGGCCTCAGGGCGTCTCTGGAGGGGTTTGCCGTTGTGAGGGAACCTCTGGATGGCTGGCTGGGGCTGGTGCCGGCGCCGGCAGGCCGTGTCCTGCCCCCAAGCCTCCGTTTCTTCTTCTTCTTCTTCTTCCAGGAACTGGGCGTTTTGCGTTAGCATGCCGAAGGCCAGGCCTGCCTCTGACTTTCCATGGTGGGACCCTGCTTGCTTTGACTGGCTCTCTCTCTCTGGGGCATCACCACCCCGTCACCTTCGAGAAGCACGGGCCAGGTGCTTCATGGGCATTTGGTCTCCCGGTGGCTCTGGGGACGTCAGGATGACGTCTCAGGGCTGGGGTGGGGGCCCAGGGAGACACTCAGCAGATTTAATCGCAGGGAGTTCCCCGTAAGTGGTATTGCAAGACGTGACTTTCGTTGGTTGGTTACTATAGATACACATGTGGTTTATTGTTATAAAGCAGCACGTATGGAGGGCCTGAGGTTCTCTGGGTTGCACCCTGTGTGTCTAACCCAGGGACTCCACCCGGTGGAAGGAGGAGAGGGTGCTCGCAGCCAGGGCATCGGCTCGCCGCTGGCTGGATGAGTCCCCGCGTCGGCCTCAGGTGGCTCCAGAGCCCCGGCCCGGACACACCGGGCACTGACTCAGAAGCGGGGCCTCCGCGCCCAGGGCTGGCTTCCACTACTGCTCAGGTGGTTCCGTTGCTGGGAGGGTCTCCCATCTGAGATGACAAATGCAGTCAGCCTGACACACTCTTGGAAGCACACTGCCTGTTACTCACAGCGGGAGAATCCGCGGCCCAAGACATTGATTTCATCAGAAGCGTGTTTACAGTCCGGCGAGCCGGCTGCTGCCGTGAGGAGCCCCAAAAACAAAGCTCCGACTGTATCCTTCGGAGCCTCGGAATCGTGGTTCTTGCACAGACTAAGTTCTCTCTGTTAAAAAATGGGTTTTTTCCTATGCTTTCTTCTCCTTTGAAAATGAGATTGAGGGGCGCCTGGGCAGCTCAGTGGGTTAAAGCCTCTGCCTTCGGCTCAGGTCATGATCCCAGGGTCCTGGGATCGAGCCCCCCACGTCGGGCTCTCTGCTCAGTGGGGAACCTGCTTCCCCCTCTCTCTCTGCCTGCCTCTCTGCCTACTTGTGATCTCTCTGTCAAATAAATGAATAAAATCTTAAAAAAAAAAAAAGAAAAAAAAAGAAAATGAGATTGAATGCCTTTCTTGTGTCAGACTGGCTGAAGCGGTGCAGGAAATGGCAGAAGATCCAGAAGGCTCAGGCAACTAACACAGTTTTTCCCTTTTGGGATCACATCTCGGTCTGTGGTGTCAGCTTCACCCGCGTGCCTGCGGCCGACCTGGAGCGAGCCCGGTGCCGAGGGAGCCCTGCCCGTGGTTTGGGAGGCGGGACAGCAGTGCTGCAGGGCCTTCCTCTGTGCCGGGCTCCACGCCGAGTGTTCTGTTCCACGAGAGGGATGTTGAGAGTATGATTCCCATTCTGCTCATGAGATCACGGAAGCCCAGGGACGTCGTGACTGGTCCACAGTCACACGTTTCTGAGGGATGGAGCCAGGGGCCGGCATGGGGTCCGACTCCAGGGTCTCAGGCCTTAGAGGATCTTCCTGAGCACTCCTCGCGGCCCCAGAGCGGAGACGTGGGGTGTGGGGTTCTGCCATGCGGCGGGGAGGAGCATAGGTGATAGCACAGGAGTTTGGGGCCCCGTGTGAGTAGGTGTTAAAATACATCGCCTAATTTTCATATCAAGTTCATAGTTTTCTAAGAACAGTTGACTTCAGACCACCCTGGAATCACTCCTGATGTTCTAAAAATTGCTTTCTGAAAAAAACGTGTGTGTGTCGGGGGCTTGTTCTTACTGATGTGCCCGTGTCTGCGAGACATCTGGGGCATCTGTTCTTGATAAGGGCTCTGTTCCAAACAGGATTTGGGAAGAGGTGACCCAGATTCAAAGACAACTTTGGGATGCAGAATGCTTAATCTGATCCACACATGCATTGCCAGGAGACCCAGCTCCATCCTCCCCTTTTAAAGATACTCAGTGAGAGATGTCGAGATGGGCTTTCCCTCACAGGAGGCCAGGGGCCCGGGGCCTGTGAAGGGGGCAGAGATGAAAGGGGAGCAGGCGCAAGCTAAGAAGCTGTGGGAGCCGGGCATCGGGCGGGCGGGGATGCGGTGTTGTTGCCTTTCCCGTGCTCCGTTTCTTTCCAGAGTAAAAATATCTCAAAAAGTTCAAGTGACATTTCTGGAGCTCGTAGGGGCCAACAGGGCAGGGCGGGGTCCGGGACAGGGAGCCGTGCAGAGTTCACTGGTCACAAGGAGGCATTGAACACAGGCGCACGCATACACGCACTCACACGCGTGTACATGCACACACACACAGAACACACACAGCCGAAGAGACGGGAATCCTCAGCATTTAAAGCTGGAAGGAAGCTCGATATGGTTTTGTTCCTTCCATCTTCCTGTGGTGACACATAGGAAGACTCGGAGGGGTCAGTGGCTTGTCCAGTGTGGCACAGCGGTGTTGGTGGCAGCGTCAGGACTAGATCGCACGGGCACACAGACCTTTGTCGTAACTGTGTGGCATGTAGCAGAAGGAAAGAATTCCGTGTTCGCTGTTGTGTAAAATCACTGATGTGAGCCGCCCGCCGGGGCTTACCCTAAACCTGTGGACAAAAAGGCGAGCGAGCCAGGGAGCCGCGGGATGTACTCAAGGTCCAGAAGCTTTGTGCGCTCGTCGCCGGAGTGACCAGGTGGTGGGCCGCACTCGTGTCTTCTCAGGCCAGCTCGGGACTTGG
>CM052803.1:47442584-47503771 GCA_028533885.1 Nasua narica | reverse complement strand
TCCACGGCCCCTCGCTGACTCCTGCGCTCTGCTCTCCACTCTGCCCCACCTTCTCACAGGTGAGGGGGGGAGGGGGAAACCGAGGACAGAGGTTCTGGAAGGTTGAGACCCACAACAATACCTTAATGTCAAAAGAGAAAGAGCATTTAACTTCTCAGCGAACACGGGAGGAAGAACAGAAAGGCTGACTCTTTGGAGCAGAGGGCCCTCTGCACGCCTGCGGCTTAGTGCCTTTTCCCCTCTCTGGATCTGTTGGACCCCGTGTTAAGACGCATGTTGTAAAAATTAGTTCCATATCATGGTAAATTTGCTTTGCGATCATTCCATGTAGGTTAAGATATCAGATTTATTTTTACATTAAGGCATCTATGTGTATATGGAAGGTAAGGGTTAGATATGTAGGCCATCGGAGCTGTGTTTTGGTTGGGCCTTGGCAAACATTTTTTAAAAAATTAGGCATTGTAATCAGGTAGTTATGAAACCAGCTGCCCTCTTTTCTTTGCCCACAGCCGGCGACAGGTGCTCCTGGGGCTGAGGTCCTCAGACAGACACACACCGCAAGACGGTTCCCATCATCTTTTGACGGCAGCCAACTGCCTAGCTTGGGTCTCCACCTCATTGCTGTGCTGCGAATCTTCATCCTCCCCATGCCTCTAGTGGCCAGACTGGACAGCCCAGCTCTGGACAGCAGGGGCTGTCAGGCCCCAAGCACACACTCTGGAAATAACCGGCACCGTCTGTCGGGCCGTCACCGTGCGTGCGATGGGCCCGGTGCGGAGAGATTTCTGTGTCAGGAGGTGTTCATTTCCCAAGTCCCCTTGCAGCTAGCATGGGGACACGGGACCTGATTTTGGTCAATAGATCCTACATGGAGGCCTTCTGAAGGGCTTCTGGGAAGAGTGTGGGTGTGCGTGCGTGTGTGCGCGTGTGTGTGTGCGAGTGTGCGCGCGTGTGGGAGTGGGAGTGTGCGTGTGCGCGTGCACGCGTCCGCCCAGCTGCTCATCCTGGCTGGCATGCTTGTATCTGACATGATGGTCAGAACGGCCGCGCTCACCTTGGGAGCTTGAGGAGAGAGCTCCGGCCGAGCAGAACGGTGAAGGGAACAAGTCCCTCGTGGAATCAGCGTAAACCGTGGCGCCACCCTGCCTGTAGGTTTCTTGCTGCGCAAAAGGACAGAATTTGTGCCTCGTGTCAGTTTTCTTGTCTGTTCGGAGGGGCCAGCTCTGAAGGCTCACGGGGATGAGATGGCCGGGGTAAGGGAAGGGTCTGGCACAGGGCAAGCGGTCACTGCTTTTCTTGATGTCATCAGCCGTCTTGGGACATGAAGACTGTGCAAAGAGGAGTGGAGCAGGGGGGTCAGGACCTGACCTCTCCCGCGCCATCCTGGAGCCACGTCGTGGGGACTTCTCTGGGCGCGTGAGCCCGAGACACTGAGGCTGCCTGTCCAAGCCGTTTTGCTTGGGTCTCCGCTGCAGCAGCTCTGCACGCATCCGTGTCTGACCTTGAGAAGCGTCTCCTTGAGAAGCAGCAGTCCACCACAGGGGATTAGGATGTTATGGTAGGAATGCAGAGAGAAAGCTTCTGACTTCCCAGACAGGCTCTCTGCATCTGTGGCCTCCCAATGGTCCAGAGGCTTTAAGGACACGAGAGCGTTTCCTACATTCTACCGCTCCGCCTTCTCATATCCCGAGGAAAGACCCCCAGGGCAAGCCGGGGGGGCCTGGGCACAGGGACTTGCTGCCCACACCCAGGACCTGGGCGTGAAGGGAAGCCCGAGAGTGAAGGGAGGTTGCCCGGGGTCTGGCCCGCCGTGGGGGCGGGTGGGTGCCCTCAGAGACACAGGACCTGAGCACGTGGGGCCACTCGCCACATGCTTTTACGCAGAGCCACACCCGACTCAGCAGAAGGGAGATGGTGGCTCTCTCCATCTCCAAGGATGGCTCCTTGCGGGTCAGCGTGTGTTCTCATCTCACAGGGCCTGTCTGGACTGTTTGTTCAGTGTTTCAGCTTCTCCTCTGGCCCCCTCCCCTTAAGGCCATAGTACATTACTTGTCACGTCCACTCACACCCCATTGGCCAGCACTTGGTCATGTGACCACAGCTGGCTGCAGGGGAGTCGGGAAGTGTATTCTTTCTTGGAGGTGGCCACTCACCCTTGGGAAGATTCAGCTATCATGGAGGAAGGGGAAATGGGCACCATTGACAGTGACCATCTCTGTGAAGAGGGGACTGGCATTCTGAGAGTAGGTTCAGCTTTTCTCGACTCTTTAGCTGCCTCGGAGTTGCTGGAGGAAACATGGTGAGTCTTTGCCTAGAAAAGCCCTAGCTTTTTCTGTTTTCTGGGGTCCTTGTGCACAGCAGTTATGGGCCATCGCTGACCATAGTTTTGCTCTTTTGTGCACCAGCTGACGCCCTCGCACGGCAGGGGTCCGGCTCTGTCTGTGAAGATGCTGACTCACTCTCAGCCCTTGGTGGGGAGGGGCCACCCTGACTGCACTCGTACCTGCAGGCCCTCCCAGGAGCCCCTGCAGTATAGCTTGTGGAGAAGCTACCGGAGTGGTCTGGCCCACAGGCGTCTGCGAGAGGGGGTGCAAACATTCCCCCAGGGTAGCTGGCTAGTGCCTCCTGGGGCCCGCAGCCTGCCCTGGGGTGCTCTGTGGCCCGGCGGGGCTTGGTGAGGTTATGTTCCCGGAAGTTCGGACCACCTGTGTTCCTGGGCAGTGTCCCCCTTGCTAGTCATTTGTTTCAGAGCCTCCTGCGAGACCCCAACACCAAGCCCTTCCCCATTCTGCTCTAAGGCTCAGTGGCCACAGGAAATGAAATTGCCCTTTGTGGAGCTCAGGGCGTTCCTTTGTCTCCCCACTCCAGATCACCCTTCGGTTCACTTAGCAAATGATAAATAAGTGTTGTGTATCGAGTCCCTCCGAGGGGCCAGGCCGGGTGCCAGATGTGGCCTGGCATCGTCCGTGTGGTGCGTCAGCGTGTGCCCCTGTGGCCAGACAGACGTGGACAGTGCTGTGAACTGTGAGGCTGTGAGGTTGGAGACAACGAGTATTGGCCTACGAGGACGTGAGCTGGGTCCGACCTCAGGAGGACTCTTGGGGACATGCCAATAAGACATTCAGTCTCAGTGTGCCCCACTTATCGGTAGATTTCCAAAGGGCCGAGAGCGGGGTTTGGACAGATATTTGCACAGTCTGTGTTCATAATGACATGATTCACAATAGCCAAAATGTGGAAGCAACCCAGGTGTCCATTGACAGATAAATGGATAAACAAAATGTGGAATAAACACAAAACGGGTTATTATTCAGCCTCGAAAGGAAGAAACTGTCACCTGCTACGACCTGGATGAACCTACAGGACATCACGCTTGGTGAAAGAAGCCAGTCACAGAAGGACAAACACTGTGTGAGTCCACCCACACGAGGTCCCTGGAGCAGTTGCATTTATAAAAACAGGAGCGCTCAACGCACGCATCCTTGATGCAGCAGAATCTGAATTTGGAAGTTTTCAGAGACAAAGAAAGGTACTGGTTGGCTTAAATGAGGGGACCCATGGTGTCCCTTAGCCCTGTGCTCAGCGCCCAGCAGCGCTGAAGGAATAGCAGTGGTCAGCCGTCCTGCCGTTAGGACAGCAGTGACAGGGTCCTCTCCTGCCCCCACCTGGCAGTCAGGTATCCAGAGAAGCAGCGTGCATAGGAGGTTACGTGTGCGTTTATGATGCAAATATGACACATGTAAGAGCAAGATGTGTGGGATACACACACACACACACCTGTATCCGTGTAATAGGATCTACGTTTTATAGATAGGTAGATAAAATATACACAAAGAGACGTCAAGGAATAGACTTACACCATTATGGGGGCTGACAAGCCTGAAATCTCTACAGCCAGCAGGGAGCTCAGGCAGGAGCTGAGGCTGCAGTCTTGAGGTGGAATTTCTTCCCTGTTTCACTTTGTCAGACCTTCACCTGATTGGACGAGGCCCACCCAGATTATTGAGGCTCATCTTCTTTACCTAAAGCGAATGGCCCCTGGATGGATGCAGACCGCATCCACCAGATGCCTTCAAAGCAACACTTAGACGAACGTTTGGTTGAATAACTGGGCACTGCAGCCTGGCCGAGTCCACACACAAACCTGACAAAGCTACTCATGCTGCACCTGGCTGTCGCTGTGCCCTACAGGCCTGAGGTCTGGGGACCAGGCAGGGCTGTGAGCCACTCCGCCGGTGTCTTCTGTTGGGCCTCCCGTGCTCAGCCCCACCACTGCGAATGATCTCAAGAGACTTGCTGATGAGGTTTTAGCCCCTCATTCTCCGTGTCTGAGTTGGTCCGTTTGCAGGAAAAAATCAGAGTTGGGCCCATTTGCTAGCCTTTCTGCCACGAGGCAAATGGACGTGTGGACCGCCTTCTCAGTAGAGCGGGGCCCTTCCCCAGGGCTGATAGCAGGGCCTCACACACGTGCAGAAGGGAACGTAACCTCAGCAGTGTTCACTGAGCGCTTGTTATCCGCGTTGTAGGGATTAGTTCCTTTAATCGTGCACCTAGATGCAATTATTGCTTTTACAGATGGAGACACTGAGGCCCCCACAGGCTCTGTAGGTCGCTCAGGGTCATGGGGCCGGCACCTGCAGGAACCACGACTCAAACCCACTCCCTGGCTCCAGAGCCTGCCTCGCCAGCCTAGGGGCTCACCCTCGGGGGCAGGACACACACCCGAGAGTCTTAGCCCTGACCCGCATTTTCTTCCGACACATTTCAACTTCATTCCGCTCTTGAAAAAGTACACGTCTCCTTATCCCAAACAGGGCATAATCCCCCTCTGTCTCCTCTGGAATGTTTTGAGAATTTGTGTCTATCAGACTTTTTAGAGAAACATGAAAAGAATTTTTTAAATGCCGCATTTTTTTGTTTGTTGTTGTTGTTGTTGTTGTTAATCAGTTATAGATTTGTCTTTGGGGTAAACCCGAAACAACCTAAAATCCCAAGCTCTCCTACCAGGGGAGGGGACAAAAAGAATATCTGCGCCAGGTTCTCAGGGATCATGCCCGTGCTTTGGAATTCACGTCCGAATGCCCGCGGGGGAGAGCGGGGCCCCCGGGAGCGCGCTCGCAGGTTTCCCACGCACAGGCAGGCAGCGGGCAGGCCAGCCGAAACGTTCACGAGCGGCGCTGAGGTCCGAGCCATTCGACGGGTCCTCCTGAGGGCTTTCAGGGTAACTGAACGCTCTTCAAACTGGAAGAAATTAGCTTCAACCACAGCCCAACCAGCAGACCCGTATTTAATAATACTTCCCAAATGTGTGAAGCACTTAGTTTTGGAATAACAGGAGGAAGGGAATCGCCGGTAACCACAGATTTGAATGTCGACCTGGCCATCACGCCCTCCTGGGCAGCCTTGCTTTCTCTGGCTGCCCTGGCCGCCTCGTGTCCCCGCCCCCTCCGGGCCAGCATGTCCCAGGGAGAGTGACGTCCCTGTGCCCGGCACTCCTGGCCTCCCTGAGGCCAAGGCCGGGTCTGCTTGAGGAAGGAGCCCGTGCTCTGGCTCGGGCCTGGAAACGTGAGAGCCTCCATGGGGGCCACTGGGCCACGGAAACCACCACAGAATTGCTCCCTTCCTTCTGCTCTGCTCTACCGGCTGCCCGCCTCAAGGCCGCTCCAGGAGACCCTCTGACAAGAGAGCATTGTGACTCCCCTGTGACAAAGGGGCCTTTCACGGCTGCTGCTCTGGGAGGGCGGGGACCGGCCGGGCTGCACCTGGAACCAGCGCTCACCGGAGACGAACCGTTTATGGGACTGCCACGGGGAGCCGTCCCGACGCAGCGTTCAGAGATGCTACGGAAAGCTCTCTCGGAAAACCTGCTTCCTTCTGGAAGAAAGGCTGCGTGTGGATGGGCGGATTTATGGGGTCACGTTTGGAAGACTCCGGGAGACAGACAGACTGACAGCCCTGGTTGCACGGGGGGGCTCGGAGGCTCGGAGGGAGGGTGATAGGGAAAGACTTGACGCTCTGCCTTTCTGGACCGGGACCGGGGAGCCACCTGAGCTTGCAGCTAATCCCAAAGTGGCTTCACTCTGCAAAAGGCGTCTCCACGGTCTGGCGTCACCCGGGACGTGTGGGCAGGGCGCCTGCACTGCAGGAGGGCCCGCATGTCGCCGCTCTCTCTCCGCAGACATGGCGGTGCAGGAAGCCCAAGGGGGCTGCGGGCACCCTGTGCACCAGGCACCGTACCGCTCCCCTGGGATAAGGGTGCTGCTTCTCTTTTCACTGAACAAAACGGTTCCCAGAGCCCGACAAGGGGGCAGCACCCGCCTGGCTGTGCCTCCTGCAGGGGGAGCAGGAGGAGAAGCCCCTGGAACATTCGCCACCGTCCTGCCAGGCCGATGACGCCAGCTCCTGTGCCTCTGCGCTGACGGGCCAGTGTGCCGGCTGTCAGCCGAGGACACACACCGAAGCCAGTATGTCATCACTGGTGACACGGGGGTCCCGGCCCTAAGATCCGCCCCAGCCCCCATAATAACAACTAACGTGACCCGAAACGTACGCACGGGAGTGCTGGGCAAGAGGGAGACTTCCCAGAGTCACAGGGCTTTGTCCCTTGTGCCCGTGAGAACCACAGAGTGGACGGATGGCCCTCTCCAGGACTCTACAAGGGGCAGGGCAACCCTTCATGGCCTAAAAAAGCAGAGGCTAAGACAGACTTCAGAGTGTTTTCAAAAGATTATTCGGTGTTCCCTTTTTGACCCATAATGGCCTCTAGCTATGTTCCCTTAAGCAAATTAACTAACTTCTCTGAGCCAGTTTATTTTTTAACGTGTAACATAGGGAGAAAGCCACCCACCTCCCCTGGAGTCGTTGCCAGCTCGGAAGGGGACATGTGTAATGAGGTCACATCTGGCCGACCTGGAAAGAATGGCGGTGAGATGTTTAGGTGAGAAAGGAAAACTGCACGATGGGAGGAATGGCAAACGGTGCGTGCTAGGCTCTGCGTGCAGCCCACACAGCAGCCCCGTGCGGCCCGCACGGCTGTCAGGCCCGCTCCACACTTGAGCAGCAGAGGCACAGAGAGGCCAAGGAGCTTGCCCGAGGATGCACCGCTGTCGGGGGGCCCAGCCAGGGTCTGCAGCAGCCTGGCTCTAGGAGCCGTGCGCTAAACCCTGACCCTGTGGCGCCGCCCCGCCCCGCCCTGCAGGTAGAGACCGACGAGAACCCCGTGTGCTCACGCGCATCCGTGTCAACACGGAGACGCGTGTGCAGCCACAGCAGGGCCCGTGGCCGTGGCAGGTGGCCCTGGAGTAGGAGCCGGGTAGAAGCAGGCAGGAAGGGGAGACTAGTCGTTGCACATCTTGATCGTCTTCTGCTAGTTGTCATTTTCCAGATGAATAAACATTTTTTGAAGAAAGAAAATGCTTTGATTTCTGAGGCTTTGCCCAGCTTCTCTGTTCTTGGAGTCCGTTTGGCATCTTTAGGAGATTGGCACACACGGCTTGGGCCGTTTTTGTGACCAGGACTGGTTGTCAGGAAATCAGGGGTATAGATTTAGGGAGTGTGTTGCATTCCCCACATCTGGCGTGAGCTCTTGGCCCCTTTGGAAAGAGGTCGTCCCAGGTCCTCGGCAGGGAAGGGCACAGTGACTGTTCCCTTAAGATTGGGCGCATATGCCCAGCATTGGCTGCCACACTCACGGAGACCCCTTCCTGTGCCAACTCTCCAGGGTGTCTCGGGAATTTGTGTCATTTCCCGGTAACATCTCCCAAAGGGCAGCCTAATCTCCCCCAGACTGAAGCCACTGTTCGGGTAGGCGTCGTCCCTCCTCCTCGTGGGTGCACCGGGTGAAATGAGCTAGCTTCCTGAGTTCATGACTTCATCTGCAGGTGTCTAAGTTTGGGCCCCCAAGAAGCAGATTGGGGTCTGCCTGGGGGAGGTCCCAGAAAGTAGGAATGAGAGAGTGGGGAGAGAGCAAGACAGGGAGGGGCAAAAGAACAAGGTCACGTGGATGCCCTATGAGCATGATCCCACTGGAGACCTGAGAGATGTGAGGGAGTCAGCCCACCGGAGGCAGGGGTGCTGGGCAGTTATCCAAGGCTCTCAGCCTTTGCTGGTTCCCTGCCCCCCCATGGGGGGAGGGGGAGGCACAGGTGCTTGGGGTGGGATGCTGTCAGCGAGCTGGTAGGTATGTCTGCAGCTGCAGGTAAACTCAGGTGGCCAAGGGGCTTTGGGTGGGGCATGTCAACCGCACCTCGCCGTATATTCATATGTTCATGCACAAAAACCACAGGTTCTTTGCAAATCTGCTCTCACTCTGAGAAGTAGCTCTCAGAGAACACAAATACTACTGAATCTCTAAGGACAGTTATTATGAAAATTAGCAGTAAGGTACCTGCCGTAGTTAGTGTCGGCTGAAAATAAACAGGTGCACAATAGCATTTGCTGGAATCTATGCTTCTCAACTTGTCATCTGCGTGGATCAGTCAGGGATCTTGTTGAAAATGCAGATTCTGATTCAGTGTGTCTGAGGTTGGGCCTGAGATTTTGCATTTCGAACCAGCACCCAGGTGGTGTCAAGGCTGTTGGTCTACAGACCACATTTTGAGCAGCAAGGACTTAAATGCATGAAAAATGTCTCTTTCATGAAAGCACTGGGAGTTGGTCTGGTTCTCGCTTGCTTTACTTCATGAAGTCCTCAGGGACCTGGTCCCTCCCATCCTGTTACTCTCTTGTGAACATCATCCATTCCCTTGCAGCCTCCAGTTGATGGCCCCAAATGGCTGCATCACCTCCAGCCATTTCATCTACATTCCAGTTAGTAAGAGAGAAAGGGGTGAAGAGCAACAAAGTAGTTGTTTTTTTATGTATTTTATTTATTTAAAAAATATTATTTATTTGACAGAGATCACAAGGAGGCAGAGAGGCAGGCAGAAAGAGAGAGGGGGGGAAGCAGGCTCCCCATTGAGCAGAGAGCCCGATGCAGGACTTGATCCCGGCACCCTGAGACCATGACCTGAGCCCAAGGCAGAGGCTTTAACCCACTGAGCCACCCAGGCGCCCCTAAAGTAGTTGTTTTTTAATTTAAAGTTTTACAGACTTATATGTGGTTGTAAGAAATAATACAGAGAGAGCCAGTAGGTTGTAAGAAATAATATGGAGAGATCCAGAACCCATTACCCCGTTTTTCCCTAGTGGCAACACTTTGAAAAGCGACAGTACAATATCACCACCAGGATATCGTCATAATCCACGGATCTCGTTCAGATTTCTGCACCTTTGCTTGTTTTCTGTGCAGGTGCATTTTGTCATGTGCGGTTTCCTCGCCTGTGTAGATCTGGGGATCCATGCACCATCACAGTACAGAATGGTTCCAGCGACATAGGGGTCTCTGGTGTTGCTTTTGTAACCACCCCTACCCTTTTCCCCTACCCATCCTCGTCCCTGGTCCCTAACCCTCTGGGAATGTGGGATAAAGGGTTTTGTCCAGGAGCCTTTCTGATACTCATGTTGTTTCTGCTGAGATCTACTTTACATACAACGGAATATCCAGATTTTAAATGTACGGTTCAGTGAGTTCGATGAATCCCACAGTCATGCGGTTCCCCATGCACCGAGAAAGCTCATCTGTGCCTCTTTGTGGTCAGGGCCCCCGGGCCCCCACAAAGCAGTCTTCGGACTCCTACCTCCGTGCTCGTTGACCCGTCCTTGAGCTCTAGGTAGCAGGGTCCCAGGGCAGGCGCTGCGTCTGGCTGCTTTTCCGACATGCTCTTGAACGGCAGCCATCAAACGGTGTATATCAGTGTTCTTTTTTAAAAAATAGCCTCTCGTTCCATCATTTACACATAATGTGTGTGTCCTTTCACCTGCCGAGGACCGTTGGCTGTTAGGAATGAGCAGCTGTGAGCGTCCCGGTACTAGTGTTTTTAGGGACATCTGTTTCCTGTTCTTTCGGGTAAACACCTGGGAGTGGGACAGCTGGGCTGACAGGTAAGAACGTGCTTTATGTGAGAAGACTGTGACCTGGGTTCCAAAGCGGGCCTGCCGTTTAGAGCCTCCCAGCGTGCTGACGTCACGGCTCCCCACGTCCTTCGTGTACCGTTCCTTAGTGTCGGTGGTGTTGATTTGAACTATTCCGGCGTGTGTGTTCCTGTCTCCTCGTGCTATCAATTTAGATGTCCCTGGTGACCAATCCTGTCGCACATCTTTTCATGTGATGAAGTGGCCACTTGCGTATCATCCTCTATGAGAGGTCTGTTCCAGTCGTTTGCCCATCTTGAAACTGGAGTGGTTCGCCTTTTTAGGTATTGAGTTGTAAGAGTTCCTGTATCCCGGGTATGAGTCCTTCGTTAGATGTATGTTTCTCACAACCGGCAACTTGCCTTTTCGTTTTCCTAGTGGTGCGGAAGCCCTAAGTTTCGGTGGAGTACAGGTTAGCAGTCATCGTCGTCGTCGTCTTTTTTTTTTTTTTTTTTTAAGATAGACTCCAAGCCCGGCATAGAGCCCAACACGGGACTTGAACTTGGGACCCCGAGATCAAGACCTGAGCTGAGGTCAGCTTAACTGACTGAGCCACCCAGGCGTGCCTGGTTTTGCAACCTTTAATTTGGTCGTTAGTGCTCTGTGGGTCCTCGCTGACACATCGTGTCCTCTCTGGCAGCCTGCCTCCATTCAGGTGCACAGTCCGTGTCAAGTTCAGCCTGTGTGTGGGGTCACGCTGGTGTCAAGGTTCATTTTTTCTCCCTAAGGACGTCCAGTTGTTCCATCTTTTCTGCCACTGGATTAATAATCATTGTTCATTACTAATAAACCATTATTACTAATAGTTGATACCAGTCAGTCTTTGTGTTTTGCTTGATCATTGGGCCAGAGACTTATCAACTGTATTGATCTTTTCAAAGAAATGACCCCTGGCTTTTAATTTTTCTCTGTTACTTAGTTTTTATTTCCTTGACTTCTGGTTTATCTTTATTTTCATTCTTCCACTTACTTTGTGTTTAACTTATTCCTTTTCTAGCTTTCTAACGTGGATGCTGAGGTCATTAACCACAGACTTTGCTTTGATGTTACTGATGTAGCATCAAAGCTATGAATTTCTCTCTCAGGGTTGCTTTAGCTGCACTCTGCAGATTCCATGATGCTTTGCTGTCACCGCCCTTCATCACAAAGTATTTTGTCATTTCGCCCTTGACTCCTGTGACCCATGGATTATTTGGAAGTGTGTTCCTTCCGTTCCAAGTGGATTGTGATGTTTCCAGGGATCTTGTTGGGGTTTGTCTCTAATTTAATCCCATTGCCATTGGGGAGCACAGGCTGCACGTTCAGCTCCCCATGGTTTGCTGCTGTGGCTTTCCCGTGGTCCTGCACGTGGTCTGTCTTGGTGGGTATTTCACAGGGGCTCAGCAGGAGGGAGCGCAGCATGGCTGTTGAGTGGCCTATAAAGTCAGTTAGGTGGTTGACAGGTTTGTTCCAATCTTTTATATATTTGTTTATTTCTCATGCCTACTCGTTCTATCAATTACTGAGTGGGATTTTTGAATCTCCAACTATTATCAGGTTGCACTGTTATCAGGTGTTTTCGTGTTTACCTGATCACAAAGATTAAAATGTATATTTATTAATTACCAAGTGTTATAATTACAAAGTATAACATGTATGTATGCACTGGACAGACACATGCTGTATATATAATCACCATACATGCTGCATGTGTGTTGTATATGAAAATACCGACATGGCATATATCCACATGGTTCACTCCCCTCTCTGTGCCCCACCTGTCCAGTTTTTATCGCCTTACCCCCCCGTCCCCCTCCCCGAGACCCTCTTTTATTCCAGAGTTTCTTTATACACATAAGAGAAAATGCAAATCTATGGGTTCTTATTCCCCCTGCACAAAAGTTAGCACGTGATGAGTGCTCTTCTGCATGTAGCTTTTCCCTGTGACACTGTCCTGATTACCCTAACAGCGCCACCGAACTTCCCGGGGACGGCTGTGGGGCACTCGCCCCCCGTGGGGACGCTGGCAAGACCCGCTGGGGACATTCGGCAGGTGACCCCATGGGCTGTGGCACAGTGCTGCTGCCACTGTCCACACAGGGGGAGACTGAGAGCATTTGTTATTTAACATTCTCCTGTCACAGGGCTCAGATGTGGGTCCTGCCCTCCAGGAGGGTCGTGGTCCCTTGCCTGTGGCCACCCCCAGCGGCCCACAAACGTCTGTCTAAGGAGTCCTTTTTTGCAAATACCCTGAACACAGTGGTGGTGTTTTGCTGCTGCTGCTTCCGTATTCGGCACCGTGGTCTAGGGATGCACTGCCGGGGCTCCCAGCTCCCCTACTAATTCACTGTGCGCCCTTGGCAAGGACTCCTTTAGGGCATTGGGATGGCAATAGCCAACACATCCAGGGGTGTTTATTATGTACTCAGCATGACTCCTAAGAGCGTTGCATATTTAATCCCACTTACTTGACAACATTATGAGAGTGGTCACATTATCTACTCTGTAGTAAATCTTTCTAAGGCACAGAGAGGTTAAGTAACTTGCCGAGGGTCACACAGCTCAGGAGAGCCAGCATTCAGTCCCAGCAGTCAGTCTGGCTCCAGGTTATTGTGAGGATTGACCACATCAGCGAGCACTACGTATTCAGACAGGGACTAGATACCTACTATGTGCTCACTCAAGGTTAGCTTGTCAGCATTACCTGCCCGAGGAGTTGCAAGACGACTAGTCTTGTCTAGGTGGGAAGTACCGTGCACACTTAGAGCAGAGATCCCAGTTCACCCTGTACAGGTTCTGACTGCACCAGGTCCGCGGGAGCGGCGGCTGGGAGAGCAGCTGCCGCGGGGACGAGGCGGGAACCCCCGGTGAGTGGGAGAGCCGGGGTCGTCCTGTTAGTCGAAGCCGAGGTAGAGCCTCGGTCCCTCCCCTGCTAATGCAGGCCGCTGTCAGCATGAGACGTGCAGATGACTTGGAGTCCCTCTGCTCTTCTTTGCAGCAAACAGAGAAGCAGAGAAGTTAGCAAGCTTGTTTTGGCAGAGGAAAAAACACAAAATGCCCAAACCACAAAATTCTCAAGCATATTGCTAAGCACTAATTTCACTAACATGTTAGAAAGCCTTTCGGATCTAGGCAATCTTGTTCCTCGGCTGGAAACAGTTCCCGAAAGCCGTGTGATCCCACCCTGGGCATGTGGGGATAATGAGGAAATCAGCTCCTGCCTTCCCTCGCCTTCCAGCCAAGCCGAGTGGGGGCATCCCCTAGTGCTCCAGCCCGGGGCCCACCCGAAGGATGCCGGCTGCTCTGTGCGCGCCTCGGCTCTGTGAGTTCAGCCCTCCTGATTCAGACCCCGTGGTTTCTGTGCCTTCCGGGTCTGAGCGCACCAAAACCCACTCCCCGGGTCAGAGCCGCAGGACCAAAAGGCCAGCTGCAGGGTGCACACCTGTCTGCCCGTAGGGACATTGCCTTGTCATTCAAGGTCAGCCTCCCCATCAGAACGGGCTAAATAATGAGGCAGAGAGGCTACCATCCCTGTTAAGAAGGTAATGAGTCACAAATGCTATTTCGATGGTTTTCTTTGAAAGAAATACACATAACCAAACCAATTTTAATTAAAGATCTTGTCTTTGTAATCAGGCAGCCACAAATGAAGGCCAAAGTGCTTTCATGTGGAATAATATACACAGAGCCGAACTGGTTTTCCCATAAAAGGGCAGGGCTTTTTTTTTTTTTTTTTTTTCAAATAAGAAAGTAGTTTGTTCCTAACAATATGGGGGAACGCAACAAAAATCTTTTGCAAAGTATAAAACTGGCATCTGCCCCTGCTCCCCCACGGACGCCATTTGTGGATGTTAAACCAGTTGGAACGCTTGCCACATTTACATCCCGGCCAGGATGGTCCCGTCCTTTGAGATTAGACATGCGATCCTCGGTTTTCAGCAAAAAACGTCCTCTCAAACCAAATAAACATACCTACACGTACATCTAAAGCGGAAATGGTGGAGAAATGGTTGTAACACACCGCAGTGTGTATTTCTGCAGAAGAAACAGCCCGAACATCAAAAATGATGTTTTGATTTTTAGTTGTAAACGTCAACAGAATTGAAATACCTCTCCTAAATATGTCCTCCGAAACCAACAGAGGAGATCATCGTTTTTGGTTAAGTATGCATGTAATTTAATAATCCACAAGAGAAAAATGCATCTGAAGTGGCCTGAGCTCCATGATGCTTGCCTCTTGACAGCGTCGAATGGCGTCTTCACTAAAGAGGGTCTTGGGATGGCTGCTCGCGAGCGTTCTGCAGACCGCGCACACCACATGGCACCGAGCGCGTCTTCAGGTGGGCAGCTGTCATCTTGAGTCCCCCGGCGTCCCCAGTGTGGGAGCCTCGATGCACTTGGCCACCGTCCGCCGGGCCGGGTGAGCCTGGGGCGGCAGCAGGCCGGGGGGTTGGTGTGGGCCGGGGGCTGCTGTGGACTGCTGGGGGCTTTGGGCATCTTCAGGGGAGGCTGTAATGGTCCTACAGATGCTGAGCTTTGCTAGCGGGCAGTAATGAGAACATGGGATGGGCAAACACACGGTCCTAGGGCAGCTCTCCATGCAGGGCAGCTCCTGTTCTGAGTGACAGAACGCACGCCGGCAGCCGTCGATGCCACCAGACCGATGTGTCCCGGCTGCCGGGCAGGGTCACACAGCCAGCTGCGGGTCCCGATTTCTGCTTCTCGCTCCCTCGGTGCCACTTCTGCTGCGGGAGCAGCCCTGCGTATGCGATCGAGCCCCAGGGAGGGGAATAGCAAATCACATCTCCCTCTTCTTTGGGGAGGGCGTGCTCTGCGGCCAACGACATAGTCCTCTCTGCTTGCTCCCGGGTCTTGGGCTGTAGATGCATTCCCCAGACCGGCAAGCGCTGGAGAGCCCACGGCAGCACCTCCTCACGGGTGGTGGGGCTCAGTGGCTCGGCACACCCCGTGCGCTCAGGACACACTGGCCCTCGTCCTTCCCCATTTTGAGACGCACAGGGTGCGGAGGGTCCCGCACTGACACAGCGGGGAGCAGCACAGGTGCGAGGGTCAACGTCCCCGCTGGCATTCGGTAGCTGTGGACAGCTGTCTATAAAATGGGGAGTACTGTCTCTACTCCGGCCCCAGTGGCGGCCGCACCGTACCTAGACCTCTGTCCTGAACGCTCAGCACGGACTTAGGAGACGAGTGAGCCTGCCCACCCCGACGGTCACATCAGATGTTCTTTGGGAACACAGGTAACCTTACGGAGCGCTCTCTGCTCAGGAAGTTGGCGTGGTCACAGGACGCAGGGTGACCACAAGGACCGGGAGGCCTGGTGCTTGCTCCAGGGTGGACCCCGCCTGTCGGACGCCTCTCCCGTGCCTGGAGAGGACCGCGGTCAGAGTCACGGAGCCGGGCCGTGGGGCGGCTTCGCCCTGGCCCCTCCTGCTCGCTGGCCCACCGGGGCTTGCCGGCACTCCCAAGAGACGGGGATGGTCAGAACCTAAGGAGGGAGCGCTGACCGCCTGGTCATGAGACTTGTGGCCCCCGGGCTAAGGAGGCAGCGTGAACTGACCTGCGAAGCCGCTCCCAGAGGCTAAGAGCCACAACTGCGACTCTCTCCGTGAGCCTGCTAGCAGGCGTCTAATAGTCTTCAGAGGACAGCACTCAGGCCTGGAGGGCACGTGACCTTGTGCTGTGCCAGAAATGATGAGCCTCTCTCCCTCTGAATCAAGGATGCCAGCTCACGTTTTGCAGATCCGGTGCAGGGGGTCCCCATCTCCCTGAAGGACCCGGAGCTTCCCCACACATGCCGCGCTCCCTCTGGCCTGCCTTCTCCTGAAATGCTGCTGCTACCTGCCTCCCCCAGGCCACACTCCCTGCGGCTCACAGCCATCAACAGCCTCGAATCCCCAAGACCAGGCATGGGTCCCTCTGTACAGCCAACACTGCATGCCCCCCGAGGAGCGCCTTACCTGTTGTATGGGTTTTAATTATCTTCGGCTAGAAACAATAGAAAGCCAGGGTTTTTTGTATTATTTTTCACAACAAAGATCAGGGCTGTCGCAGTGCCTCTCCAGGACTCGGCTTCTGTCTCATTAATCCACCATGTGTTGCCCCTTTGCCCAAAGCCACCTTTGCTCAAGATGGCCAGGTCGGCACCAGCCATCACATCTGTATTCCAGCCAGCAGGAAAGAAGACCTGTGAGAGGAAAGGGCAAAGGGCTGGGGTCAGCTGTGCCATTGCTTAAGGAAGGGTCCACCACATTCTGCTTATCTGATTGGCCAGATCATAATGACTGAGCCACCTCTAGCTGTAAGGGAGGGGGTGGGGTTTGATTCTGGGTGGTCACATGCCCAACCGAACACAGGCTCTGTTCTCGTGGAAGGGGATGACAGACGTGGGGGACAAGAGGAGGTCTGTGCTTTCCTAATGCCCATCTGAGAGCCAGGACTGTCCAAGAGTCTCAGTAAGCAGGAAATGTTTGAATGAGTGCGGGAATGGAGGCACAGCTGGCAGAGGGACCTGGATGGGAGGCAGCACTCTGATGGGGCCTCACGGATTGCAGGCTCAGGGCTCCCCCCGCCCTCCCTCCGCCGCTTTGTTGCTGAGCTGGCCAGGGAGCAGTGGTCTTCTGATTGGAGGTGTGAAGAGGGTCCGGCGGCTTTGACTTTAGAGCTGCACAAGGGCCAGGGTGTGAGGAGGCCTGCCAGAGGTGGAGGGGCTCAGAAGGTCCCCGGGATCTCTGGGGGAGTTCCCCAATTGCCCCTCCTCTGCTCTGCCCCACCTAAGTGCCCAGTGCCCTGTCCCACTCCTGCGTCTGGGCTGGCAGAAATTTAGCAGGTCACCCCACCTGACGGCCGGCACCTCGTTTATCCCATGTCACTGGGCCCCCGCTTTGCAGACAGCTGTGCTGTGGGATCATCTTTTATGACCCCATTAGCAGGAGACCCCCCAGACGGCAGGGGGACTTGGGGCAGTCTGCTTCCCACAGCGAGGCTCCTCGTAGTGGAGGTTAGGCTGTTGGATGTCTGGAAAGAAGGAAGGACAGAGGAGAGCGGGAGGGAGGGGACTCGACCCTCCGGCAGCGGGAGAGGGAGGGTGCTCTTGAACTTGGCCGGACCACGAATGGAAGAGGCAGGAAAGGCTGGAACCACCCACACACTTCCCCCATATGGCATCACAGCTGGGGCTCCTTAAGCTCTACTTGGGGCCCAAACACGCAAAGGACCCATGTCCCCGTCCCCGCCCTCCCGCCCCCAGCCTTGTCTGCATCCTCCGTCCTCGCCCTGGGCAGCCAAGAGAGAATTCCTGAGAGCTGGAAGGGACTTGCAGCTATGGGGTTCAATGTCCTCCTCTGACGGAAGGGGAAACTGAGGCTCAGAGAGGGGCACGTGTACCCACAGTCCCAGAACAGCTAGAACTAGACCCGAGGCTGCCTGCCTTCCAGATCACTGGTGTCCTTACTAGGTCCCTCAGAAGGGCCCGTCGTCCTGCCTCAGGTATGCCTAGACCAGGAACAGCACACATCCTGGACGTCAGGAATTTACCCCAATTTCCCACTGGGAGGCTCAAAGCGCCTTATTCCATGATTTCCTACACCCCATTCGGGCCATCGTGGGGATCTCCTTGTGGGGATTGTGCATCACTTCTTTGGATGGGGGAACCGAGGGAGGGAGGAGTCAATGAGTGACATCCCAGAAGAGTTGCCCTCCAACCCAGAGATGTCCCTCCCTTGGCCACCGCCAAGGCTGCTCCCATCCCCGGAGCCACTGGCTGCCTGTGGCTTTGCTTCTGCACGCCCTCTGCATCGCGGGAGCTCTCTCTCAGCTGACTGCATATGTCAGAGTCACTGAGAAGACATCACCCCAAGCAGTGTCACCCCTTGAGTCTCCAAGGACCGAGTGATCCCCAGGCTGAGCCCTGCTGAGGTGGGGTCCTGCTGGGATGGCCATATGGGCAACTGCAGACATGATCTGAGCTTCAGGGGACTCCTGTTCGGGATGAAGGGTGGGGCTGTGTGCTGCCCCCCTTCCCGCTGTGGCATCCCGTTAATCACTTTTTCCTTCGAAGTCAGTTGCAGGACCTGTTCTAGGCCACAGTTAGTTTAACTGCTCCCCCCCCCGCGCGCCCCCTCCCCCGGCAGTGGACACGAGCACAAGCCTGCAGCCCGTGTATGCCTTTCTGCTGGGACAGGGTGCATCGCCCAGCAAGTACCCTAGTGGGGGGGGAGGCAGCTCAAGAACGTGGCCCCTGCTAATTATCCCTCCTGGTCGCTCGGCCTGATAACTGTTGCATTTGGAAGTAAATGACACACTTTTCCTACATCTGCTCCAAATTTGCATTTCAGAAATTAGAGAACTTAGTTACGTGGTATTACATGGCAGTCTGGGCCGGGTCTTGGAGTATGGAACTGATTGGATATTCTGCCCAAAATAAGGGGAGTTTCGAGCTCTTTCCAGGAAATTGAGTGGAACACCCAAACTGACATCCAATATTAAATATTATATTTGTATAGTTGTTCTGTAGAGTTCTCTGGCATCCAACATCTGAGAGCAAAATTTATAAATGGGGAAATTGAATACCTGGTTAGAATGATGCTCATCAGGGCTAAGAAATTAAAATATTACTGTATACACTCCAAGTCAGCCTGCTTATAAAGGTAGAGCTATTAAAACATGATTAGCTGAACCGTATTTTGTCTCAAAAATGTCATACACCATTAAAGTTGAAAAGACTTTGATGCAAATACCCCTGGCAAAGGCTCTGCCCCGTCAGCAGCAATGTGCTCGGGAATGTTCACTGCAAATATACAGTCCCGCCGAGTGGGGGGGAACGGGGGCCGCCTGGGGCAGCAGCATGCCCTGGGGCCGCCGGGGCTCCCGGCACCTCCGGACTCTGGTTCATAGGCTTAGGAGCACGGGACAGTGGGAGGATCCAGTCCAGGGCAGATTCACCAGAGTGGGCGGGGCAGGGGCAGGACTGGGTGCAAAATTTAAGGGAATACCAAAAAATCTTGGTAATTGAGAAGTTAATATTTCAGTAGAATATTTAAAAACAAAAATAAACTGCCCTACTACTGCCTCCTGCCTGGCCCTTTTGTACATAAAGTTTTATTGGAACCAGGGCCAAGATGAGGCTGTGGCAAGTAAGGCTGGGTTGTTCAAGTTCAGATCAGATTCTGCTGTTGCTAGAAATTCGATGTTTTGTTCATCGTGGATTTTTTTGGTATTATTCCGAGTTTTGGGGTGTCCGTTTAAATTTGGGCCCAGGGCAAGCATCCCACTCGCCTTACCTGGCCAGGGGAATAGTTTTGGGTGGTGTACTCCCACCCCCATCCCCCAGCAGGACAGGATGGTGGCCTCTGTGCCAGGGTCCCCGTGAGGCGACTGTGCTTGGAATCCCTGCCCACGGTGGGTGTGGTGGGAGCGCAAAGGCCCTGCAGGAGAGCCCGACCCCATCCCAAAGGTCAGCCCCTCCCTCTGATCCTTTGCTGTGAACATTCTACTGAAAACCACTGAAGGCAAGCCCCCGCCCCAATCCCACCCTACCCCCAGGTGTAGCCCGGGGTCCCTGAACACTGTTCTCAGCTGCTGGCCTGAGGAGACTTCTAACTTCTCCACCCACTGCCGGTGGCCTTGGGTGTGGCGTGCAGCCGGGAGTCCTGGAAAGCCGGCAGTGGATTGGGGAATGACCCTGGGATTGGGAATGATTTGGGGCTCACCCTGCAGTGGGGGAGAGGGTTAGAACCCGGCCCCGCCATTATCCAGTCCTCCTGCTGCGCCTTGAGCCTCCCAGTTTCCTCATCTGGACTTGGCATGGACCACAAAACCCGCCCTGCCACGTCCCTGGATTGGAGCTGCTTAGACCTCGTGGATTCCCAGACCCCACCCCACACCTGCTGAATCAGAGGGTGGCCGGGGGTGGGCGTGGCCATCTCTGCCCCCTGGTGATTCTGATGCCCACGATTAGAACTACTCCCCACCCCTGCGTATATCTGTACTTGGGAGGGAGCTATTTCTAAACACCAATCCTTGCGCCCAACCCTGCAACATTGAAATCCAACATCTGGGAGTCGGTGCAGGCGTCTCGAGCTCCTAGAACTCTCTGGGTGATGCGAATGGACCACCAGGACCAGGAAGGCGTGGGCTGGTCTCCGAGTGGAGACCCCAACGGCACTAAGAGTCACGCCTACCCAGGCAGCTGAGCGAAGGGCCGTAGCTGATGAGCAGCCATCGGAGAAGCGGGTAGATCTGGAGCATTCACAGAAAATTGTATGTGCGGACGCTGGGCAGGGCACCGTTATTCTGTAGGGTTGGCTTTTCCTTGAAACCACGGAGGCCTGGAACGGGCCCAGTTATAATAGAATTGACCATACTGCCCACTTAGGGTACTGACCACGCGGCCTCATAACCAGGCAGAGACCTATAAACTGAACCAACAGCCGCCGCCCCCCACCCGCCGCGCCTGCCCGTTTGGCTTGGCAGGGCCCAGACTTCGTGCCTGGCCTCGGTAGTATCGCTACGGGTTCTTAGGGTGACTCACCTCCGACGTGTGAGCCTTCCCCTCGCTGCCCGAGGAGGAAGCCTCTCTGACGCCTGTGTCGCCGCTGAGATTCGCCAGGGTGGCTGTGGCGCTCGGGGCCAAGGTCTCTGGGCTCAGGCCCCTTGGAGGCCCGGCCCACCGTCGTCCTCCGGGGTCGCGCTCCTCGGTGTCGGGCACACGGTGTCGGCTTCACTGGTGCCCTCTGCTCCGTGCGCGAGGGGCCCAAGTTCCGGAGGGGACCGGAGCCACTTGGGGGCTCTGCTTCTGCCGAAGCGGGGCAGGCCCTTTGGCCAGACTGTGCTGTTTCCTCAGCTGAGGAAGAGAAGCCGAGCCGGCCTTCAGAACTGGGCGAGCCTGGGCGTCTGCAGGGTGGGGCAAGCCCGGCCGGGTTCAAATCCCCACTCTGGCCCAGGCCCGCTGGCGGCCATCCTGTGCGGCTCCACCAGAAAAAACCCAAATAGAACCGCCTCCCCGTGCCTCAGTTTCCCCATGTGGGAAAAGGGAATCGTAGCCAGAGCGCCACGCATGACCGTTTTAAATAGGGATTTGGCCACGGAGTGCAGACCCGCAGCACTGAGTTCCCAGGAGGCCTCTATTCATCTGCCCATCCCTCTAGCCACCTTTTTACAAGAAATTTTAACTCTTTAACTTTTTAATTTTTTTTTAACCACACTAAATTTCACCCCTGGGATCCAGTTATTAACCCAAATGCCCCCGTTTAAGGTTTTGGCAATATACCCTTGCAGCCCCCTACGGAAATGCAGCTGGCACTTCCTTGGGAACCTGATGGGCACAGTCAGAATCTCGAAATCTCTAGGCAGATAAAAAGGGACTCTGGGGGTCTCCAAGGAGGGGGAGCTACAGGAGCAGAGGTGCCCCACGACGGGCTGGACTCGCCAGGGGCAGAAGCTGAGTGCCGCTCGCCCTGCCTCCCTCGAGGTTCGACACGAAGCCAGCTCCCTGGCGCCCTGCGGCTGGGCAGTTGCCGTCCCCAGAGTGCCGTCCTTGGCACCTTCCTTGTTGCTGCTGTCTGTTGGGGGTCAAGCAGTGACTCCACTCATCGGGACCCAAAGGGCCTGTGAGAAAATTAGCCTTCACTCCTTGTGAAGAAGATAGCCCAGGCGGGTGGGGGCGGGCATTGGGCTCCCCAGCTTTATTCAGGAAATGTTCGGATAGACAGGGAGGTTGGAAGGGGACTCCAGCTTACACCTTGCTAGTCGTGCTCTATCTGGTACCTGTCATCTGTCCATCCCTCTGTCCATCCCTCCTGTATCAATTTTTATTTCACTTCATTTTTTTTTTATGTAGCCGTCAGATGCTTTGCTTCTGAGCCTGACTTATTTTCCCCAGGTATCTCTGTTTAAGGTTTTAATAAGGGGACGTCCCTGCAGAAATGCCACTAGCTGTTCTGGATCTAACTCTCTCCTAACCACACATGCCCGTGAGTGGGCAGGGCAGTTACTTGGGACGGTGACCCTGCCAGGGACTGCCAGGGCCTCTTGCCCGCACCTCTTCGTCACCTCCAAGAATTAAAAGTGCATTTTCTCAAGCGCAGAAATAAAACAAAAATTTAAAAACTCCGAGCAGGTTTCTTCCCCTTTGAAATAGCGTTCATTCATGCATTCACCCCTTCAGGCAGCCATCCACGCACCTTCCTACCCATCCACCCACCCGTCCGTCCACCCACGGACCCGTCCATCCAAACATCCGTCTCTGCAGAAAGCATTTACCTAGAGCGTCATCACCAGTCACCACTGGGGCCTCATTTAATCCCATGACAACTGTTATTACCTCCTTTGGGCACGTGAGGAAAGCGAGACACAGCAGCTCGTCCAGGGTCAGAGAACTCTCACAGGCAGGGCAGGGACCTGACCTCCCCACAACCCTGCCTGGGGCCGTCTGGCTCCTTCCCCTGGAGGGATCTGGCTCTTCCAAATGGGCAAGAATGGAAGTGAGCACTTCCTTCCTCCTCGGTGTAATCGTGTGGCGTCGTTGCCCCCCAAGACTTTAGAAAACCCCTCACACCAGGGAGTTGCCCTCCTGGGGAGCCTGGGGTTTTCTAGAATCCAGGAAGGGTCAGCTCTGGATCCAGAGCCTTTTCCCGGAAAGAGCATGTCCCATCCACCAGGGTCTCGTGCAGTCGCGTCTGGGAACCAAACCGCATTTCCTGTGTTTACCGAAGCTGCTCTGTAGGACGAGTGGGGACCCAGGTCACCCCCCTCTCAGGCACATTCCGAGCGAACCAGCCCCCCAGGAAGTAAGTCAGGGGGAGGTGGAGGGCACGGGGCAGGTGCTGGGGGTGCTGCACGGGCTGCGCGCTGCGACCCGGTGGAGCCGGCCGTCTGAGCTGGTGGCGGCGAGGAGCCAGCCCCGCCGTGGGACTGTGCCTGGCGGGAGGCCCCTCGGGCTGGACACTCGGTAACTAGCGTGAGGCCGGTCACCCATCGCCGTCGCCATGGAGACCACAGCAGCTGCTGCTGTTCCGGTAACTTCTGTGGCCAAGCCCTTGGCCCGGGCCGCCTCTCTCTCCTGGGCCGGTGTCACCGTCGTCCCCACTGTCGCGACAGGAGAACTGAGGCTTGCAGAGTTGAGTGACTTCCCCCCAAGTCATTGGGCAGCCGTGGATTGAGGGGCGCAGAGCCTGGGCCCAAACCAGGGGCTGTCTGACTGCAAACATCTCAGCCCTAAGTCACATGGAGGGCTCGCTCAACTGGCAAACAGATGGGGAAACTGAGACCGGGGAGCGCAGCAGCCCGCCTGGCTCTCGTCTGAGGAGGTGGCAGGAGGTGGGGCTTGTTCATCTACTCGCGCAGAGTTGCACCGAAAGAACAAGTAAGACAATATTGAACCAAGCAACCTTCCTGCACCCGCTTTAGCCGAGTCTGTGGGTAGCACCCCTTCCCCGCCCCCTCCTCGGGCGGCCCACCCAGGCCGGTCCGTGCCGTGAGCCCCGGTCGCTGGAGCAGGGCGTCGGTGGGCAGATCGCGGTGTCTGCCTTCACTGTGTGGCCCCTGAATGCAGGGCTCCCCAAGACCCGGCCTCCATGGTAACCGGGGTGGGCGTCTGGGCCGTGCGGCAGGGCCCCAGTGTACCCTGCCTCCTTGCTCTGCGCGTCCCTTGGAAGCCAGTGGAAGGGCATCTTCACACTGAAAAGCAAAGAAACAAAACAAAACACACAGTGGAAGCTCAAGTTCGATGAAAACACTCTCTGGACGCCTCACGAGTCCAATGAAGGCTGGTTCGCCCGTTTCACAGGCGGGGGCCCCGTGGTTGGGTGGTGTTTGTTAACTCGCCCAAAGCTGCCCAACCCTCCTGAGATCCGGCCTCTGCCCTCTGCCGTGACCCCCAAACCACCCTTGTGCCCCCACGGGCCCCCAGGCTGTCTGAGCCCTTCTACCCACTGTGGCCAGCTCCCACCTGCATTAGCCTTGGGCCTTCTGGGTGCCCTCAGGAAGCACACGTGGGGTCCTGAGCCCCACCGCGCTGTCCCTCCGGTTTAACCAAAACCTGCGAGGAGCCTCAGAGCACGGCCTGACCCCTCTGCATGTCTGGGCAGGACAGAAACTGAATTCCAAGACCACAGGACCAGGGAGGGGCCGGGGGGGGCGGTTCCGGTTGTTGCAGGGGTCCCCCGCGTCCGCCCTGTGGGAAGTACTCAGAAGGAGCTGGTCTGTGTCTGTGGGGTGGGGGCCGGCAGGCCTGGGCATGAGTCGGCACGTTGCAAACGGCGTCTGGAGCCTCTGCAGCATCAGAGGGGACGTTGAGGCACAGAGGGCTGGGCCTGCACGCCCGCTCCGGCCCAATCCCCGGAGTTGCAAGAGGGCTGGGGTGATGTCAGAATTTGGTATCTAACAAGGCTCCCGGGTGACACCGTTGCCGCGGCCAGACCTTGAGAGTCACCCACTGAGCGACTTGCTGGCCGGTCTTTCTTAGTGGTGTTTGGGGCCGGCCAGTCCTGCCTGTAGGTGCACAGCGTAGCTAACCAGGGTCCCCAACCGTGGGACAAACAGAACCATTTCTGAGAGGGGCTGCCGCACGAGGCCGCAGCTGAGGAGCTAGGCAAGGGTCCCCGACTTCGCTGGGTTGGGCGCCCCGCCGACAGCCAGCACCCGTACGCCAGCCCTGCGCCGTGCCCGCTTGGAGCTGGGTCCTGCAGCTTGCAGTCAGGCTGCCCCCGCTGAGGCCAAGTGGAGCTGAGACTAGTCAGTCTTCCTTGCTGAGCTGAACCTCCAGCTTCCATCTGTGAAATGGGCCTAACGACGCCATCTTAGATGAGGTCACGTGTACAAAATACCCCGCATACACCGTGCACGACCAAGTTAGGGCGTCGGTGTTGCTGGCATCACCGCGGCCAGTTGAGCAAATGGGTCCTCCCTCTCCTGCGTGAAACACGCTGGCCCCACACCATGAGTTCCTGGGTTCACTTCTGTCATCATAAAAGATTTTCTTTCCATGAGCAAGCCTCTACTCATGGCGGCTTGTCAAGAAATTTCTCCCGCTCCCCACCTCCACTCCCCGTCGCCTCCTCTTTGAGATCCAATGGAAATGGTCGCCAAAGCAGGGCCCATTAAAGCGTCAAGGCTCCCAGATTGGCCCTAGTCCCCGTCGTCGGGCCCTGTGCCTCGGATGGCCTGGTGGAGAGGTTGGGCGCAGATCCTGGCCACCACTCAGATGTTGGGGTGGGGAGACATGCCTGCAGTTGGTTGGGGGTGGAGAGGGCCAGGCGGGGAGACAGAGGCGCATGAATAATCCGCTGACCTTTCCTCTCCGTGTTTGGGTGAACATAAGCCTGTTTACAATAAACCCCAGGGAGATTTTTCATCCTTCCAAATGGAACAAGGGTTATGTAAGCAGAGAGACCTTGAGCACGGCAAACACCTGTTCTAGGGGCCAAACGGAGGGAGAGGAGAAGAAACGGAGCCCTCCGTGGACTCGTTGACGTGACATGGCCTTCATTAAGCTAGAGCCCGCTGGGAAGGGCAGAGGGGGCTTCCCCAGGGGCGCTCCTTCCCTGCACCTGCAGGTCAGGCCGAGCTCACAGCCCTGGACCTGGGGTGGCTGCCCATGCCTAGCTTGTATTTCTCAGCTGCTCGGGTGGCCTCTGTGTTTAAACAGATCTGCAGATATTCTGATTACAGCGAGTGGGAAAGCAGGAAATCCATGCAGGGGGGAAAAAAAAATCAAGGGCAATTCACCCCTGCTAGTTTTTGTCCTTCTGCTTTCCGCTATCCTTGGTGACTTTTAGTGGGCGACTCGGCCCAGAAGTGCTAATTTACAGAGACTCATCTTCCATCTTTGGGTTTGAGTACGTTGTGTTAAATAAGATAACGGGTCCTGGAAACATGAGGTCAGCAACCCCTGTCTTTGGACAATCTATGGGATTTTTTTCTTGGTAAAGGTTTTAATTCTTTGAGGGGGGAGCGGATAGGAGCAGAGCGAGAGGGCCAAGCAGACTGTGCTGAGCTCAGAACCCGACGCAGGGCCTGACCCCTCAGGACCCAGAGACCATGACCTGAGCTGAAATCAAGAGTCAGACGCTTAACGGACTGAACCCCCCAGGCGTCCTAATCTGTGGGATTTTTTTCATAGACGTTCTAGGTTGGTTGGCGACGTGTACCCATTCATGATTTGGGTAAGTCCGGCTTAACCCACTCGGATGCGATTGTGTCTTCAGTGACTCATCCTCCCAATGACTGGACAAAGTCTGGGCCCCTGGCCTCAGCTCAGGACAAGCCAGGCTCCTGAGGGGCTCCCCATGGGATCAGCTGCACCCAGCCTGACTTCTCCAGGCCCCTGGGGTGGGTCCCCGTGGGCGGTCCCCAGCCAACCTCCCAGGTGTAATCTCTGTCCGGACTCTGCTCTCCAAAGGCCCGAGTCAGTCTCTCCCTTCACTGTGTTTCCTGGATCTTCACAGGATGGCTGGTGATGATACTGCTGCCTCGGACGACGGAGTCCGTGGGGAGCACTCTGGGGAGCTGGGAGGAGCCACCTATCCCCAGGGCATTATGTGAGACAGACATTTCTGCAGTGTTACTTGGGGTCATTCCATCGCACACGCCACTCCCAACTAACATAGCATCTAGTTTGATTTTGCACAGCCACCCCTGAAATCATCTTGTCTTCATTTTATTTATTTTTTTAAGAAAAGATTTCATTTATTTTAGACAGAGAGAGCGAGCAAGCAGGGAGAGGGACAGAGGGAGAGGGAAAGAGTCTCCAGCAGACTCCACGCTGAGTGCAGAGCCCAATGTGGGGCTCAATCTCATGACCCTGAGATCATGACCTAAGCTGAAATCAAGAGCCAGATGCTTCGCTGACTGAGCCACCCAGGCGCCCCTTTGTCTTCATTTTAAATAAATGGGATCCAGAGGAATCAGAGAAACAAAGTCACTTGGTTGAGGCTGCACAGCGAGGAAGCACATTTCTGACCTCACTACATCTGTCCCTGTCACCACTGCTACGATATCTCTGCCCAAATGTGAACTTATTGAGGCTTCAAACCAGGCTGCATTTTTCTTCCTTGAGTCCCCAACCTCCCGCAAGGTACACAGGAAAGATGGGATGTGCGTCCTAAATGCTCACAGAGGAAGAGGGAGGGACACTTAGAGCCCAGGAGCCTCAGCCCACCCCCACACTGGCCACCCTGAAAGAACCATCCTGGCATCTCCGGCCTGGCCAGTGGAAGGCAGAGGGCTGTGGCAGAGTTTGGAGACGGGTTCCCGTTCCAGCTTTGCCCGTATCCTGTGGACAGTGGCAGGAACTCATGTTTAAGGAGAACGTCCCGTGTGCCAATGCTGTCTTAGAAAGGCCTCACCCTCAACCTCATGAGCGCTCCATACGGAAGGTTTCTAGGGACAGAGGTCGTGCAGGCAGGGATCAGAGGGTGCCTAACCACCATGATACCCTGCCCTGGGGCACCTTGCTTGTCACCCCATCTGCCGAGTGCAGGCTCAGCTCCATGGGTCCTGTTGCCTGGTTGAGCTCTGAGTGCGGTCCTTTATCTGCTGAGCTGAAGCCGGGTCGCTTGAGCCTGTTACCCGAGTGCTTGGACCGGAGGTGCATTTGAAGAGTGCCCTTCTCGTCCACCCACTGTCACACGTGGTGCTGAGGTTCCCTGGCCAGCCCACAGAACTTGGGTCCACCCAGCGTGCTCTCGGGCACCGTAGCTCCCCTCTGTGTCCCGGGGAGAGGCCCTGTGGGTCCAAAATGGAACCCCAGGAGCTGGAAGGGGTTTTGTCAGTGGCGCTCCTCTCCCACGTTGCTGCACCCTCCACACCTGAGATCAGGTGCCCCTCCCACTTTCTCGGTAGCCACCGAGGTAAAGGCAAGAGGGACAGGAGGAGCTGGGCCGAGTGTGGGTTCAGATCTCGGTGTCAACCTGCCTAAAGCTGAGACAGATGCCAGTGGAAGGTGATGTAGGCGCAAGCCCATTCCTAAAGCACAGAGTACAGAAAGTCCAGTGCCGCTCAGGGCTGCCACTGATGGGAGGTTCTGTACGTTGGGCCCTGAGCTAGAAATCCTCTGTGCTTCGGCTTGCCTAATCTTCACAACCTCCCAGGGAAGTAGGCGGGATTTTTATTCCCTCTGGCAGTGGGGAAACTGAGGTTTGGCAAGCTGAAGTGACTTCTGTGAGTCCCATACCCAGTAAGCAGTGCATCAGGACCAGAACCCGTGGGGTCCAACCTCAGAGCCCCAGCTTCTCCCATCTTTAAAATAATTTTTTTAAAGATTATATTTATTTATGTATTTGACAGAGAGAGAGAGAGAGAGATCACAAGCAGGCAGAGGGAGAGGGGGAAGCAGGCTCCCCGCTGAGCAGAGACCCCAATGTGGGGCTTGATCCCAGGACCCCGAGATCATGACCTGAGTTACAGGCAGAGGCTTTAACACACTGAGCCACCCAGGTGCCCCTAAAATAATTTAAATATAAAATAAGCTGGGGAAAAAAATGGATATTTCTTTTCAAAAAGGGTGTAAAAGGTTATGACCTCCCTCCCGCTGCAGACCCTGTCTTTCTCTCTCTAACTCCCTCTGGCAACCATTGTTCCGTGTTTTAGCTACCTTCCCAAAAATGTCTTATGCATCTATAAGCAAAAATGCACTTTTTACAACAGGAGTGCACAACATGCAGTGATCTCCACCTTGCTTACTTCTGTCTGGGTGTCGGCGCAGTGGATGTGGTATGTTTCCTTCACGCCGGGAGCCCACACACGCAGGCTTCCCCCCTGTTAGAGGGGTCTCTGTGCCTGGACTCTTCAGACTGCAGCAGGCCTCCATCCTTGGGTGCCCTTGTTAAAAACAGTTTCCGAGAGTCCACATCTAGAGATTCTGTTTCAGTAAGCTGTCCAGTTATTCACTGCTCGGACAAACCACTCCAAATTTTAGTGGCTTCCAACAGCGCCAATCATTTATCTTGCATGGATCAGGAATTTGTGCAGGGTTTGGTGCAGAAGGCTCCACTCCATTGGGTCGGCTCAGCCAGGGCTGGAAGACCCGCTTCCAAGACAGGGCACTCCTTGAGGTGTCGGCCGGACCAGCTGGCTGCATAGAACTCAGTAGGAGCTGTCGAGCGGGCTCTTGGCTTCTCTGTGTGTGGCTGCTTAGACTTCCCCACAGCATGGCAGCTGAGAAGTGAGGCTTCGGAAAGAAATCCTCTGATTTATTTCTTCTTTAAATCTTCGGAAATAAATCTTCTGCCCATTATTCATCTATCCACCGATCAATTTATTCATTAAATATCATACAGGCACTTATATATTTAATAATAAGTAAATATAAAGTACTTATTTTATTAACATGAGAAAATACATTAAATAAATATTTATTAAGCGTCTCCTCTGTACGGGGCATAGCAGTTATGTGCTATGGCACAGCTGTGCTCTGTCTGCAGAAACCTTCGAAGCCACTGACCTTCAGTTTTGGTGGTGGTGGTGGCGGTGCTTACTTCAGTGGTATTCTCAGTGGTGCTGTTTCTCAGGCCCTCAGGATCTGTCATTATGTACTCGGTGGCTCTTGGAGGAGCGGAAGTGTGCATTTGCGTCTGGTCTTTGGACATGTGTGATGTTCACTCTAGTCTGCTTTCAGGAAAGACACCCAGAAGTAGATCTTTGTCTGGGATGAGCTGCAGATGTGGTCCCAATAAACAATCTGACTACAGGGCTTTGGAGTGAGAAGCCCTTTTATGAGCTCAAGGAAGAAAGTCTCGCTTTTGTTGCCGTTGTCGTTTTTACCTGATTGGTGTATATTTGACTTCTTTGAAAAGCTTTGGTAGCAATACTTTGCACCTGTAGTTATGTCAGGTTTTGGTGGGCCATATCGGACTCTGCAAATATTTGCTGACAGCTTGTGTGTCCTGACATGTTTTGTATCTGAAGTAGAGTTCCAAACCCTGCACGGGCAAGGAAGCCAGGGTGGTTGCAAGATGCTTGGTCAGAGTGTAGATGGAAGGGCTCTTTGCCTTGCTGGAGGCCTTGGTCTAAGATGGCCCTTCCAGAACTTTCCCAGTGCCCTTTGTGCAGACTGTGAAGCCACTAGCATGAGTATGTGTTTTAATATCAGCACAAATCTCTATTGCGCCTCTCCAGGTACTTGTAGGTGAGCACTTTGTGCTTTTAACGTAAGGAGGAGGAATATTATCTTAGCTTGGACCGTGCCCCCCCGCCCCAGCACTGGGTCTTCAGGCAAAGATTTGAGCTCATTGAGTGATTTGAGAAGTGTTACGAGTCACTTGTATCCCCGAAAAGATGTGTTGAAGTCATAATCCTGTGAACGGGACCTTATTTGGAAATAGGTTCTTTGCAGATGTCATCAACATGTAATTTTGAAAGATTTCAACCCCACAGTTGAAAGAATACTGCTCTGAACTCTCGCGTACTCCTTATGTAAATTCACCAGTTAGTAACATTTTGAAAGGCAGGGATTTCTCTGCATCCGTGTTTGTGGATGCGCTTCAACACGATTTCCCCATCAGCTGGGCTCTGATTCTCGCACTTGTGGCTGTGTGTCCGACACCGGCACGACGCCTGGTGCAGGGCAGGCCCTCGCTAATTTTCGTTTAACGTGGATAGGCGATCATGTGATGACCTGTGGCCTTGCACGCTCGTGTCAGCTCCTTGAGGGCAGGGCCCCTTCTGGCTTTGTTCACTGGTGCTCACCGCACCTGGTTTACTCCATCCTCACACCGCCTCCATGGGGCCGCATCTCTTATTTTCCCCGTTTTTCAGACGATGAAACCAAAGCCCAGGGAAATCAGGACAGTTGTCCAACCCAAGCTCAGACAGATTGGAGTTCTAAAGTTTGCCCGGGCCCTCTCAGCCGGTGGTGCCGCCCAGTGACCGGGGAAGCGGGGAGGCTCGCTGCGGAGCCTCACCCCGTGCTGCCGCGTACCGTACCTCGGGCAGGTGACTGCGCCCTGGTGTCTCTGCAGGCCGTGCCGGCCCGCCGGCCCGCCGCCCATTCTCGCCCCGTGCTGGCCGCTGGCGAGCTCAGCTCTGCTCACGTTGCTGGACGCAGAAGGACAGGAGTGTTAAGCCTTCCTGGTCCCTAGGGATAAAACTTTTCAGTAGGAAATCAGTGAAGCAAGAAGGAGAAGATTTCAGGTAACCCACCATTCAGAGATAACAGCTTTGAATATTTAAATACCCTTCTCCCCACCTTCGGTGTGTTTTAAAAACATGCTTTGCTGCACTTACTCGGCACACGCTGTCCGGCGAGAGGCACACGGGTCACCTCCTTGCATCTGCACGAAGTTCCTCCAGGTTTGCATGATTACGGTCCCCATGTACTGACCTGAGGAGAAGGGAATTGTTCAAAGTCACAGAGACGGGGTGATGGGCAGTCACGCGAGCTCAGCGAGCCTGCTGGCAGTCTGTGTGCTCGCCCGTGCACACGCACCCCTCACTTCTGGCACACCCGTGTGCTCGCACTCATGCACACTCGTGCACACTCACGCACATCTGCACATGCCCCCCCCCACACACACGTGCACGCCGACAAAGAGGGGAAGCTGAACGCAGCTTCGAGAATGCCTTACGTAGTAACGGCGGGGATGTATTTCTGTTTCACTAACAGAACCCCTGCACCTCCAGGCCCGGCTTCCGCACCCAGTCCCTTGGTGTTGGTTATCTAGGTAAACACCGCCGCAGTGAACATCCTAGAGTTAAATTTCTTTGCACACGTCCTTAATTATTTCCTCTCCGTAAATCCCTAACAGTGGGGAATTCAAGTCACTGTTTATTCAGACTTGCAGTTTTGGTAGACATTGCTCAATCGCCTTCCAGAAAAGCTGAACAAATTTGCACTGTATCTGAGCGGGATCAGCGAGGTTTCGAAAATCTTTCTTAATGAGGGCTCTGGTGTCGTAGAGGCTTTTTTGGACACAAAGACCCCAGCCTTGTTCCAAGGAGGAATATTCCAGTCACCTAGGAAGCTGGGCCAGCAAAATGTGAGGCTGGAAAGGAAGGCAGGAGAAGGAAGCAGGAAGGGAAGCTCGATCCTGCATAGATTTCTTGAGAAAGGCTCTTCCCTCAGAATTAATTTGCCCCATATTTTGTCCTCCAGTTGTTCCTGCCCAAGACTGGCCTTTATAAGGAAGGGAGAGAGTTTACTCTGTCACCCCTGGGAACGAATTATGTCCCAGCGACCACAAAGCTTGTCTTAAAGCCTTAGAGTTGATTGCAAGGAGGGGTGTCCAGATGACCCGGCGGGAACTGGTGATGTCACCACTTCGCTGGGACAGGGCAGCCAAAGGGCACTGAGCAGAGCGCCCCGAGCCAGAGGCACAGCCGCTCATCAGCTGCAGGTGAAGCTCCCTTCAGTGGCTGGCGGCCCCTCACTGTGTTAGCGAGCACCTCCCTGGCAATCTCACCGAGTCCCCTGCTTTACAGACTGGGAAACCGGGGGTCTGGCGGTTCTGAACAGGGGTCAGCTAACACCCCAACTCCTGCTGTCTGAGAAGCCTACCCAGAAACCCGGCAGATTAAAATGGACGGGCGCTTTGCAGTAGTCGTGGCAGTGGGGCACAAGGGAGGGGGGTGTGGGGCCGGGCTGGGTGGTCCAGCCCCCGGATGCGCCACGGGACAGCCCCGGCCGCGGGGGGGGACGCACTTGCCTGCAGTCTGCTCCCAGGAGAAGCCGTATCTGGGGGGTGGTTCCTCACAGCTGCCTCATGCCAGACACACAACGAAGTGGTTATTAATATTGGAGATGTCATAAGTTTTTTTTTTTCCAAATTATAAAGCAGGTTCTGAGAAGTAATGTCTGTTTTCTATAATTGGTGAGTGTTCCCCAGGCGGCCGTTCAGCCACCTTGAAAATCAATGTTTTCACGACCCCTGACCCCTCTTTCCCTGACGAGTGTCTCTCCTACAGGTTGCTCCCAGGATGAAAACAATAAAAGCAAATATATAACAGCAAAGGCCCGAGGTTAATGTCTTTAACAAGATAATGTTACTTAAGGGAACTGTAAAGCAAATCATTCCAAAACTCCATTTATTCGCTGCGGCTCCAACTGTATTTTGAAACCATATGTATGTGCTGCCCGCGTGTCTGGCCATGGACAGACACCGCTTGTGTGTTATTTCTTTATGTCTTGTACTTTACTGACATACAACTGACGGACGGCCTTCTGTTAGCTGCAGGCGTACAACACCGTGACTTGACACTTGCGCGCCCTGCGGAAGGGTCACCACATGAGTCTGGCTACCGTCCGTCACCTCGCAAAGTTAGTACAGTCCTCTGCCCCCCGTGCCGTACGCTTGCATGTCGATCACGGGTGAGGCTGCGGGGTTCCTGCCGTCGTCGTCCCAGATCCCTGAGCGGCACGTGGAAGGTTGTGGAAACGCACGGAAGCTCCTCCAAGCCTCGTCCCTGCCTGCTTGGGTCCGCTGCTCTAGTCGATGTCCGATGACCCAGCGGGGGCCGCGCTCCCGCAGGGACAGCGGCTCGCAGAGCCCCTGCGAGGTGGGACGCGTCCCTCCCGGAGCTCCCGTTTCCGTGACACGAAACCTGAGAGTGACAACCAAAAAATTCCGCCCAGCAAACAGATGTTTTGGTGCCGGACGCCAGACATCTGGCCCTCAGCGGACGGGAGGCGTGACGGAGCGCTCAGGTTTAAGCTGGATTTCAGCAGCAGGTGCTCAGGCACAGGCCCGCGCCCCGTGGGTGCGACGGAAAGCTTGTTGTTGATGTGCTGCTCCTGGCGACTGGAGGCGCCCCACTCTGCGGCCCCAGAGGACGGTCTCCGCCGCCGAGGCCCGAGTCCGGAGTACGGGAACCAAGAGAGTGATTTATGATGTTTGCGCTGCAAATGCGAGCACGACCGCCGGTGTCCCAGGCCTGCGGCCCTGTGAGTCCCATACGGGGCAGACCGAGACAGAGGCTTTCCCGAAGCCGGGCCGCGCCGAGCCCGTCAGCAGTAACACCGCACACACCCCACCGCGGCACAGCGAAAATGCCGACCCGCGTGGGGGAGGGGGACAAGTCCAGTGCGGGGTGATCAGTGCCTGGGAAAGGCCGCTCCCAGGGGCTTGACTAGAGCTGAGCCCCCAAGGTGTCCTCAGCCAGATACCAGCCGGGGGAGGACGCCCGGGGTGGGGCTGCCTCAGCCAAGGCCGAGGCCTTGACCCCACTGGCACGGCACGGGAGTCTCTCCGAAACCAGCTCCCATCCCATTGCCCTCCTTGCAGAAAGCCTGCAGCACATACTGTCACTCGTCGCATGTCCGCCTTGCGGGCCGGCCTGCGCTGTCGGGGCTGGAAAGGCCCGCTCCCCTCTCCCAGCCGCCCAGAGGGAACCGGGCTCTGGGCTGGGGGCCGAGCGCATGGGACACGGCAGCTGTAGATGAACTCGGAGGTGCGCGGCATCTTGGCGTCCCCTGCAACCTCCGAACGCAGTTCGGTGGCATCCTCCGGATCCACCCGGGTCTGGGGAGATAGTGGAAACAACCGCGAAGGGGTCGTCTGTAGATGTCGGGGTCACGGGCAATCTCACGTTTCCTCTCCGGCTCTTAGGAATGTTCTGGATTTTCTCAAACACACATTGCTTCCGTAATCGGGATTTTTTTAAAAAAAGAGCAAGAGAGGACTGTGCTGTGGTGCCCATGAGTCCAACTTCACCTTCTGGAACCTTCCAGGAGAACGGAGGTCTTGTCCGGTTTTGTCTGTAACCAGGTGGTGACTGTGGCCAGCCCTGCTGATTCTGGCCTGCATTTTCTCATCTAGAAGGTGAGGAGGTCTGACTGTAAAGATCCATTGTGCACCTTAAATTTCTTTTCAAGCCTTGAAATTAAAAAAAAAAAATTTTTTTTTAAAATGCACCTCAGATTTTAGAACAATAGAACTACTAACCTCCGAATGTGTAAAATGCCTTCAAAAACCCCAGGACAAGCTGGAGCGTTTCTCCACCGGCCTCGGAGACAGGCCAGACCATTCTCCTCCGCAAGCAGTGTATTTTTAGAGCGTTTTCAACCACTTTTCATTGAATCTCAGCTTTTTTCCCTCCCCCCTCCCACCGAGTACCTGAGGTGTAGAAATGAATTTATAACAGGAAGCCTTTGATTTGGAGCCTGTATGTTTTTGAAGTCTCCCAAGGCAGGGCTGTAAACCAACTGGCTTGTTTGGAAAGAATGTCACATTCTGCACGCGGGGGCTGGCACCCTGTTTTCCTTACCGCGGGAGGGGCCTGCCTCTGGGCTGGGATTGAGGAAGCGCCCGCCCCGCTGAGGAAGTGGGGGTCTGCTGCGAAGTCCCTGCTCCCCAACTCCGGCTCTGGGGGCCTCGGGGCCCCGTGCCCAGCTGGCCGGCCGATGCTCGAGGCTACCCAGATGGTGGCATCCCTGCGCACATTTGGGGTCCGCATATCTCTGTATCCTCATCCTTCCAGCCCAAATACCACCGACGGTAAGATGCCCCTCAGAACTGCCTTTGTTTTGGAGGAGAAGAGCGGGCACCACAGCAGGTGTGAGTACGGATTGGAAAAGGCCCTCTGGTTTCCCAACGCTGAAATGGGATCACTCTTCATCTTAGGACCGAGGAAATAAGACACAGAGAGGCTGAGTCTTGGGAGGATTCTAGATCTGCCCTGAGGGGCTGCCTTGAATGCAGGCCCCTGGGCTGCCCTTAGAAAGGTGGCCGCCACAGCTTCCCATTGGCCTTCTAGGTGCTTAGCCCGCCCCCCCACATGGGACGTCTGTTCAGACTCCGAACATGCAGCCTTAGGGAGTTGACCCTGGTAACCCGGAGTTGTGTGTGCTCATTCGGCCCTCACTACAACACCGTAGTGGTCCGTATTTGTTCCTGTTTCGCACGTGGGGGAGCTTGAGGCTCCGGTGGCTCAGACAGCTCAAGGCCACCACTAGGAAGCCCGGGTCAGGGTTGCTGGAGCAACATCGAAGTCTGACCCCACCGCTGTAGGACCGTCCATGTGCATTCACACGTTTGGTCTCCTTTTCTCTGGTTGTGGGTCGTGGGTGATAAACTCTGCGACAGCAGAGTTAAACGGCTGGGACAGAGGCAGTGTTGCCTGTTGAACCTAAAATACTCTGTGGAAGATGAAACAGCTTCAGGGAGGTTGAGTGACATATTCAGAGTCATACATAGTAAGTGCTGGAAGCTGGGACTTGAATTCTGACCGGAAGAATCCTCGGTCTAGAAGGATTCTAGACCAGAAGTCAGCAAACAGAAGCCCACCACCTGTTTTTATAAATAAAGTTTTATTGGAACACAGCCGAGCCCATCCATTCACGTACCTCCTAGGGCTGCTTTTTTTGCTGTAGTGGCAGAGTTGAATAGTTGTGGTAGTGACCGTGGGCCTCACAAAGGCTACAGTATTGCCATCTGGTCTCTTACGGAACAGGTTTCCTGCTCCCTTATTGAGGCACAGGCACAGTCGGTTTCAAAATCATCATCGCCACGGAGTCACAGGACCAGATCAGAGGCCCCGGGTGTCACAGAGCCACATATTCATCTGGACCAAACGCAAGCCTTCTGGGATTTCATGCAGGAAACTGGGATCTTGGGAAATTGTTGTGGGCACTTGGGAGAGTGCGCTTGCCCCTGGAATTCCAGCTTTTTGCAGAATATGCATGCTTTCCCCACCTCTTGACCTTGGCATAGACCAGTTCCTCTCCCCCTCAGCCCATGTCAGGCCAGCTGCTGCTCACTCCCCTTCAGACCTCAGCGTAACCTCCTCTGGAAGGTTCACATGGGCCCCAGTGCCCAGTTGTGGGGTTTCCATGGCAACCCACGCTTAACCGAAAGCTGCAGTCCTCCCCCTGCCACCCACTGTGTGTTTACTGCTCCGGCGTCCCTGTGGCCCATGGCATCTGCCAGAAATGCTGTGAATGCTGTGACAAGACTCCCATCCCACGTGTGACAAGACTCCCATCCCACGTGTGACTTCTTCGATACGCTTTCCATCAACAGGTGGGGTCTACTTCCCTGTCCCTTGAAACTCAGCAAGTGTCGGTTAACTTGGCCATGAGAGGATGGCAGAAGTGACACTGTGGCTTCCAGAGCTGGGTCATGAAGATACCCAGAGACCCAACTGCCAGTGGCTCAGGGTATGACCATATTCAGAGATGGGGTTTTTGAGAAGTAATCGAGGTAAAGTGAGGTCATTAGGGTCCGCGCTAATCCAACGTGACTGGTGTCCCTCTAAGAAAAGGAAAATCAATCGGACACAGGGATGACGGGGGAAGCCGTGTGGATGTGAAGGTGGGGGCGGGGGTGATGCTTCTACAAGTCAAAGAACGTGAGAGATCTCTGGCCAGCCACCGGCAGCTGAGGGAGGCCTGGAACATGGCCTCCCTCGTGGCCTCAGCACCGTCATCTCGGACCCCCAGCCTGCACAGCTGGGGCCAGTAGACTTCTGTGGTTTAAGCCCCTCAACTCATGGTACTTTGTTACGGCAGGCCTAGCAAACAAATATAGGAGAAAATAAAGTGATCGCTGTTTCAGCCACAAAGTTTTGGGGCGATTTCTGACACGGCATTAGCTAGCCGGAATATTGTCCTGCAAAACCGAGTCTCCCTGGAGGCAGGAGTCCCTGGCACTTGGTGCAGAGTCGGTAAAGATTTGCTGTCTGGGCACCCGGATTGAGAAATGGACGACGGTTCGCTACCCCTGCCCTCAGGTAGTTCCCAGGGCAGCCTCACTGGTCAAGGTCCATCCCCCAGAGAAGAAAGATCTGGGTGCAGCGAGCCGGGGCTCCCAGCTCAGTGGCGATGTGAGCTCCCATTGCATGCCTGGGAACCGCAGTGAAAACCCACTCGGTGATGCATTTCCTGAGGGAGCCTGTGCCTGGAAAAACAGGAAAGTTAGTGCCTATGCATTTTTATGGGCGCCCAACATGAGATTTTGGAGGATGAAGGACTGAAAGCCAAACAATGCCCGCGAGTTGTTAAAAACTAAGTGGGAAGGCCATATGCTTTTGCATTCAAGCGAGACACACAATTGAATGGATATTGCGGGGGGAAAAGCTCCCAGACACTCAGCCTTGGCCTCCGGGCCGTGCGGGGCCCCTGCAGCCGCACGCAGCAACGATGGAGGGCTGTGGACCGTAGGAGGCGGGAGGGGCCCGGACATCCAACCCCCACCTCCGGGCAAGTAGATCACTTGGCCGTCCAAAGTGGAGGGTTTTTTTGTTTTGTTTTGTTTTTTAATTATTTTTTATTTTTCTCTTAAAGTACAGGGAAGTGTTGGGTCGAGAGTTAATATTTGACCTTATGTTGAAAAGGGCTCAAGTCGTATGTAACCCATTTGGACAATGGGATTAGCAGCCAGAAGAAAGGAGCCCTAGGGCTGAGGAGCCGGAGGGGCAGAGCAGGTGGTAACTAAGGTCGCACAGCTGGTGGGGGGCCCAGCGGCTTCTGAGCACAGGCCCACCCCCCTCAGAGCTGTGGCGCTGAGGACCCGGCCGTCCGCATGCGCCCCCCAGCGCGGCCCGGGGTTCACCTGAGGCGGCCAAAGAGCGGCCAGCAAGCGCCTGCCGCCCGGCGGGTCAGCTAGGGCCTAGGGGGCCTGCTCCTCTAACCGCCCTCAGCCCCTCCGCGGGACACTGGGAGCTTCCCCGCATTTATGCAACATTTTGGTGTCACGTCAATGCCCTGATACTACCCCAGTAGCCCTTTGAACTTGGAATGGCAGTGGACTCCCAGCCAGGCTGCCCGGAGGAGCCAGCGCGTCATTTGTCACTTTCCTGTCCCCTTACACGCTTCGCCGGTGCCCTTATACTCTCTTAAGGAGATTCGCTTACTAAATCGCAAGCACTGTGGTGCTGTTTACTGTCTTCTGTGCAGAGCAGAGCCGGGGGCGTGGGTCCCCGGCTGCTGGCTCGCTCACGTCTCTCTCTTTTCTCCACTAGAAAACTACGGGCACGAGCGCTCTCCCACCGGCAAACTGTTCTTTTCTCGTTCGCTCATTTCCTTGGAATACATTTCTAATAGTAAGACAAATCAGGGTGTCACGCTGTGTTTTGTAGTCCTTTGTAGTCCCGGTGTTTAAATCTCCCTGCGGACGGCGAGCATTCATGGCCCCGTCAGCGATGTGGCAGGCCCCCAGACTCGCCAGCCACGCCAGCTCTGCGTGGCCATGTCGTCTCAGACGGTGGCTGACTTAGCAGGTGTAGAAGGCCTCCAGATCGGCAGACTCAGGGCTCGTGACTGTGCAGGGAATTTTTTTTCCCTGCGGTGAAGCGCTCAGGCAGGATATGGCAGCACGGTGTTTGCATCTTGTCATCGGAACCACCCTAACCTGATTATTAAAACCACTGCTGTTACTTCCATTTACTTATTTATTTTTCCGTGTAAGAAGTGCTTTTCTTCAGCTCAACAGAACATGGAAGTCTGAAAAAACCCTGCCTCCTGCAGAGGATGTGAGCTGGCTCGTGGCCAGCAGCTGGATTTCACCCCTTGTAAATACCTCCCTTTCCCGTCAGGAGCCCGGAGATAAGCCGTCCAGGATTCTGCCCGGAGAGGCTGGTACCCCTTCCATGGGCCGAAGGGCAGCGGCCCCCCGTCAGCTGCCAAGCCAGAAGGCCAGCGCCTCCCCCGCCCCGAGGCCGTGAGTGCTGAGTTGAAAGGGCCCCAGCGGGCCTGCTCTGTAAATACTGCCTGGGGAGACTCTTAGATTTCTTTTCAGCTTTCAAACCACGACCAGGGCGACCAGGGCGCGTTCTGGTGAAAGCCCAGCCCTGTGCACTCCCTCTTCCTCTTAGCCTCCCACAGCAGCCCCAGGCCCTCGCCCACCTGTCGGCCCGAGGTCCTTCCGTGAGCGGCCGAGGCCCGTGTGCCAGGGTCTCCATGAGCGTCCTTTTCGGGGAGAGGTGCAGAGGCAAACCAGGGGCTTCCGGGCTGCGCCGTCCCCGGGAGACAAGCGCCTCCTCCGGCCTCAGTGTGTCCCCGGGGAGCAGGGCCTTCCCAGCAGTCGCGTCCGGCGTCGTGGGGCAGTGGGTGCTGGCCGGCCGTCTCCGCTCCCGTCTCCAGAGCCTGCCGCCCCTCGAGCGGGTGCGCTTCCAGAACACACGGACGTGGAGGCTGAGGCCGGGGGTGCGCAGGCTTTGTGCAGGTTACCCCGCAGAGAGGTGAGGAGTCGGGGTCCAGCTCGGATCTCTGGGACAGAAGGCTGCGGTGGAGCTGGAAATACGCTGCTGGAAGGGGGTGCGGGGGCGACACTGGTGGGTGCGCGCGAGGCAGGCGGTGTCACGTGAGGCCGTGAACGTACGTGTGCCCGTGTGTGACCTGGGGCGCGTGTGTGAGTGTGCAGATGTGTGTATGTGTTCCTATGAGAGGGTGTGTGGTCAGGACGTGAGTGTGCGACTGTGTATGAGTGTCTGTGAGCCAAGGTGGACGAGCGTCTAAATACCTGTGGATGTGTGTGTCCAGTGTGCGTACGAGTGTGTAAATCTGTGTGAGACTCGGGGCTGTGGGTGTGAAGATGGGTGAGTGTGTTAGTGAGTGCACCACCACAGCTCACAAGTTCCCTCCCGACCTGGGCCTGCGTCTCTCCTTCTCCCCGACTTCCTCCCTGACTCAGGGCCACCCTCCTCCCCCCTTCCTGTGCCGGCCTCTGTGCTCCTGCCTCGAGGCCTCTGCTCAAATGCTCTCTTAGCTCCCCCTTCCCCCGGCGCCCCCGCCGAGCCCCCGTCCCCCCACCCCCCAGACTCTGCCACATGCACACGTTCGTTACGCGCACGTCGCCTGCCGTCCCGCTGACCTCCTGGCTGCCTTCTCCTGTAGGTCAGGGCCACGGCTGCTTGCCGCGCTGGGACACGGCCTGGCCTCAAGGTGGGCACTCAGGGAACACATGCTGACGAGTGAATGCTGACTTGTTTATTTTTTAACTCGAAAGCAAAAAATTAATTATGCTTTTAACCTTAAATTCCACTGCGTGTTGACTCAGTAGGCATTTGTCATTAACTGAAAGGTCTCGGGACCGACTTTTCAACTCGGCCAGGGGGGTTTGGAAGCGAACCCCACTCTTCGGAGGCCTGACTCCGGCTGCCTGGGGGCCTGCAGGGCCCGAGCAGCCGATCTGGGCCCGTTTCTGCCTCCACTTCGCCAGGCTCAGAGCACGCTCAGCCGCAGGGGGTGTGTTCCTGCCACGTAGGGGGAGACTGTGCGCTGCTGGATTCTAGGCAGCTTCCACCCTGGTGGAGAGGCTCATTCTGAGAAGTAGCCCGTTTTCCAGGTAGAAGACAGCAGTTTTCAAATGAAAGCAAGCTGCCTGGACTAAGGCTGACTTCTAGTGCCTTTGGCTGGGGCGAGCTTTGAATTTCCAGAGCACAGCCTTCCTGTCCCCGAGACCGCCCTCCCAGCAGCACGTCCCTCTGCGCCTCCCCCAGACCGGGGTGCAGGGAAGGAGGCAGAGGGTGGGTGTGCGGGGCCTTGAACAGTCTCAGCGTGAGGGGTTAGCCTGTGAGGTTAGGCCGCCTGCAGCCCTCAGTGGTAGCTGCGAAATCCTGACCCTGGGTTTGAATAACAGGGTCCTGGGAGGTCTGTGCCGGGGAAGGAAAATCACACTCAGGTGAGCCACTCTTGACATTCACAGTGACTCCACAGGGACAGTGCCAGGAGACACAGCCATCCTGAAGAGACAGGCTGCTCTGGCTGTCCCCCTCGGCCCTCTGGGGGAGCGCCAGACCTTCCTCTTTAGTCCTGTGTCTAGGAGAAAAGTCCCTCGGGTCCCCATTCCTCCGTGCAGGAAATGTCCAGACCATTCCTCTGTGACACCGAAGCGTGCTTTCTTCCTGCCCCCAAGGCCAGGGGGCCATGCGTCCCGTCATTTGCACAGACAGCAAATTACACCCCAAGTTTGGGCGGGCCTTCCGAGGATGAGAGAGCATCAGGAGACAGCACGGTTAGCCCCAGCCCTCGGCATCCAGTGCCCCCCAGTCTCGGCTTAGCCTGACTTCCATGAGCTTGTCCCGAGCTTCTCAGCTGACGGTGCCGTGTCTGGGCACGACGATGTTGGGAGTTAGTACAGTTGATTAGCAATTAAGCCAAGATATGTAAGGGCAGGGATGTAAAAGGCACCTGCAGCGAAATCGCTACAAGAAATGTGCACCATGACTCCTGAGGCCCTGACCACAGATCTGGCTCTGAGTTCTCTTACCTCCCAAAGTTAGTGGGAAATAAAATTGTATTGAACTGGGTAGCACTCATAAAATAAAAACAAAGCCACTGTTCAGAGGATTAAAGCTACTTCTAACACCAAGAAATTTCCCCTTATAGCTATACTTCGTTTGCTGAGATTTTTATTATGAAAGAGGGTTGAACTTTGTCAAATGCTTTTTCTGCTTCTATGGAGATAATTGTGTGTTTCTCCTTCATGCTGTCAGTCTGGTGTCGTATTAATTGACTTGCATTTGTTGGACCACCCTTATAAATCCCAGGGATATGACCCACTCGGTCATGGCATATGGCCCTTCTCATGTGCTGTTGGAATTAGCTTGCTGGTATTTTGCTGAGGACTTTCACTTCTGAGTCGGCTCGTAGTCCCCTTTTCTTGCAGTGGCCTCATCTTGCTTTGGTACCAGAGTAATGCTGGCCTCCTAAAATGAGTTTGGAAGTATTTCCTGTTCCTCAGGAGTGTATCTCCATATAACAAAGGCCACATGTGAGAAACCCCAGCTAACGTCATACTCAACCCGGAGAAGCTGAGAGCTTCCCCTCTAAGGTCAGGAGCAGAGGCAGGGATGCCCACTCTCACCCTCGTATTCAACACAGTACTGCATGTCCTGGCCTGAGCAATCAGGCAAGAAAAAGAAATAACAGGCATCCAAACTGGAAAGAAAGAAGCGAAATTGGCTATTTGCAGATGGTATGATCTTATATGTAGAAAATCCTTCAGACTACAACAGACGTGAAGTTGTAGGAATCAAAATCCACACACGCATCGTACTCTAACAAAAGACTGTCCAAAAAGGAAATTAAGAAAACATTTTCATTCACAACAGCGTCGAATAGAATAAACTACTCAGTGATAAACTTAGCCAAGGAGGGGAAAGTTTTGTATACAGAAAACTATAAAACTATAAAAAACTATAAAACCTTATCTTACACCGTATACAAAAGTCAACTCAAAGTGGATTAAGGAAATAAACATAAGGCCTGAAACTATAAAACTACTAGAAGGAATCATAGGGGAAAACCTTGACATTAGTCTGGGTGGTAACTTTTTGGCTATGACCCCAAAACACAGCAACAAAAGCAAAAATAGACAAATGGGACCACAGCCAACTATGAAGCTTCTGTATGGCAAAGAAAGCCATCAACAGAGTAAAGAGACAGTCCATGGAATGGAGCAAAATATCTGCAAGCCACCCATGTGGAGAGGTATTAATATCCAAAATACACAGGGAACCCAGACAACGAAACAGCAAGAATATAGAACCCAATGATAAAATGGGCAAAAGACTTGAACAGACGTTTCTCAAAAGAAGACACCCAAATAGCCAACAGACACTTGGAAGGATGGTCAACATCACTCATCATCAGGGAAATGCAAATCAACACCACGGTGAGATGTCACCTCACACCTGTCAGAAGGGGCCTCTCATCCAAAAGACAAAAGATACGTGTTCGCCGGGGTGTGTAAGATCAAGAGCCCTTGTTCGCTGTTGGCAGGAGTGTAAATTTATACAACCATTATGGTAATAGTATAGAGCTTCCTCAAAATATTAAAAATCAAACTGCCATGTTATCTAGCAATTCCGCTTCTGGGCATAACCCTAGGAGTTGAGATCGGGATCTCGAGCTCCCGTGTGCGCCGCAGCCTTATTCACAGCAGCTGGGGTACGCAAACGATCTAAACATCTGCAGATGATTGAGAGGACAGAGCACGGGTGGTTATATCCACATGGTGGAATATTATTCAGCCTTTAAAAAGGAGGAAATCCTGCCAGTGCGAAACATGGACGAATCTGGAGAGCATTACGTTAAGTTAAAAAACCAGACGCAGAAAGACACGCTGCGTGAGTTCACTTACATATGGAAGCTACCAAAATCAGACGCACGGAAATGGAGAGCGGGGTGGTGGTTGCCGGGGGGCCGAGGCGGGGAGGGGGAGACGGGGGCCGCCGGTGTGACATTCTTAAGGCACTGGCAACATGGCGTCTGTAGTTAATGGCACCAAACCGCACACTTCCGACTTTGGTGAGACAGTGGGTCTCATGCATCTTTACTTTAATAAAAAAGAAATTCTTCCCAAGGGATTTTGTTTGAAAAGCTCATTAAAAACTGGAATTTGAAATGTCAACCGTGGGGTCGTGGTTAGGGAAATTAAGATAAAGCGACCTGACGGATTATCCTGAGACTTAATAATCGCGTTATTAAGATTTAAGCGATGTTCACATAAAAATGAAGAGAAAAATACCTAAAACGTGTGTCTGCTGGGATGACAGCCGTGAAACGTTCAAATGAACTGAAAGATAGAGATCCCATTTTGCACTTTTTCAAAATCGTCTCAGCCGTTGGTGGAAGTTTACTCTCTCCTACGAATTTGGAAAATCCGGCTGTCAAGTTCTCCCAGCGACTGCTGGGGTCCTGACGGCTCACCGGGAATGCACGGCTGCTGGGAGGGCGGACGGTGGCTCCGTACGGCGGGGTCATCCCACCCACGAACAGGGCTCACTTTTTATTTGTTCGGGTCTTCTTTCACATCTTAATAAAGTTTTCCATTTCTCCATAAAAGTTCTGCACTTTCTTTTACAGGCTGATTCCCGGGTGCTTTGTAATCACTGGAATGGTGTACGACTCCGCGCTCCGCTTTAACGTGTCTTGCAGTCGCTCTTTGCTCCCACGCGGGGTGGCTGTCGGTAGTGTCCGTGTTGAATTGAGCTCACACAGTGCACGCTCGCCGTACTTCGTGGCCAGTCTTTGCTCATCCTTTCAGGGTATGTTATGCCTGCGCAGATATGGCAAGAGGGTGGTGCCAACCCACGCCCCCTCTCCCATTCCGCGTGTGGTGGCTCCTTCGACGAGGGGGCTGGCTTTGTCCTCCTGGGGCCCAGGGGCAGCCCTTAACGAGAGGTGGACAGGAGTCGGCGGGTGGCCGCCTCGGTTCTCTGTCCTTCAGCCGGGAGGACTCTGGGGCGTGTGCTACAAGCCTTCTAGAGATTTCCCCGCGGACTGGGCCGAGTTGCTCTCAGGGGCAGAGCCTGCTCGGTGGTACACCTCTTCTTGGGCACCTTGGGCACCTTCGTTTCCTCGTCTCCTTTCTCCAGTCCCCAAGGGTCGTTTCCCGGGGGGTCATATTCCGAATACCCCCTCGGGGTATGCCGTTGAGGGCGCCCCGGCCAGACCCGCAGCCGGACGCTTCCTTTTGTGACTGCCCCCGACAGTGAGCTCGAGGGCCTGGGGGAAGGGTCAGCGTCGGCCCTGCTCCACGCGGGGTTCCCGGTGCCACGTCTGACGTTCCCACGGTTACAAAGTCGATGAGTAGGTGGGTGGATGGAAGGGTTGGGGAGGAAGACGGATGGATGACGGATGGATGCTGGCTGTGAAGGAGACTGGAGGAACCTAGGGCTCCTCAGAGCCTTCATATCCAGCCCAGCGGCCGACAGCGCTTTCTGGTAAAGCATTTTGCACATCTGCCCCCCGCATCCGCCTCTCCCCGCATTATGTTCTACATCCTTCTCTGAAAAAGTTTCTCTGGGGTGCCAAAGATAATTGGTCTCACCCGACCCTTCCCCAGAATCATGGTGCGCCGGGCCCCCAGCCCCTCCTGAGGACCTTGTTTTGGGGAATGAGCCGAGCGGAAAACCGCAAAGCCAAGCTGGGGTGGTATCACGGGCTTTCGGTTTGGGTCGGAGAGAAGGCCGAAGCCATCCTGTCGTCTGGTGACTCAGCCCCAAGTGCCTGCCGGGCCACACTGACCAGAGCGTCCAGGCGGGAGGTGGGAGGGAGGCCCACCTAGACCCTTTGGGAGGGGTTCCCCACCCTCTGCGCCTGCCCCCTGCCTGCCGGCTCAGACCCCAGTCCTCTGTCCCAGGAAGCCGTGCTGCTCGCCCCCACATTCAGAGCTCGGGCGGAGCAGGCAAAGCTCCCCGGGCAAGGCGTCTCGATGGTTTACATTATCTGACTGATACTAGATCTTTTCCTGAAAGCCTAGTTTAATGAGGGGGGAGGGGAGTCGGTGGGTGGCCATGGGGTTTTGAAGCTGGGAAGTGAGGTGAGAACTTTGGAGGGACAAAGGCAAAGCGTCTGGGCAGGGATAGTGTGAGTAAGTTTGGATACCCCTGTGACTAGGCCAACTGGTCAATTCAGACGACGATAATACAGATGCAACTTGGATGCTTACTGTGGGCTGGCGACCTGGGGTGGCTCGTCTAACACTGTTGGCATCTGCCCGGCAACTTTCTCGCGTGGGTTCCATCACTAGCCCTCTTTTATAAATGAGGACCTAAGGCACAGAGAGGTTAAGTCATTTGCTCCAAGTCACACAGCTAGTTAGTAGAGGAACCAGTTCCAACTCTGACGGTACCCTTTGCTGCAACATTACTGCTTCTCTGCCCAATTGATGTGCCCTAGACTTGGCACCATATCCGATGTTCTAGAATAGGCTGACTAATCTCTGTGATCACTGCCTCCACTAAAAAGACTGTTCCCTTTCCCCCTGGAAGACACAGCCATGGACTATGAAGACGCTTGCCTGTCCACAGCGCCTTAGGACAAGGAAGGTTGGGAGGCTGGAGGACTGATGATGGGCACTCCAGTGACCTGAGTGGCACTACCTCCAGCAGGTCTCTGGTCCTCCCTGAACTTCTGTCTCTTCATCTGTAAAGTGGAGGTTGGGCATCTTCCTGTGGCAAGAGTGCTTTTGAGTCCTACAATTCTGGAGAGCCCCCCTCCATCGGCTGCATATGTGAACTTCTCAGTGCTACAATCTCTTGAGCCCCGTGTCCTGCACCAGCTCAGTTTAATAGCAGTTGGACTTTCTCTGTAGAGATTAAACGGGATGGCGCATAGAAACGCACCTCGTGCAAGGTCTGGTAGATCATAAGCACGAGGGCGGTTTTCCTGCCACAGCTCACAATGCCTCGTTTCTAGAGGCTCAACACATGGAATCTTATTTCTTGCTTACACCACAGTCCACCCCAATTTTCCCAGTTGGGAGCTCTCCTCCTTCCATCCTCTGGCTCTCCCTTCTCCCAGTGCTCGCACACCTGTCTGTTTAGCAGGTCGGTGAGGAAGGAGAACGGGGAAGGTTGCCTATTAGCGTTTTATGGCTCAGACCCTGAAGCAGTCAGCATGACTGTTGTCACATCCCATTGCCCTTGACTCGGCCATCTGGCTGCCCCCCACCTGCACGGGAGTCTGGGAACTGCAGGCCTGGTGCCATGTGCCCTGGAGGAAAGGGGAAATGACTTTGAGAACAGTCCGTCAGCCCCTGCCGCAGAAGTGACAGCCGTGGTCGTGGAAAAGAAGGTGCTGCTGTTGACCGTTTTCTGGGAGGAAATCAGAGTCCCCTTGGTTTGTCAGGACCGAGAAAGGCTCAGGATACTCACCATTTCCATGTGCGTGCAGGTGGGAGTGCGTGTCCCTCAGAAACTTACGTGCTACTACCTTGTTAGGAGGTAAAATCCCGGAGAGCAGAAGCGAGGGGAAGGGGGGCCAACAAGAGGGCCCAGTGAAGCGGCTGCCCCTTGGTGGTAAGAGATTTGGTCTCTCATCGTTAGGGGACCCTCTTCCTCAAGTCCCTGCAAACAACTGCTTCTCAAGACAGTCTGTCCAAACAGAAGGGAAAGCAATTTATCCACCGGCTTCTTCAAGTCATTGGCCTGTGATCCACCCCGTGAGGCCCGAACTCCTGTCCTGGTCGTGCGTGGACGGGAAGTCCTCCGGCATCCGCCCCGGGGGCCGTGGAAAGTTCCCGGAGCAGGAGGTGGAAGGTGCCCTCCTTCCACCTCCTGCGTGGACCTCCAGCAGGGCGCCTGCAGAATGCAGGGGGGACCCGTGGAAAGGTGTCTGAGACAGGTGTCATGTTGGCCAAGCTCCCAGAAACCAGAATGGGAAGGCACCAAAATCCAGAGAGACAACTTGGCGCCCAGCACCTGGTGGGCCCACAGCAATATCCCCGCCTGAAGCCGAGCGTGATTTCTGCCTTGCACTGTATCTGACCTCTTGAGAGCTTGAGTGTTTGCTGGAAAAAAAAAAAAAAAAAAAAAAGCCCATGCACACATGATTCTCTGAGGCCGAGGCCCTGTCATCCTTCACCGAAATGAGCCCTTCAGCAAATGTAAATACCTTCCATGTTCCCCCCGGGGGCCCGTCCTAACAGGGCCTCGCCGGGGCTCCTCGTAATCCCCAGGATTGCCGAAGCTTTTAGGTTGAACGGAGTCATTTGTAAGGTCTGACTTGCGGGACTTGCCTGCGGTCTGCTCCCTGGCAGCTCCCAGAATGCACGGTGGGACCCGTTTGGCGCAGGTGAAGGGCTCTGCCACCTACGAGATGAGCCCCCGGAGTCTCAGAATCTCAAAATACTGCCGGGAAGACTCGGCAGTGGCAAAACGTGGTCCTCCCAGGGGGCGGGAAGATGGGGGGAGGGAGTAGCCACCCAGTCTGAACAATGGGGAGGGAGCAGGAAAAGCACAGAGCTCTAGGATCTAAATGTCCTGCTCCACTCGGAGCTGAGGGCTGCAGTCACTCGCCAGGTGACCTTGGGCGTGTCAGCTAATCGGCTTTCATGGCTCCCTTCAGTGGCTTCTGAGGCCCCGGCTTTCGAGGTCTGCTGCCCTGCTCCCCCAGCTCATGCTGCTGACTGCCCCCACCCCAGCCACCCGTCCGCCCCCCGCGGTGCCCGTGCTGGAGTGCTCTGTGGTGTCTTCCAGGGGTTCTCACTTCCTCCCACACGCAGCCAGGCGCGTCCCCGAGCCTGGGGGCCGGTGGACATGGGAGGAGTGCTGTGTGCACATCTAGCCTGGCTCTCTTCCTTGTCCGCTGATGAGGTGCTGAGATCCAGCGGGAGACGCCGAGACCCAAGAAAATGGGTTCTGGAGCGACTGCGTGGGGCCGAGCACCGGTCCCACGGTCCTGCATCGGACGGTGCAGGAGGGAGCATCTGTGTTAGGACAAGCTCCTGGAATCTGGGGATATTTGTTCCAGCGGCTGGGCTACGCTGGCTGAGCCATCCTCACGATTTATTTAGCCTCTTTGACTCTGTTCGCGCACCCCGAAGGCAGGGAGAAGGTAGACACCTCACTTGACCGCCGTGGAGGTTATGAGCCCCAGTGAGGCAGCGGGAGTGCTGGCCCGGGGCCGGACAGGTGTGAGGGCGCAGCACGTGTGAGGCTGCCCGCGGCCGGTCAGGAGAGGACACGGTCGTGTGGGCACGGCCTCTGGAGCCAGGCCCCTGGTTGGATCACTCACGGTTCTTGGTTGGAGCTCTACCTGACCCGGCAGCAAAGGCATTTAGGAAGAAATACTAGCGAAGTCACAAACTTCGAGGATGCTGTAAGATGTGGCAATGAGAGGTTGGGAAGTCAACCCCTAGGGCCAGGCTGGCGGGGGCGCAGCCTCTACCCCCGCCGAGCCCTGCCTCCTCCGGACCACAGTGTCTTAGCCTGCGTCTCTCGCTTGTACCCCAGCTGCTGGGTGCTGAACGTGCGCATCGATCCGGCCAGCACATCCCAAGGCTCCTGCCCATGACAAGTCTGATTGATGGGGACCCGGCTCCATCTCATGCTGGCTGTGACCTTGGGCCAGTTAAGCCGCAGAGCCTCAGGCCCGTCTTAGGTAGAGGTGGAAGAGCAATAACGCTCACCTTATGAGATCGCTTGGAGGATTCCAGGTGGTATCGTGAGAAGACACTGAGCCCAACACCCACCATACAGTAAGCACTCGGTAGAAGCTCCCGGAGGAGCTTCTCTGCTGCTCATCGGATCCAGCCTGGGGTCACGGGGTGGGGGTCTGACCCCAGCCGCGGATGACAGACACCCTCATGGAGGAGCCTCTAAACTGAGGCTTTGTGTAGGATGCCAGCTGGAACTGGCTCAGAAGTCAGCTCGAAGAGGAGAAGAGGTCACGGGAGGAGCCTGGTGCAGTGGGAAGAGCCACGTGCTGGGGGCTGGCTGTGTGACCTTGGACAACAGCTGCCCCCACGGGTGGGGCTATTAAGACTGTACCAGCCAGGGAGGTCTCCTGAGACCCTTCTGCAGTAAGGACCGTTAATTATCCCCAGTGCCCATTCTCTACTTCTTCCTTCGTGTTCGGCTGGGCGATGGTTAGCGGCGGCACTCTCCCAGCCTCTCTTGCAGCTAGATGCAGCCCTGGCGCTAAGTTCAGGCCACTGAGAAGTCACCAGGAAGTGTTGTGTGATAACTCTGGGAAGTCTCCTTAAAAGAAAAGGAATGAACTGTTTTTAAAGCCAAGAGGAGCCTAAGGGGAGATGACGACCCAATGTCATGTGGGATTCTGGCTGGGGAGCCTAGAACAGGAAAAGGAGATTAAATAATCTCCCCACCCAGGATCCAAAAAATAAAAGCTATTTTTAAAAGGGAGAGACGTGGCCTTTCTCCTCTCCGTCTTCCATCCTGCTGTCAGAAATTTGGATGTGATAGCTGGAGCTCACGCAGCCATCTTGGGCCATAAGGAGGAGGGCCATAAGGTAGGGAGGCTGAAAGAAGCCTGGAACCCTGTCAGCTTTGCGGGCACCACACCAGCCCTGGAACACCCTGTCTGTCTTCTTTTATGCAAAAGAATAAAATATTGTGTGTTTAAGCTGCCTCTCATTGATTATTTTTGTTTGTTTTGTCCTATTCACTGGAACCTAACCCCAATGGAAACATCTTCTAGCTCTTTAAATGCTTTCAGACTTCAACAGCATTCCATCTGGGAAACTTTCCCATACAGTGTGATCTTAGAAAACAAGTAGCATTTCTCTTTCTGTGTCCTCCCAAAGTCCTCCTGTTAAGTGTTTAGTGGAAGGCCCACTAGACACTGATTCATGGCCCCCCGGCTGAATGGGATGAGACAAATATGTTCCATTCCAACTCCTTAAAAAACAGCCAGACCAACTCGATGGCATTTTGGTCCCTTTCCACTTTGTGGGAATTACGACGTACATCCTGTTCATCAAGATAATGCGGAGAGCAGAGCTTGGTGTTTGTGGCCGTAGCGCTGGCACGTGAGGCTGATGCGGGCTCAGTGCACAGTAGGATAAAACACACGTAATCAGCATAATGTGATTTACTCTCGTGCTGCTGCCCCAACATTTAAACAGATGTCAGATGAGTAGAAAACATGGTGGGAGGAACACATTAGGGTAAATTATTGCATCTGAAAAGAGGGAGTATCGTAAAAATGTTAAAAGAGAAAGTTAGTATTTATGACTGGAGTCACTGGTAAATTTATCTTGCATTTGCCTCCTCATGCGTGGTCATTAGAGCCTCCTCGGTGGGGACAGCCGCATGTTCCAAGGGCTCGGGCGTAGCTGACAAGGTCCCCTGCCTGCTGAGTTAGCCCCTCTGAGAACACCAGACACACGCCCGGGGAGGGTTTCCTCTGGCCCACCGTAGGTCTCAGGTAAGAAGATTGCTGGAGGCGGGCCCGCGGCATCATCCTGGATCCCGGCCACATGGGGCATGTTGCACCCATCTCGCAGATGAGGGGACTAAGGCCCGAAGTGAGGTTTTGGCTAGGAAGTGGTGCAGTCCACCTTGCAGTTCCATCTCCTGAGTCCCGAGGCTTCCCTTCCTCCGCCTTTGTGCTGGTAGACGTTAGGTGTCTCAAAAAAGCCACGTTGAAAGGCTCAGTCCTGTTTGCCTACCGTTTTTGGAAAATCCAAACCGCGGCTGAGGACCAAAGGCAGTGGACCGGAGGCCTGTATTTCTCAGGGGCAAGGGTCCTGCGGTCACTCCCCTGGGTGCTTGGTGCAATGCGGAGTGTAGGCTGCACCCAGACCTCCAAGGTCAGCACATGTGAGAGGCCAGGGCCCGGGCACCTGTATTTTACGATCTGCCGAGAGAAATGTCTTATGAGCAGAGGTTTGAGATTCACTGCCAGGAGGATTAAGGATTCTGACTCGGGCTGGCGGTCACGACACACAGTAAAACTAACACGCGCATCCCTTGGTGTGATTGAACTTCAGTGTGCGGGCCTCGGGGTGAGGTTTCTGTAGATGGGTCCGAGCTCTGGCCCTGCCGCTGACACCTGCGTGGCCCCGGCGAAGCCACTTAGCCTCTTTAGAATGTGGTTTTCTTCATCTTGGAAACACGGTGACCCCCACGTGTGTCTCACTGGTCACTGGGAGAGCAAACAGCTTTGATCGCATTTGCTTCTCCCTCCCATACCTCCCACACCTCCCATGCCCCGGCGTGGACCATCCTCTGACGCACCGGGAATTCTTTCCCTGGGAAACTTGCTGTGGATCTAACTTGCCCAGAGAAATATACCTTGTGGAGCCTGTGTTCTCACGAAGGGCCTGGAGTCCCATGTCCTTAGAAAGGACCACAGACTGTATTTCACCCAAGTGCTCCCAGATCCTCATCAAGCCTCGAGAGAGATTTTGATCTGTTCAGTGGGGCTTGCTGGTTGGCAGCTAACCACAAGTGATCTAACTAGTAGCCTTGGTTCATTCGCACAGCCACCTCATGAATCCCCGTCCCCGGTATATATTCCTAGACTCCGGTGCTGGTGCGTGTCAGACACAGACACACGCAGGGCCCTCAGTGAGTGTGTCCCCCGCCACCGCCAAATGTGTGCGTGGTAACCTAATCTCTGGTGTAACGGAGGCAGGCCTGTGGGAGGTGATTACGTTGTCAGGGTGAAGCCCTCGTGAATGGGATTAGTGCCCTCATAAAAGAGACCTCTTGCTTCTTCTGTTGTGTGAGGGACACACTTGCATCAACTCAGTGCAACAACCGTATTAGGCAGATACCGTCGTTATAGTTGTGCCCACCCTCCCTTTGCAAATGGGGAAACTGAGGCCCGGAGAGATTAAGAAACCCGCTCAAGAGCACCCCTAACTAGGCTGTCATAAAGCCCGACGGTGTGGCATGAGTGTTTTCGCTTTTCACGTTGACTCTGAACTGCTGTGCAGTGAGAGAGGCCAAAAGAGAACATTCCATCTCATCCCCAGCAGAGCCGTTTCGGGATGGCCGAGCACACTCTGATTTCGCGCCTGCGTAATTGAGAATTTCTTCCCTGCACTCGAAGAGTAAACTCCTCCAGTTCCGGGGGAGTCGCCCTTACAGGCAAATGCGTCCATGCTGAGTTGACCGTGGTCTGTGTCCGTTGGCTGGTGGTTTCCACGCTAGCTCACCCACCCCATGCCCTGGGGTCGGTCCCTGTATTTCACAGAGTCAGGTGGGGCTCCTGGCCGAGGCCTTTGGTGTTTCTCTCCTGGGGGGCCTGCGGGTGGCCTTCTCGAGCATTGTTGCAGAATACGTGGATTGTTTTAATTTTCCCAAACTTTTGTACCAGAATTCTTGCCTCTGAAGGACCCTACTTGCCTTAAAGGTGTGTTGAAAGCCGGCTTCTGCTCGCAAGCCTCAGTTCTGCCGCCTAAAATAATACTCCAGGATGCTGGCAAGGGAATAGTACACTTCCTGCGAGTGTTCAATTCTCATTCTCCCAAAAATAACGCCGAGACTGTTAACACCTGCACCTTCCAACGTTTCCTCGCTCACAACAGGGAGATTAATGGGCTCCATTCGGAACGGACCTCTCTGACCTCACGGATGAGGTCGGGGAACTCAGGAAATTGCCTGCTAATCCAAATCCTGATAATCCCAGGACTCTGACATTTCCCCCACCCCCTTTGCAGCCCTAAAATGCCCCCCTCCAAACAGAATTACGGCTCTCAGAGTTTTGATGAGATACTGAGCAGCTGATGCCCCACCAACACCTTCTGATGTGGTCTGGGTGGGTTTACAGAGTGGGATGCCCCTGAGCAGCGTGAGACGTGGCCTGGCGACCCCAGGGAGCCGGTCCACAGCAGATGGAAGGAAGGAAGTGGAAGGAGAAACATAAGATTGCATTCTAGCCCAGACTGCCTCTCCTCGTCACACTGTGAACAGGTCGGGGCGCAGCGGGGCACGCACCACGTCTCTACGTGGGAGGCGTCTCACGGGGCCAGCAGAGTCCGATTCCGTCCATATTTGTTCAGATCCTTAGTGGCAGTGCTGTAGAGACTCCTCTCCGTGACCTTCCGAGGCAGGTATTTGGAGGCCCATGTTCCAGGTGAGGCAATCGAGCAGTGCACATTCCCACTGCAGAGCACGCCCCGGCACAAAGTAGGTGCTCCTTAAATTTAAGCATGTTGAACGTCAGATGGCCGTTGCTCTCCCCAGTCCCCACAGACCGCAGCAATTCTCCCTCCTCTCGCCTGGTGGGGTCTGCGGTCTCTACCTGGAACTTACACCGCAACCAAATAGTCCAGTGTTTCAAAGCATGTCTGGATGAAACTAATTCTCCCTCCAGTGTCTGTCCCCGGGAGGGTAGTCATCAGTGCGGTTCAGCAGCTCTCTACCTCGTGGGCACCCACCGATTTACATTTCCTGGCCCACCCTGTGCTGGAGGGAATCGTGTGACCCGTGCTTGTGAGCAGAAGTGATGTATGTTTCACCCGAGTAGCTCATCGTCTGCTCAAGACCTCCAGAGCTCTCTGGGGTCTGGCAGCCAGCGACGTTTGGGATGATGAAAGCTCCACCAGCCTCAATCCCCGAGTGACGTGTGAGCAGAGAACCCCTGTTGTCCCTTCATGATCCTCTGTGAGTAAAAAACAAACCTGTTACTTAGGCCACTTAGATGTGGGGGCTGTTTGTTACTGCAGCCTCCCCTAGCCTCCCCTGACTGATGCACCCCACCTCCGGGTCCTCTTCTAGAAGGCACCCACGTTTACCATTTTCTTGGGGATCCTTCCAGATATAACCGAACCCCATATGAGGAAATACGGAAAAGCGTACAACGTACGCTGTTCTCGGTCTTGCTTCTCTTGGCGCCTAATAGATCGTGGAGAGGTTTCCACATCCGTCTGCAAATATTTGCCTCATTCCTTTGTAGCAGCTAAATTATATTCCACTCCAAGTACGTGTGCCGTGTCCACTTACTGGAAATTTCGTTCTAACGTTTTGCTGCTACTGACAGGGCTGCGGTGAGTCACCCCGTATGCATGTCCCTCCAGACTCATGCCGTTAGGTCACCAGAGCAAGCTAAGCACTGTGTTTCTCCATTTATAAAATGGCGATAGTAACGGAACCTGCCTGAAGAGATTGCTGGGTGTGGATCATATGTCTTTGGATAGGTGACGTGCTCTAGCCTGTAGCAAATAAATGCTCTATGCGTGAATGAATGGAATACGTAAAAATAGTTACCCTGAAATAAGTCGGACACGGTGAGATTTCCCTCGTCGGCTCCCCCACTTAACCCATTCTCTCATCAGACAGCCTTTATGTTTTGAGCGCCTACTGTGTGTTGCCCGCTATGCTAGGAACCAGGCATACCAAGGTGAATCGTATACAAAAACGCACCCTGTTGTCATCCCCGTTTTACCCAAAAGTCAAAAATAAAAATACATTATTTTGTGTGTCATGACACACATTGTTTCTTCAACATTGCTGATTTTTAAGATATTGCACAGCCATCATCCCAGCCAATTTTAGAACATTTCATCACCTCGAAAAGAGGTCCTGGCCCCCGTAGTGATCCTTGCCCCATTTCCCCGCCCTCCCAGCCCGTGGTCACCACCCATCTGCTTCCGATCTCCGTGGACTCCCCTGTCCTGTGTTTCACGTGGCTGGAGTCACACGTCACGCGGCCTTGTGAGTCCGGCTCTCTCAGCGTAGTATCTTCAGGACTCACGTGGGGGCCTGTGTCAGGGCTTCTTTACGGCGCCTTGTGGCTGGGCGATAATCCACTGTGCGCACAGACCACATTTTGTTCGTCCCGTCCTCCGTTGGCGGGCATCTGATGTGTTTCCACTTTTTGGCTCTCGTGAATAATGCCGTCACGATCATTCATATACAGGTTTTGAGGTGGGTGTGTGTCCCCCGTTCTCGTGGGCGCGTGCTTTAGCGTGCAGCCGCTGGGTCCTTCGGCGACCCTACATTCGGCTGTTTAAGGAGCAGCCAGCCGGGCCCCCAGCAGCTGCCTCGTTCACACTCCCGCTGGGCGGGCGAGAGCCCCGGTCTCAGCACATCGTCACCAACACCTGCTCCTGTCTGACCTTGCAGAGTGAATTCTCTTTCCTGCCCTGGACTGTGGGCGAGACGGTGTCTAACCGAGGCTAGAGCTTCGAGCCCGCTCAGGCCTGCTCCCAACATCACCATCCGGGTTGTGGTCCCATAAGGTCGGGGAGCTCCAAAGCGCCTTCCGGGCAGTGTTCTCTCCATCCTCGCAGCGTCACACTCTCCTTCCCATGCCATGGACGAGAGGCCCGAGGTCCATGCTGCTCCTGTGAGTGTTTCAGGTCCTCCCAGCAAGACCCAAAACCAGGCTTTCTGACCCGCAGTCCAGGCCCCTCTCCCCTGCACCCCCGAGGATCCCTGTTGGAGGCCTTTCGTCCAGTATCCTGGCCAGCTCTACCCGCTGCTCTGTGGTTATCCAGAGGAAATAAGAACAACCCGAGGCTGCCATTTTAACACACCGGCTTCATCGGAAGTTTTAAATTAGTTCTGAACAATTTGGTTGAGAACGCCGAGTTGAGCTTTTTTGTAGTGATTTCCAGCAGGGAGGGAAGAGGTCATGCCACCGAGGCCTATTAGCAGGGCCTATTGTTTAGTGTCTCAGGGCCCCCGCTCGCCACAGGAAACGCACAGCAAGGTGAAGGACGTGCTTGCCAAGGCTTTGAAAGCAGTTCCTCCTGCCGGCGAGTTCCTTACAGAAGCCACAGCCCACCCGACTTCCCGCAGCACTGTCTGCAGTACAAAGAAAGCAAATATTTTTGGGACCAAACACAGCCCTGAGGTTGCTCTTCCACCGCGGAGGTAAATGCACAAGTGATGCTCTGGCTTTGAAAGCAAACTGAATAAAACCGGAAACCCCGTGAGTGCCGAGCGGGAGTTGTGGTGACTAACCATCGCTGAGACCCGATCCAACCATCCACTGCAAAGTCTTACTTGAGAAGAAAAGCCCATGGCTCCAAACCACATTCAGTGCATTTGAGTAAGTGCCAGGACTTCCCAACTGGGGCGAGATGTCGGAGGACATTCGGCCATATCTTTGGTTGTGTGCTGCTGGCGTGCAAGGGCGGAGGGCAGCTGCACACGGCGGGTCCGCATGGCAGTGTGGCCGGGGCTAGGCCACCCTGCTGTGTAAAATGCATCCTACAATTCCCATTCTTGTTGAATGCAAATGTTCTATGTCCCATACGATCAGAAGAACGTACACCAAAATACCTAGCTGATCTCTTCTTGGATAAGGGGAAAGGCCGATGATGTGGAATTTTAGGGATCTTGCGTAATTTCTCATCTTTTAAAACAAAAACCGTATTACATTGCAATCACTTTAAAAAGCAAGGCAAATTTAGACAGTGCTGATCACAAAGAGGGAGAGCCTGTCGGGGAGGGCCACCTGTCTCTCATCCTTGAGCTCAGTCTGCTCTGGCCACGGCCCTCCCGTGGTTTGTGCTGGAGCTGTGTGGCCTTCGTGCCCAGTGCCCCCTGGAAAGCTGACCTTCCCCATCCCTGGTTCCCTTCTTCCCTTCTGTCACAGTTCTGTCTTCAGATCCAACAGAGCGAGCATCAGCTATGATTCTGCACTGCAAAAGACACGATTCAGGGACAGACGCTCCGGAGGTGAGAGAGGTCCGTGCCCGAGGCCCCCTCTACCAGATGGGAGGGGCGCCCCCAGCGGCATGGGAGCGCTGCAGGTGGAGGCCTCGGGCTCCACGTCTGTGAACTCGGTCTGACAGTAGCCACTGATCTCAGGGCTCGTGGGGGAGGACAGAGGAGCCAATGTGGGTACATGTCTGCATGCGGTAGGCCCACAGCAAATGGCTTACTTCCCGTACGGGTGGCCTCCGGTAGTTGAAGGTAGTGCTTGTTTTCAGTGTCGTTTAACTCAAGTAGTCATTTACTCTACAGACTGTGAGTCTGAATGCCCACCAGGTGCCAGGTGCTGTTCTGGTCGCTGGCGGGCCAACAGTGAGGAGAACAGTATTTCTGGCCATATTAGTGACAAATTACCTCAAACCCGGTGGCTGAGACCAACACACATCTATTATCTCATGGTGTCCGACGGTCAGAGGCCAGAATCAGCTCAGCTGGGTGGTGCTGCGGCTCGGCGGTGGGGATGCAGGGGTCCACTTGGAACCTCAGCAGGGGCTGCGGTCCCATCCACAGGCTCGGCTGGGGCTGGAGGAGCTCCTTCCACAGGCAGTCCTCCACGGCCATCGGCAGGAGGCCTCCGCTTCTCCCCCACAGAGCAGCCCTCGAGTGTCCTCACACCATGGTGGCCGGCTTCCCCGAGGGCGAGTGACTGAACGCCAGTGGAAGCCCCAGCACCTTTGGCCACCAGGCCCCTGAGGTCACACCATCACGTTCCCTCATTCCATTTATTCTGTTTGTTAGAAGTGAGTCTCTGAGTCTGGCCTGCACTCAAGGGGAGGGGAATTGGCTTTCTTCTCCTAAAAGGAGGAGCGTCGGAGAGTTTATAGAGATATTTGAAAACTCTCACACTGTCCTCAGGGAGATGACAGTATGGCTGGCACTTTAAACACAGCAGAAAGCTCTGAAAATGCCGAAAATCAGAAGAAAATAAGTAGCAAATGCCCACCACAGTCCCCCCACCAAAGAGCACCCGCTCGTGCTCACGACTCCCCAGCTTTCCCGAAGGACCCTGGGGGTGCAGCTCGGCGAGCTTGGCCATGTGTGCAGCACGACGAAGACACAGATGGCTTCCTTCCCCGCCAGAGCTTCCCGCGCTCCCGCCCGTCAGCCTGCCCCCTGCGTCCCCGCCCCACGCCGCTGCCCAGCGGCTTTCTGTCGCGAGTGATGGGCTTGACCTGTTCTAGAACCTAGCCTGCAGGGCCGCCGAGCAGCCTGCACTCGGTGGGGTGGCTCTGTCCGGAGCGGGATGCTCTAGAGGCCCCCGGGGGGGGGGGGCGGGGGTCTTTGCTTTGCTTGCTTGGTTTAAATTGCTGAGGAGTGTTGCGCTGTCGGGAACGCACCACAGTTTGTGGGTTCCTTTGCCTCCAGACCCTCTCCGTCCGTGATTGTTCCCGGTGATTTCTGGGTCTCTGCCGGTGCACACTCTAACCGGTGCTCTGTTCCTGAGCCACGACCCCCTAACCCCGTGGCGACAGTGCCGCGCAGCTCGCCCTTCGGTACCGGCGGGGCCCCGGCGGGAGGCACAGCCCAGCGCGTTCCTTCTGCCGGGCCCACGTTTCTTGACTCTCAGGGCCTTGAGAGAGACGCACTTCTCTTCCCTCGGCGGGAGGAGCCGTCGTGGGCGGGCAGTGCAGAGGTGCCCCGGGGGGTTGGTCCGTCTGCGGGACCAACACACAGGTCACCGGCTGATAGAAACTGCCACACGCTGGGGACTCTGGAGCCAACGTCGGGGTCTTCCGTGGACGCGCCAGGGTTTCAGCTGTGGTGGCTCTCTTCTTCCCCGTGGCTGGCTCTCCCGGGTTTGCGGAGGAGCTTTCTGGCTTGTCGGAGAGACGACACCCGTGGGCTGCCCAGATCTTTGTCCTCAAGTCCTGCCCTTCGGGGGCCACCGCCTGAGTCCAAGAAGCAGGTTAATTCAGTGTTTTCCTCAAAGCGACTGCAACCTTTTAATGGGCCGTGGCCTCCCAGGGAGCTAAGGCCTGAGACTCGGAGGGAGGCTCCCTGGAGGGCAAGGACCATGCCTGAGAGGGGCCTGGGGGAGTGAGGCTGCCGTCCTGGGACAAGCGCTGCAGAGGGACAGCCCCTCTGTCCCGAATCCCAGGCCGGTCCCCATGTGTGGGTCACCAGTCCCCATGTGTGGGTCACTGAGGGCCCCCTCAGGGAGGGCCATGCTCCCCGCAGCTGGGGGAGGGAGCCCGTGACTACTGAAGGGGACCGAGGTGCACATCACACACCACACTGAGCCACTGCGTGCCGCCAGACTTTCCATAGTAGCGTTTTCTGGAGCGTGCTGCAAGTGCGGACTTGAGAAGGTGCGGCAGACCCCACGTGACCTCGAAGCCTAAACTACTCACTGTCTGGCCCTTCGAGGAAAAGTCTGCAATCCTCGAGCTACATTTATTTAGGGCCTCAAAACCAGCATTGAAAAAAAGGAACTGGGATAAAAATGACCAAGCGTGAGGCTCTAAGTGAGGTTCGGTGTCTCCTCGTGAGCCTCGGGTTCGGGGTCTGTGGAGGAGATGAAACGCATGTCCCGAGGCACCGGAGCGCGCAGTCGGTTGAGCATGTGGTTCTTGGTTTCGGCCCAGGTCATGGTCGCAGGGATGACCGTAGCTGGCGTCTGCGAGTCAGTTGGCGAGTTCCAAACTGGCTCCCGGGGTGGAGCCTCTGAGCGGTGTGGCCACGGCCTTTTTCAGATGCCCCCCGGATCCCTGGTACGGTTTCTGCTTCTAAACCATTTCTGTTCAGTCTGAGCAGGACCAGCACCGCCTGTGGTCCAAGGGCGTGGATGGCGGCTCTCGTGTTGGGGCGAGCATCCGAGGGTCCCCTGGAGGCCTTGGTAGATGCGCTCGCCTGGGCCCCACTCTGGAGTTTCGGAATCCGCGGGGCCGGGCTGGGATCTGAGACCTGGCCTGGACACCCCTCTTCGGCCATAGAATTCTAGGTGGTCCGGATTCACGGAGCCGGGGGATGGCTCCCTCACCGTCTGGCCATGCGTCCGCCGTACCGGAGCTCCTGATCATTCCGTATATTTAACTAGACACCTCCTTTGTTTTTTAGATGCATTTATTTTCAAATAAAGCTCCCCGTCTCCACTGTAAACAGAAAATCAGCGTCACGTCACGGAAACAGAGTAAAAACACCGGAGGCAAGGCCAGCGCCGGGAGCCCAGGCTGCTGGTGGCCCCATCCCGCTGTGCATGTTGGGAAGCGGCGCAGGGGCACAGTGGTGGCCAAAGGGTAGAGAGGTGTCACTGAACACTGTCAGCACTGAACAGAGACTCGATCTGGAGGCTGCAGGAGCCCCTCTGTCTGGGGGAGGAAACGTGTTCTTCGGTGTATGGGGTGAAGGGTCCAGTACCGCGACTGCGTGCTACTTAACGCCCC
>CM052803.1:47424479-47442484 GCA_028533885.1 Nasua narica | reverse complement strand
CCCCCCCCCCCCCCCCCCCCCCCCCGCCGCCGAACGTGAGCTGAATGAACACAAGCGTCTCCCGTCTCCCTGGCACTCGTGGTTCTTCCCTGCAGGGGGTATCTCTCCCTCCAGTGATCCTGGGACCTTGAGAGCAGGGCCCCTGGAATCCTGGGGTTGCTCTCATTTCTTGTGGCCGAGCGTTCCTAGGCCCCTCAAGCCTCCTATTTCTGGGTCCAACGATCTTCTCACTGGACCACAAGCCCTCATGCCAGTTAGGCCCTGGCTGGGTGACCGGGAGAGGGTGGTAAAGGGACCCAGTTACAAAGGCCTGGGCAGGGTCCTTGGAAACCTGGCCGTGCAAAGAGGACAGGAAGATAGGCGGATAGAGTCGGGAATGGAGAGAGAAGGGGGTTCCCAGGGAGGGAAGGCGGCCTCACGGATGCCGAGGCCCTGGGAGGGACGCAGCCACACGGGGACCCCGCAGGGAGGAAGATGGAAAGAGGCCCTCAGACTTCACCCTCTCCTGACCCTTGGCTCCTGTGCCAGGGCTCCCATGGGCTGAACCCAGCTGGAAGCCAGAGCCCAAGGAGTTCACCGGCTCCCATGCAGCCACCCCAGGGCCTGGGGCAAGGCAGAGGGGCCAGACCTGGAGAGGCCAAGAGGCTCGGCACGGCCTCGAGAGCAGGCGGGGCCGCTGGGGGCGTCCCTGTCCGGGGCTTGAGCTGAGCTGGGAGCGGGACGCCGCCGAACAGAAAAAGAACGGCCAGTCTAGGCGTCACGTGGCCTGGTGTGGGGCGTCCTGCCCAGATCCCCTTCACTGGCTGTGCCCGCAGCCCGGAGACCGCAGCTGCTGGCTGCCGGCAGTTCTCAGCGCCCGTCCTGAGTACTTGTCTCGGGTTAACCGCTTTCCCCCAGTGGCACCCTCTGAAGGGGCAGCGTTAGGGCGCCGTTTTGCCAAGGGAAACCTACGACGCACAGAGGGTGAGGAACCAGGCTGTGCGTGGCAGGGCCGCGGCTGGACTCCGGCCCCCTGACCCCCGAGCCGGTGTCCTCCGGCTCGCTCCATGCCAGGCGGCCGCGGAGCAGACCCCAGATCTGCGCTGGGGCCCGTGCCCAGCCCTCCGTGGGGCTTTAACGTCTCTGTGTCCCAAACTGGGACTAAGGTACATGCCTAGTGAGTCCTATGCTCTAGGGAACTTGCCTCAAGAGTTCTTGGAACTGTGTACAACTTGTTGTCTTCTTTCCAAGTTATAAAAGTTCAGCTGATGGGAAGGGCGGACTCGGGCCTAAAAACTCGCGCAACCTCAGGGAAACTCGCTCGCGTTGCCGTCTTGCCTTCCTGACAGAGGCTGCTGGAGTGTGTAACATGTCACCTGGGTGTCAAACAGCACACGTCAAACCCCGGGGGCCTCGGCCAAGCTGAGCAGTCCGGGAACGAAGTCAGGGAAGGAAGGGAAAGGTGGGTGCACGAAAGGCGTGGGGGCCCGAGTACAGACCCGTCGGAATCAGCGGCAGGAATCGCTTGCATTCCCAAGTCACCCAGTGCCTTCTAGAACGGAGGTCACCTTCTACATCTTTCTGGGGCCCCTCAGTCCCTCTGCCATGACATACGGCACCAAGCCTTGCTTCTCTACGGGGACGAGCCTGTCTTGGGGGACGTGTGCACCGGCGTACGTCCACGGGGCCTCAGCTCTGCACCAAGTTCGTCTCGCTTGCCATTACACCCAGCCTTCGATGCACAGCAAACTTCCTCCTAAAATACAAACAAAATCCTTTTGGGATGAGAAGGACAGTTCCTCGGGGGGCAAATTTCTGACTCAGCTCCTGGGTTGGTGAGGTTCAGGCCCAGTTGCTGTAATAAGAAAGACCCATCAGGACAGCGGCTCGAGCCAGCAGAGGCCCCGGGCGGCTGGGTTGGCGGGACGGCTGCGCTTCACAAGCTCGGTGCAAGCGTCCAGGTCCCCTGGGTCGTCTTCCTGCCCCGTCAGCCCAGAGGGTGAGGTCCTCGCCCACAGGCCTGAGGCTGAGCCGCCAGCACCCCGGCAGTGCTCCAGCCGGGATGGGGAGGAGCAGGATGGAGGGCAGGCCGTGCCTCACGAGACGGGACTCAGCATTGCTCCCCCCCTCGGTGCGGAGGACACGGTCACGGGAGCCCACGGCGCTGGCGGGGAGACAGGAGTGGCGGCTGCGCACCCTGCCAACATGTGGGGAAGGACTGCTGTCACTACAAGGAAGAAGGGGACTGATTTCTTGTCGGCCCGGGGTTTCCCTCCCGACTTACTGCCCGGTGAGCCAGCTCCCCAGCCTCTGTGCTGCCGTCCGCAGCGTGAGTCCGCCCGGGCCCCTGTAACAAACCAGTGCAGGCCGGGGGGTTACTTCTCCTGCTTCCGGAGGCTGGAAGTCCAAGATCAAAGCCCTGGCAGAGTCAGTTCCTGCTGAGGACTCTCTTCCTGGCCTGCAGAGGGCCGCCTCCCTGGGTCCTGGTCGTGGTCCCTGTGTGCACTAGGGAGAGGATGACTTCCCTCTTCCTCTTCTTATAGAGCCACTAATCCCGTCACGAGGGTCCCACCCCTATGACCTTCTTCACCTCCCGAAGTCCCCACCTCCAAAACCATCACAGTGGGGTTAGGATGTCAGCGTATGAACTGGGGGAGTATAATTCAGTCCGTCGCAGTGGGGCTCTACGACTCTCCTGCCATCCGAGTCCAAGCCCCCTCCAGCCCCCTCCAGCCCCACTGCCCACAGAGCCCCGGCCATGCCAGGATCCTGCGAACACAGGACACGACTCTATTGTTCCTTGCAGATTGGTTACTATTTACATGATTGATTACATGGGGGGGGAGGGATGGAAGCCAGCAACCTCAGGGACCACATTCCACCCTGCTTGATGAATAAGCCTCCTTTTCAAGCTTAGGCCTCGAGGAGCAGATGTATAGGAATGCAAATTTGTTAGAAGCCAATGACCAGGTCCTCAGCAGTTCCAAATATCCCCAAGGCTTCCCAGCCCCTTCCAACGTCCCACTGCCAAATTAAACACACGAATGCACTTGGTGGACGTGCAGCAGACATTGGAGGGCAGAGAGCGGAGGGAAGCCAGCTCCGGCCGGCTCTCACAGGGCAGCCTCTCCCGGGCCGACGGAGGAGCCCGCGGCTGTGGGAAATGGTATTCATGGGCCCAGCACGCACAAGGCTCGCGGACCTATTTTGGGGGATAAATGGCTGCTCAGAAAGGTTCCCACCTCTCTGTATAAATGTGATTTCACACTCTACTCAAAATGCCCCAGGAACTCACAACGAAAAAATGGGGGCTCAGACGGGCCCCGTCGATGAACAGCCCCTTGTGCCTCGCCACTGGGCAGCTTGGAAAAACCTCCTTTCTTGTCTTTTTCAGGAGCCCAACCAACCAGCACTGTGCTCCCAGCACTGTGCTGAGCACACGCTTTCCCAGCGAGTGGCCGAACGCAGGCCATCCTCCTACCCGTGCTTGGGCCGTGCCGTGTCACTGCGAACGCTGTTCTTGCTGTTTCTTCCCATTTAAACCTTTCTCTGCCTTCCCAGCCCTGCTCAGAGACTGCCTCCTCCTGGAAGCCCCCCAAGAGCACCCATTCTGCCCGCTCTTATCTCTTGCCAACATCTCACCTCGTCTTTGCCGGTCTGGCAGGCCAGGCTGCTTGGCCATTGGTGCCCGAGCCCCCCAGGGGGGTGGCCTGTGCAGGGGCGGTCTCACATGACAACCATGGAATCCGGGCCCAGCTCATCGCTAGCTTTGTTACCTTGGGCAAGTCCTACCACCTTTGCCATGCCTCAGTTTCCCTATTGGGAAGAGGGTGAGGCAGTGAGACCTGGTGTGTGTATGGTAGCTCACAGGTATGCTGTGGCCTCTGCTCAGGCTTCCTGTCCTCCCCCCTGCGTGGGATGACAGCCGCCCAGGAGCACGTGGTGGAGGAGGAGGCCGGAGGGATGTGGGGATTGGGGCCCAGGCCTCGTGGGGGTTTGGTCAGGTTAAGGACTTAGGATGCTAAGCAGGGAATCTGGCTGGGATTTGGGCCAAGGAGTGACACCCTCAGGACTGCATCTGGGAAGGTGGGTGGGAGGGGGTCTATAGGCTGCTGCTCGCAGGGCTGAGGGGAGGGTGCAGCACTGCAGCGAATGCAGAGCACCAGGCGTGGGCCCCGCCCAGAGTCACGGCTCCCCGCACTCAAGCTTACTGCCCCGACGCCGGGCAAAGCCGCCTCGCACGTCTGCTGCAGGCACAGGGACAGAAGGAAACAGAAGCCCTGCCCTCCAGGTGGCCAGGGAGGAGCGGGGCAGGACGTTGAGCGAAAGCTCTCGGTACACGCTGACCCTTCCGCATCTTCGAGAGAAGTGGGCCTGTCAAGTGGTGACTCTCCCTTCCTTGGCAGGTGGGAGGAGAGAGCCTCGCGGAGCGCCCTGACGGGTCACCAGGGTGACCCTGCACACATTATTCTGGGGCTACCAGTAACCCTGCCTTCGCCCCCTCCAGGGACTGGGCCCTGCACCGCCCTGTGACTTTCCCAACGTGCTCCACAGAGTCTGCGTGGATTAAACTCTCCTCGGCTGTCTCCTGCCCGGCCCCTGACTGCCCGCCAGCTCGCCTGTGCACACAGTGGCCGCTTGTCCCTCTTTGGGGCCACCTGGTGCCCTGCCTGTGTTTGGGAAGCGGGTAGGGCACAGAGCTCAGAAGTAGACATTGTCCCTCTGTCCCTGCCTCCCTGCAGCTGGGATGTGGACACACGGGCTGGGCCCCACCGGTCGGTCATATCTGTGCTGGACGTCAGGTTGGGAGCTCGAGACCCCAGGAAGCAGGGACCGTCACTGGTTCTCTGTGACGGGGTGGCTGGGTACAGGCGGGCTCTGGGACACACTGAGAGAGAAGGACTCACTGCCCCAGGGGCTGACAGACTCTCTCTGGGGTTGCTGTAGCAGTAGAAATGTGCCTCGACCGGCGTCACGTCCTGGCTTTGTGTGGCAGCTGGATCCAATGACTGATCTCGCCTGGGTATGCGCCCCAGCCCCGGCCCTACGTGGGACAGCTCTGGAAGGCCAGCCCAGCCCCGGGCTCCCCATCGTAGTGGCTGAGGCCTTTGTTGGGCCCACATACCACTGCCCATCTCGGGGCTGCTCCCTGGGGTCCTGCCCGGGGCCGCCTCGACAGGGGTCAGCTGCGCCTGAGGCATCAGCGATGGCGGACGAGGCTCGGCGGGTGGCGCTGGGATGCAGTGTCGTCTGCTCCTGGGAGTCATGGGAGGGCCCAGGCTCCTGCCACCTTGTGGCTCTGCCTTCCCCACTGGGATGCCACAGTGCTCTGTATGCCGTGTGTAGACGGGAGGGAGGCGACCCCTGCTTCTTCACCACTGGGGTCCTTATGCCCCATGTGCTCACCTTCTCTCCAGGGGCCCGGCCGAGGGGCCCCGGGGTCCTGCCTGCTTGCCCGGTGGGCTGGCAAGTGTGGTTCCTGGCCGGGCCGCGACTCAAGTATGGCAGTCGGCGGACGCGGAGCTGCCCTTGCTAGGCCTGGGTTGATGACAATAGAGCAAGAGCCCCAAGAAAGGGACCCCGTCGCACACAGGACACCCTACCGTGGGCATTATTTTTTGATCAGGGGCTCAATATAGACCTGTTGAAGGAGTCAATGAAAGAATAGAGGAATGATCGAAAAAGCCACAGACTGCTAAGTCCAGGAGATATTTCCCGGTTATTCTGGCTTTTTGGAAAGCATTCTCAACATGGTTCTCCAGTTAGAAAGGAATAAAGAATTGGCTGGACAGAGGTGCCATTTTTCTCTAAGACAGTGGAAGGAAGCGTTTTGACTGTTGTCCAGGATATCCGGAGTGGGGCGGATGGCCCCCTTCCCCAGCCAGGCCTCATTCCCAAAGGCTGTGTGTTTATTTGGAAGAGGTCTGTTCCTGCCGGAGGACAGGTGTTCCGAGCGCGGCCGACGTGCCACGGTTGGAGGCCTGGGTCCTGCACTAGCTCGGCTGCCTGGAAATGGATGGCTTTTCTCGTCTCTCTGGTGGGAACTGGGAGTTTCCCAGCAAAAGGTAACACAGCCTGTGGAATATTATTTCCTGAGAAGCACTGGATTTCCCCCCATATTAGTCATCGTAGAATGTGTATTATTTTAACTCTTGGAGTTGGACTTGGGTCTCAGTCCACTCTGAAGGCAGAGTGGAAAATCGCCGGTGGGGCCCGCGGCTGGTGACTGGGAAGGAGTGGCCTCTCTTCTCTCAGAGATGATATCGTGCTCCCCGAAAGGCACAAACAAGCCTTGTCCAGGGCCGGGACCTGGTGACTTCTCAGCAGTGTGGTCCAAGCCCTTGGTCCCTTGTGGGCCAGGTGGGAGTGGAGTAGAGGGGGTGGTACCCAGGGAGGGCTAGGAGATCTCCTTTAACGACCGCCCGTTGGTGCCGGGTGCAGGCAGTGTCCTGGAGGTGGGGGCAGGTCAGCAGCCCAGCTACAAATGGTGGGGGACACAGCAGGTGTACAAGCTCAGAAGAAGTGACGGTACACTCTTCACGGAAGGAGTGGGTCCCCAAGGGTGTGGGCGGTTTTCCAGATGAGAACACGTACTAGGGGGGAGGCCCGGGTGTGCCAGGGAACCGCGGGGACCTCGAACGCGGCAGGGCCCAGATGGGCAGCCTGGTGTCCCGGCTTCTACCTGCTCTGCCGCGCGCCCGCCACTCCGCACGCCTCACCTTCTCGGAGAGACTCTGCTTCCGTCCCTGTGCCTTCTGTCCCGCCTTGTGGGTCCTGGCCCTTATTTTCCTTGTTCTCCGTGGGAAAGGCCTCCGGACAGAGTTTTTGTTTGCGGAGCACATCTGGTGTGCAGGCCAGTGGTTCCCATGCTGCAGCCCGGCTACGTCCCAGGGCCACAGGTGGCTCAGGCTCTGCACCGAGCCGGCTCCCGGGAAGCCGGGTCCCGCCGCAGAGAGTGATCCAGAGAAAGGAATTCCAACTTTAATTTCAGGGGCCTGCCAGCTGTTTCTTTCAGGGGGCGGACGGTCAATATTTTGGGGCTTGCAGGCCGTACAGGCTCGCGGGGGCGTCGGGCAAACTACGGAATCCTGCCCTTGTGACACCGGAGCAGCCAGAGACGTGACGGCTTTGTGGTGAAACTTGGTTTACAAAAGCAGCCGGCAGTCTCGGTTGGCCTGGAGTTCGCTGGCTCCTGCTTGGGTTCATCCCACAGATGCCACTTCGTCCTCAAGAGCCGCACATCCCATGACGTGTTCCCACCCTTCTCGAGTTCTCCCAGGCCTTTCTCGTGGGGGAGACGACCCCCCCCCCCGCCCCCGAGCGCTGCGCCCAGCACTTCTCCACCTCCGGCCCCTCTCTCCAGGCTCCTCCAGCTGGGGTCCCGGGTCCTGCCCGGGTCCCTCTCGCACACACGGGACTTAAGAGGGGCGTTGGTGCAGGAGAGGGCCCACGGACCTCCCTCAGCTGTCTCGTGACTTGGGAGCCAACGGAATAAGCTGGTCAGAGACGGGGCTGGAGCCCCTCCGCCAGGAGGCCCCCGCCTGCCCCTGCGGCACCGGCTTCTCTGCGTCTTGGCCACCTTGTTAGGACGCAGCTCTGTTTCCCGGGCCCTTGCAGGGAATGTGCATCTGGGGCCAGAGAAGTGGCGTCAGTGACTGTCGAGGCCCAAAGCCTTGGGACCCCCAACGTTACCTCACTTGAGGCACCTTCTCCCCAGCAGTGCCGGACGGACGGAAGCCAAGGAACATGACTGGCTGAAAGGGGGCGATAAGGGCGATAAGGACCCAAACAGGCCACTCGGCATGTCTCAGGGCCTCTGCAGATGCTGTGCACGTACAACACTAAGTGCTTTGCAAGTTCGCGCCTGGCGTGCGGGCGTGGTGCCCAGGGAGCAGCCTCCCGAGCTCCCCGTGTGGCCGCACTGGTATCCCCATCCTGGGGATGAGGGCCGGGCTCAGAGATGCCAAGTAACCTTCTCAGCCTCGTAGAGCCGGGTCCAAACCCTCACCCAGACTCCGCCATACACCCTGCCTGTAGTTACTCGACCGGGTTGGATGGTGTCCCCCAAACTCCTGTCCTTCCCGGAGACGTGACCTTATTTGGAAATAGGATCATTGCAGATGCGATTAGGTAAGATGAAGTCATTCCGGAGTACGCGGGCCCTTAATCCAAAATGACTAGTGTCCTTATAAGAAGAGGAGAGACAGAAAGACAGACACACAGAGGGAAGACATCCAAGTGACGACAGAGGCCGAGGCGAGGGACGTGTCTGCAAGCCGAGGGACGCTGAGGATTGCTGGCAGCCAGGAGGAGAGCATGAAACAAGTCCTCCCTCGCACCCTCGGAGGGAGCACGGCCCTGTGGCACCTTGACTGCAGACTCCTGGCCTCCGGACGGCAAGAGAACACACTTGTGTCTCAAGCTCCCCGGGGATGCTGTGCGATTCTGACAGCCCTGGGAAACAGGTCACCAAGCCACGTGACGCGGGATCTGGCGATTCCAGACTCTGGTCCGTGCTCAGTCCAGCCCCCAGGGTTGAAACCTCGAAGGCTCCGGTGGAGGGCAAGGACCCAGGAGGAGCCTGGAGGGGTAGCCTGAGGGCCACTGGAAATGGGTCCTTCCCCAAATGTTTGCAGGCTCAGGTTTCTTGAACCTGAAAGCCCCAGGTCTGGGGCTTTGTCCAAAATCCGCACAGAGCTCCTCTCCGGGCCCCCAAGGACCTACCAGGATGGACAGTCTGGCCCATGCTCCCGGTCCCCTGTCATTCCAGGGCCCGACTTGGTTCACCACAGAAGCTCCAGGGCGGGGTCTTCATCCTCGCCTTCCAAGTCCCGTGGTTGGCCAGGAGGCTGACAAGGGCAGGGGGAGTAGGAAGGAAAGACAAGTCAGGTGGGCGGCGGAGACGGGAGGGGAAGCACGGCGGAGGCACAGAGAGAGGCAGATGGGAAAGGACAGCAGGGAGAGGGGGACTGACAAGGAGGTCAGGACAGTTGGTCAGACCCAGACGAGTAATCGATCTTGATAAGGAGACAAAGGCAGAAAGAAAGTTCAAGATAGGGAGAGGGGCAGAGAGGGAAGATGGGGAGATGGACAAAAGAACTCTAGAAAGAGGGGCAGACAGGAGGGGACAGAACAAAGGAGGAGGAGATGGAGGTGGAGAGGGGGGAGGGAGGGAGGGTCTGCAGAGACCGCAGCAAGCCCCCGTGGATGGGCTCAGCTGCATGCTTGTACGGTCCCCTGCCCCCGACGGTGCCCTATCTGTGCCCGCCACAGAGAGGCCTTTCGAGCTCAGCCCTGGGCATGCAGGCCGGGGTGCGGCCAGCACTGGGACGGTGGCCACTGCCGGAGCCCCGCCGCAGTGGGTTCTGGGCTTTCCCGGTGCGTTCGGGGCTGCGTGAACGCCCCCACCTGATGACAAGACAAGGTTCGTGTTTTCAAATCCGTGGGCCTTGGCCCTCGAGTTTAATTAGGCTTGTAGGTGGAAAGGGGAGAGGCCTTCCCCTTTCCCCACAGATGCAGCTGCTGGCGCTGCCGTGATCCCTGAAGGACTCTGCAGAGAGAGGTCTTGAGCGCAAAAGGCAAGGAGGAGGGCATGTCGGGGTCCCTGGTTCCCCCGCCCCAGGTTTTATGGGACTGGAAAAGTACTCTAGTATGAGAGGCTTCTGTGGGGGGGAATGGGCTTTATAAAGTTGGCATACCGAGGACCGACCGGGAGTGTCACTGTATCAACGAAGCCGCGGCTCCTTGCCAATGACAAGAAGCCCAACTCAACGTGGCTGGGTTGAAAAACCACCTTTGCTCAGTTACCTGAGAAGCCCAGGGCATGTCAGCTTCAGGTGCTGCTGGATCCAGGTGTTGTGAGGTGATCAGCAGGCTGCCCCTCTCCCCTTCCCTCATCGTTGCTTTCCTCTGGGAGGAGTTCGTCAGTACGTAGTCCCCCAAAGCGGTGGCAAAGGCGATGCCTGGCAGCTCTGGTCTTCCTGCCAGCTCGGCGGTCCTCCAGGCCTCCACCTGTCTCAAACTTGACTGTCTTTGGGTGCCCTGAATTCACTGCCGCCGTGACACATGGTGACCCTGGAGCTGGGGTGGGGCTCGTCCCATCCACCCTCATGGCCTGAGAGCTGGGAAGGGTCGCCACGGGGAATTTGGTGAGTCAGAGACTTACGAGAATGCACTGCCGCTGGGGCTGAGAGCCTCCGTCCTCAGTCCAGCGGGATCGCTCGCTGAAATACTGACACAGCTCCACGTTGGTTGGTAAATAGCTGCCGCCTCGAGTTTTCTGAGTGCTCCCCCTTCACCATCCTGGACACCTTGACCCTGGAGTTTGGGTGGCAACGCCTGGCAGAGGGAGGGTCTCGGGGGGGGGGGGGCTGGTGTCTGCCCCATAGTGCTGTTGAATGTTTTGAACGTCACCCAAGAATACAGGGACCATGAGACCCTGGGAGCCGGGACTGAGCTGGGGAGAAGGCCCGGCAAGATGCCGCTGTTGATTTTGGGCTTCGAGGAGCCAGAGTGACGGTGGGGCTGTGTGACAGGTGACGAGAGCACCCCCACGTGCCAGGCCCCAGGCCGCGTGCTCTGAAGGAGAAAGCGTGCAGTCCTCACCACACCTTCGGTCCGGGGTTCCACTCCAGAGCCGCCCACGATCCCCGGGAGGTAACAGGCCCTCCTTCCATCTTGACACCAAGTGCTGGGGTCTTCCTTCCGCGCTCGTCTTTTGATGTGGTTTCTGGGGACGGGGCCCAGGTGGAGGGTGGGAGCTGTCAGGGTCACGCACAGTTCTCTGCACTCCCTCATTCGGGACCTTCCAGAACATTTCCCATGGCCCCTGCTCACCAGGAGACTGATGCAGCACCGCCGCGAGGCCCATCTCCTCCCCTCGGGGCCACTCCTGTTGGCCGGACCAGGGTCGGGCGGAGCCTCCCCTACGGCTAGTACAGGCACGGTAGCTGTTAATGTCCCGTCATCAGTGTTATTTTTCTTGTTTTCCACGGATTGCTTTTCCTCCTCATTACGGATGATATCTTCCTGATTCTTGGCACACTGGAAAAGTTTGGATTGGGTGCCAGATATTGGGACTCTTACCTTGTTGGATGACAGATATTTTTGAATTCCTATAAATATTCCTGAGCTTTATTCCGGGACACGTTTAAGCTACTTTGAATCAGCATGGTGGTTTATTTTTGTATGGTCAGAAGGAACCAATTGCAGTCATCGTTTGAGCATCTTGGATGTACACAACCTGGGCCAAGATTTTTATTTTTAAGAAATAAGGATATAGGCCATCAACTCCTATTTTGAGACTGTGTGTGTGATTCTCAGCTAAGTTGTTTTAGGTCAAGAAATTGGCCTATGATAGGTGTCTTTGGGGCGTTGGCTGGACTTGGGATTTGGTGGTGACGTCTTTCATGGTCAATGAGTAAGCCAGATTACGGCTGTCTTTGTCCTGCCCACTCTGGGTAATGTGCCACATACTGTCACGGACCGGCCACTACTGCCCCTACTAGGCGGTCGGGCTTGATTTCTTCCCTGAGAGGTAGACAGGAAGGCTGTCCCTCGCCGTGGGACAGAATGTTGCCAGACCATGCCAGACGTGGCCTGACAGTTGCTTTCCAACGGGCCTCAAGGACGGAGAGTTCCCGTCCGCTCGCAGAAAGGTGGGATCCAGGTCACTCTGGGGTGGTCTCAGCAACTCTGGACTTGAAGTGTTCCTTGTGTAGCCAGGGCATCTTCCTCCAGAAGCGTATTTGAATCTCAGAGGGGCCTTTTTCCCCCCGTATGATAGCAGCTTCTTCACCTCTCCACTACTCATCCTTTAGTTCGGCCCCCGCTATTTCCCCACACAGCCAGTATCCTCCTGATTGCCGTTTGCAGATGAGAGAGCAGGGTCGGGGACGGGACCCTTGTCCAAGGTGGGGCCTGCGGGCGGGGCAGAGGCGAGTGCGCCTGACACCAGGACCCTGTCTCTCCTCCACCACCCATCTTGCCTCTTTTCAAAGTGAGTCACAAGGAAGACAGCCACCGGGGAGCCAGGAGAGGTGGGGAGAGCCTCTGCCCCGGCCGCCCGTGCATTGGATGCAGCGTCGTAAAAGATCACTTGGCAGAAGATGAGCAATAAATTACATTACCCCGAGCACACACTCCGCAGTCAAAGGCATTGTCCCGGAGAAGCCGGGCGCCTGCCTCTGCGAGCGGGGCTCGGCCATAAACCACGGGACACTCCGGGACCTGTGCACGAGGCTCGGGACCCCCATGCAGTCCCAGGGCCACCTCCTGGTCCGGTGACGGTGGCCCCTGCCCTCGTTCTGGGGCGCAGGCCCGGTTCAAATGACACTCTGCCCAGAAACCACAAGTTTATGAATCCCAGAAGTTTCGCTCGCTCAGGTCAGGCTCAGAGCTTGGCTGACGTTAGCGAAGACATTTTTCTCTGTCAGGAAACAGAATGCAGCACAGAGGCGCCAGCTGTGAGGCCTCAGAACCCGGGTCTCTAATTAAAACAGTGGAAACTTAGATATCTTCACGGATCCATCACTGCCGCCACCGGCTGTCACAGGGACGGCTCTGGGGCTACCCCCACCTCGTGGTCCCGTTGGTGGCCTGTGTGTGTGTGTGTGTCTATCGGTGAGTGTGTCAGTGCGTCTGTCGGCGCGTGCATGTGAGAATGTGCGTGTCTGTGTGTCCGTGTGTCAGCGTGCATATGCGTCTGTGTCAGTGTGTGCGCATGTGTGAGTGTGTATGTCAGTGCGTCCCCCTCTGCGTGTGTGTGTCAGTGTGCCTCTGTATCAGTGAGTGTGTCGGAGTGTGCGTGTGTGCGCCAGTGTCAGTGTGCGTGCGTGTGCAGGAGTGTGCGTGTATGTGTGCCCCAGTGTCCGTGTGCATGCGTGTGCAGGAGTGTGCGTGTGTGTATGTGTGCCCCAGTGTCAGTGTGCGTGTGCGTGCAGGAGTGTGCATGTGTGTGTGCATGTCCGAGTGTGTGTTAGCAAGTCTGTGGGTGTGTCTCTGTGCATGTGAGCGTGCATGTGTGTGTGTGAGTCAGTGTGCATCTGTGAGTGTCTCAGTGCGTGTGTCACTGCGTGTGTGTGTGTGTATGCCCGTGTGCGTACGCATGCACACCTTCTCTCTCCCTCGTGTTCTACCTTTCCTGCTTCTTTCCTCTTCCTTCTTTCTTTTTCTGGAGTTCAGTGGTCAACCAAGAGGAGAGAATTTCATCAACCAGTGATTTTTGTCACCTCTCTGAGCTTGAAACAATATTACTGCTTGAAGTGACCGTCGAGGTCCCTTGAAGTGACTGTGTCTTGTTTAATCCTTCTAATAACCAGGCAAGGTGGTTTTGTCAATTCTCTCTACTGGACAAAAGAGGAAACTGAGGCCAGGCGAGCTTGGCCGAGCTAGATTTGCGCCCAGCTTGCTCTCCAGCCCTACCAGATCCGACCTCTGCGTGGACTCTGCCCCCGTTAGGTGTCCAGCCCTGTGCCGGAGTCCCAGGGACGGACGTGGTATACGTGTGAGCGAGCGGCACAGGTTAGGCCGTGTAAGTCCCCCCGTTTTACGGAGAGGGAACCGACACTTGGAGACGGGGGCAGACGGTGTGGGCCAGCTCCCAGCACCCGGACCGCTTGGCCCCTGGTCCCCAAGCCCGCTGTGCCCCACGTGTTGGCAGACCCTGACTGCTGAGCTCTCATGCCCGCGGGGTGGTAGGGAGACAGTCTGGGGTACACTGATGTGTGTCCGTGTGTCCGCAAGCGTGTGACACACAGCAAGTGTGTTACGGACAGGAGTGTGGTGTCCATGGGCTAAGAACACACCGTAAAGAGGTAGCGGTGGCGGTGCCGAGGAACGGGCACCCGTCCGCCAGGGTGGTCGGGGAGGCCTTGGAGGAGGCTCCGGCCGCTGTACGGACCCGAGGGAAGTGAGGGACAGGGCCGCGGAGAGATGTGCGCGGACAGTATTCAGAGCAGGCAGAGGAGACGGGGAAAATGGTGGTGGTGGTTACTCCCCGTCCCCGCCGTCCCCGCCGTCCCCACCACAGTCATCCTCCTCCTCCTCATTATCGCCATTATCACCGCCATCAGCATTCCGATTCTAACTCGTTGGTCTGGGTGGGACGAGGCCTTCCTGGATGATCTAAAGTCTGTCACCAAGATCAGGAGCTGCCACCACCCTAAGCTAAAGCCAGGCCAAAGCACCCTATAGGCAAAATTTCGTGTTCAAATCCCGCATCACAAACCTGTGTGGGGTCGATTTTCTTACTCATCCCACTGGAGGTGGCAGCAGACTTAGAATAAGGGACCTGACTGAGACCCCCCAGCCACTGTTCTGTGTGCCCACTGAGCCAGAGGCGCCTTCAGAGCATCAGCACCACGTGCACCCGGGGGTCCCGTGGACGGGTTAGAGCTCGTTTCCACGCCAGCCCAGGGCGCCTCACATCCCTTCTTCGCCCCAAACGTATGCTGCCTTTTGAAGAAGAGAGCCAGCCACGAGAGGCCAAAACCCAGGTAAAGGCGATCAAGTCGTCAGAGCCGTTGCTGTGGTTGCCCTTCCTCATATTACTGAACCCCGCTTGGTGCAACCCTCTACGAAGCATCTTTATATCGATTCTTTTGCAACGAGCGTACGAGGGGGCTGCCAGTCACTTCCCTGCTTTCTCAGATGAGCACACCTAAGGCAGAGAAAGATTAAGAAACCTGCCGAATTTACACAGCTGGTGAGTGGCAGAGCCGGGATGTGCATGCATCGACTTTCACCTGTTAGGAGCTCAGCCCCATCCCTCCATCCTTTGCTCTCACACCAGCTTTTAAGAGAAAATGCGGCCTTGAAAGTGGAGGCTCCAGGTCAAGGTAGCAATGAGCTCGGGCAAGGACCTCTCTGAGCCCGTTTCCTGGTCCGTAAATGGGGGCTGAGTTGGTCCGTCCTCTGCTGATCTCATAGGGTCATCGTGAAATGCGACAGAAGGGATGTGGCTGTATTTTGTCAACTTCCTAGCACCGTGCACAGGCCATGTCCTACTTCGTGGGCGACTCGTGGGTGAACCTGGCCAGCCTCTTGGCCTCCGGTAATTTAGCCCATCGGCTCCCCGGGCATCTCTGCCCCTGCTAGAGGAGGGCCCTGAACAACGCTGCGTCTTCAGGCGTCCTCTTGGTTCGGGCCTGTGCTCTTGCAGAGGGCCGCTGACTGCCGGCACCCCGTACGCTTCCCCCTTCACAGCCGCCGCTCACTGCCAGGCCGGGTGGCAGGACAGGCCATGGAGGGAGGCTGGCAGTGGAGTCGGTGTCGGTCCAGAATCGGGGCCTCTGGAACGTGCTGAAAACACGCCTTCTGGAGCCCAGCACCAGCGATGCTGTGAAGAATCCGTCCGCCGAGTCCCCTGGCCCCGTCTGCGGCCAGCAGGTTGGAGACAGACTTAGTGACTATTCATCCGGCGAGCCTGTATGGGCCCAACTCCGGGGTGCGCCTCGAGGGCTGGCCGCTGCCCCTGCCACATCCGGGTGCGGGTGTGGACTTTCCGAACTTTGGGCGGGTGCTTTCACGTCGGTGGTTGGTTCCCGGTAACAAGCAGAATGTCTGGTGCCCACGGCCTGGGCCCTGCGAGGTAGGCACAGCGGTGTGCTGCTACACGCCCGGCAGCGGTTGTCGCGGGGAGACCGTGGTGGCTTCCGGGGCGCCGGCCCTCTCACTGGGGTGAGCCGGCGGGAGGCCGCCGCCCGCACGCGGGAAGAGGCGGCCGTAGCTCCCTGCGGCTTCGTGTTTCCACTTCGGGGATTCGAGAGACGTAAATACACTAAGAGCAGAGATGATCGTAAAAGTGGAGTAAACGAATTTGGAAACGATGAGTCTTGAGTGCCATTACCTTTGTTTTTCACAATTTATTTCGTTTCAACTGTGCATACTTTATTTTTTCATCACGGAAACGTTTTAACTTTTATTAAAATTGAGTCGTGCTTACGAGCTGCTCCCAGCATCCCCCTCGGCAGCTACACTGATCCTCCCTGTTTTACAGATGAGGGCCCTGGAGCCCAGAGAAGCTACGTGACTCGTTCAGGGTCGCAGGCTGGGCCAGGATTCAAACCCACTCGTCCGGCCTCGGCGCCCGGCCACAGAGGATCATCATTGTACTCGTCTTCTAGGGTTATTTTAAGGGTCGTCGCGGCTAGTGCACTTAGGGGACCCTCTTGCACCTCCTGTGTGCTCAGTCGGTGCTGGCTGCTAGCGGCGCGGTCCTCCTGACCCGCGCTGCCCATCCATACGGGCTTCCCGCACGGGGTCCGCCCCCTTGAACTCTCGGCTGGGCCGTGGCTCCTCCCCTTTGTGAAGGGCCCATCGGCTTATTTCGATTCGTCTCATTCCCCACTGGCAAGTGGGAGCCACGAGAGCTCCTGCCTCGCCAGGCCACAGGGTGCGGGGGCTCCAGAGGGCAGCCCCACCCAGGGAGCCGTCCACAGCGTGCACCGCCACCCCGGAAGTGCTGCTCGGCAGGCCAGCTAGGTGAGCCGGGCTGGCGCGGGGGGCGGGGGGGGGCAGGTAAGCGTCCCGGGGCAGTGCGGCCCTCCCATCCCGGCCCCTCGGGCTTCCCTGCCAGGGGGGTGTGGGCGTCAGGAAGCCAGCGGGCCCGGTCAGAGCAGGCTGTCATTGTCCCTGGAGGTGAAAGCATCACCATGATGCTGCGCGGTGGCGCCCCCACCTCTCAGCCCTTCCTTTGAACCCTGACAGTAATCCCACATGCTCACGCGGCTGCCAAGCCAGCGTGTCTGATGTGCTTTCCGGCTTTTGTAATGTCATTTCCCGTCGGGGATGGGGAGATGCCCTATTGATGTGGAAGAGTCACTTGTTGCCGTAACATTTCTGAGACCCGGAGAAAATGAGCGTGGATGGACCTTCTGGTTCAGGTCCTGTGGGCGGCCCAATTGCTGGGCTGTCTCGTGTCTTTCTTCCGCCTCCCCCTCCTTCTCCATCTTCCTTGGCCGCTTTGAGGATCTTCCATTCAAAAACGTAGCTGCGGGGGCCCCCATCTTTGGGAAGTGCTTGGTTCCTCGTGAATCGATTGTCGGTGATTTCACTCGAGAATGAAATGTAAAAGGGCCCTGGGAAGTCATAGCGGCAAAGCCCTTGAGTCCTTGATAGGAACGGCAGCATTTATATGATGAATACAGGATGAATACGTATGATTGGATGAGTATAATTGGTATGGTGTGGGATTATAGTGTAACATAAGTGGGGAGGAGCAGGGCTCAGCAAACACTTTGGTAACGGGCAGGGAGTCACCGTTTCAGCTTTGCACCTCGTCCCGTCTCTGTCGGCTTACTCGGCGTGGCCGTCGAAGCCGGAAGGCAGCCGTGGACAGTACGTTAAGAAACAGGTGTGGCTGTGTTCCAATTCAACTTTAGGCGCTCTCGTGAAAACTCCCCTGCTTTTGGCCGTGGTCGCCGGCGGCTGCCCACCCCTGGCCCCGAGCGCTGGCTTAGGAGTCAGGGGGGTTGAACTGAAATCCCGGCTCCGCTGCTCACTGTGAAAGGTGAGAATGTTGGGGAGCTGCTCCATCTCTGTGAGCCTCTGGGGGGGCCGTCTGTACAATGCAGATGAGGGCGGCGGGTCAACTACTTGTGTGCGCAAGTGAAGGAGATCGTGTGTGTGAGACACTGATCCCCGTGCCAGGTGGCAGGAGGGCGCCTTCATGGGAGCGGCCCTGGTCGGGGAGGGTGAGGAGGAGGGGAGTGAGGAGGAGAGGGATGAGGAAGAGGAGGGTAAAGAGGAGGAAGGGAGGAGAGTGAGGAGGAGGAGGGTGAGGAGGAGGAGAGTGAGGAGGAGGAAGAGAGTGAAGAGGAGGAGGAGGGAGGAGAGTGAGGAGGAGGAGGGTGAGGGGGAGGAGGGTGAGGAGGGGAAGGGGAGGAGAGTGAGGAGAAGGAGGGTGAGGAAGAGGAGGGAGGAGAGTGAGGAGGAGGAGGGTGATGATGATGAGGAGGAGGGTGATGAGGGGAAGGAGAGGAGAGTGAGGAGGAGGAGGGTGATGAGGAGGAGGAGGGTGATGGGGG
>CM052803.1:47371840-47423979 GCA_028533885.1 Nasua narica | reverse complement strand
GAGAGTGAGGAGGAGGAGAGTGAGGAGGAGGAGGGTGATGAGGAGGAGGGTGATGAGGGGAAGGGGAGGAGAGTGAGGAGGAGGAGGAGGGTTATGAGGGGAAGGGGAGCAGAGTGAGGAGGTGGAGGGGGGTGAGGAGGAGGAGGAGGGGTGGAGGTGGGTGGGTCTCCAGCACTCTCAACTCTTCCCTGCTCCTGACCTGGTGGCCTGAGCGAGCTCTTGCCCCTGCCTGGCTTCAGTGTTGTCACCTGGCAGGTGAGGTCAGACTTGGGGGTGCCCAGGCTTCCTCTCCTCTCAGTGCCCCTGGGATCCTGCGCATCCCTCCGTGATGACCGAATCCCACAGGGGACTCTAGCTAGATGGGTGTGGCTTTGGCCGTTGCACCGTGGGCACGGCACGGAGCCACGGGCTGCCGTCACCGAAGGCCTGGACTCTGCTGGAAAGCCCGTGCGCGGCTCTGGGAGCTCGGCGAGCTGCTCTGTCATTCGCGTGCTCCTCCGAGACTCTGCAGCGTCTGCTCCGAGCGGGGTGGCGCCGAAGCAGTGCAGGCGGGGACGACCACATCCGCCGCCCTCCTGGGTCTCCCTTGGGACAAAGACCGATCTGCCCGTGGTCACTGCAGTCACTGCAGCCCCCCCAGAATGTGCGTCCGCATCCCAGCCCCCAGAACCTGTAAGCAGGGTCTTCGCAGATGTAAACAAGTAGAGGACCTCAGGATGAGATCACCCTGGATTTGGGCTGTGCCCTGCACCCCAGGACACACGTACTCACAAGACACACGGAAGGAGAGACACAGACACGAGGGAGGCCACGTGTGGACAAAAGCAGGGGTGGAGGAACGCGACCACGAGCAGAGGCTGGAAGGGGCAGGAAGGACCCCCCAAACCCAGAGCCTTCGCAGGGAGCGTGGCCCCGCCACACCTGATCGTGGACCCGCCCCCAGCGCCGCAAGAGAAGAAATGTCTGTGGTCCAAGTCCCCGTTTTTGGCCGGCTGTGATGGCAGCCGGGGGGACGCTGCGGCGTGGCTGCGGACAGCGCGGCCTGGACTCTCCCTGGAGCCAGCTCGTGTCCCCTGAGGAAATGCCATCTCCTGATAAGTGGAAATATTTTTCCAGTGGAGACACAGCAGGTCCAAACTTGTTAATGAGGTTCAGTGTCCTGTTTGAATTCCCGGGTCAGTGCTGGTGCAGAAAGGATGTTTCGAGTTCTGAGTGATGCGCGGGCCAAGGAGTTCAGCCAAGGGCGCGCCGAGTCCAGCAGTGATTTCTGCGTGTGCGTGTGTGTGCACGCGCCTGCATGTTAACATTTTTTTGTTAAGGATCAAAAATACGCTTTAAAAAGCTATAATACTACATAGTGTATTGCAAAATACAAGGTAATACTATAGATTATCATCAATTAACTTCCCGCCTCGTATTTTGTTCTGTTCGTTTGTTCGTGGTTTGAGTTTGATTTAGGCTTTATCCCTCATTCCATTTTGGTCGACACATTCTTACCGAGTGGGCCCCGGGGGCTCAGGGGAAGCCCATCTGATTTCCCCACTTGGAACGTTCATTTAGCTTTCTATGCTCAGTCTCCTCACTTAAAAATGGAGCTCGTACAGAGGCTCACGGTTGCCATGAGGATAAAGGAGAAGCTGCTCCTCAGGGATCCCGTGCAGTCCCCGCCCTGTAGGCGTCTTGTCTGCGTCCTGGCCTTGAGGTGGGGACGACGTGACACAACGTACTGAAGTGGCACCTCGGTGTTTTCACGCGTGTGTGCTGAACGCGTGCAGCATTGCTGGGAAATGAAACATTTTGGCATAGGTTTTAGATAAATTGATATTTACTCCCTTGGGCACCAAAGGGTCCCCTGCTCCAGTGCCCTTAGACAAAACAAAATAAATGAAATCCAAACTCACCTTTGATGAGAACGATTCTAACCCGTAGACCTCTCAGCCTAAACCGGACTGGGAATGGTTTGCTTATAGCCATTGTTTCGGTCTGGCAAAGGGGTCAGGCCAGGAGAGGATGCAGGGGAGGGGCCCGCGCCCCGTTTCCCTCCTCCCTGGAGTAGGAATGGCCACCTGCATAAAGGGGACGAGGCTCTTGACGGACGAGGACTCAGTTTTATCATTGGGGGGACTCGGCTTTGGTGTTAGACCCACCCGGCTTCGGCAGTCATTTAGAAACTTCTGTGACCCCCGGTGTCAGTCTGTGAAGGGTTTAACCGGAAGAGCCCCACAGGGCTGCTGGAGGGGCTGGAGGAGATGAGGTTCGGAGAACAGCGGGAATGGTGATGGGCCCTCCCCTTATCCTAACAGACCGTCTGACACCTGCCGGTGCTGTAGTGAGCTCTCCGTCAGAGGTGGCATTCAAGCACAGAGGGGGGCACAGGCACAGAGAAGAGTGCTGCCCTGAGGACTTCAAGGTCCCGTCCTTCTAGAGACGGTCACATTGTCAGATGCTGCTGAGCCGCGGCTCCTTCGTGGGCTGAGCCCAAGTATGCACAGAACCTTTTCCAGCTCCTTCCTCATTCATGTCCGCAGTGACAGCGGCCCCAGGCCAGAGGCCACAGCCTGCGAACGTATCACCCATTTTACTCTGGAGTCACTTGGCAACGGTGCTCACTACTAGCCTAGAAATTAGCAAGTTCCTTTTATAATATTTCACTGTATTTGGGCCACTTTAAAGCTTGCCAGCCTTGCTTGAGAAGCTCTTAATCCCAGAGTGTCCCCTTTCCTGTCTGTGGCATGGCTGCCTGGAGGAGGGGCTCTCAGCCTTGGCCGTCTCCAGAGGACACCCCCTCGGGTCCCAAGTTTGAAACTTATTTGCTACCAGATGATAACAGCTTCCTCGTTCTTTCTCCGTGACTCGAAGTACGGCAGCCAATCAGAGCATGAGATAATCAGCACGCCTGGTTCCCAAAGCAGTGAAACTTGACCTTCATGTCACTCGGATTTTGACTCGTGTGCAACTTCTGCTAGGTTTTGTGAATTTATGAAAATAGCTCCTGGGTCACCAGCGTGACGTGCTCAGAGTGATGGAGAGGCAGCCGGCTGCCCGCCCGGGCTTCCTGCCGGGCCTGTGGGAGGCCCCGGGGATGCAGGTGGCGTGCGCGAATGCCCTGCTCATGTGGAGGGTCTCCTGATCCTGGGGGCGAGGAGTGGGGGGCTGTGTGCAGCCACCAGCAGTTATGGAACAAGGACATGGGAGAGGTCCTAGACCCATAGGCAGACAGCAAGGACGGCATGGCTGGGGACTGTTGGGTGTCAAGTCACGGGGGATGGAGTTTCAATGGGGCCTTGATCAAGGAGGAGGAGTTCAGGTGGGGAAGAGTGTTTCTGACAGAGGGAACGGCATGTGCAAAGGCTGGGAGGACTGGCAGGCCGTGGAGGGCTGGGAGCCGGGGAGAGAGGGACGGTGGGTGGGAGGTAGATTCTACGAGCCCTAGTGACTCGTGTTGCTAGGCCCAGGGGTCTCCAGTGGTCTCCTGTGAAGGCTGCCGGCTCTGACTACACAGCCCCCAGCAGGTGTGGCTCCCGGTACCGCTGTGGTGGTGTCAGTCCTCATTACAGAAACTCTGACTCTTGGGAGTTTTGGGGTTTTGTTTTGTTTTTGAAACTCTGACTCTTTGAATTGCATAATTAGAAAGTCCCTTTGGCTCTATATCCATCTCAGGGGAAAGATCCCCTTCGGGACCTTGGTGGGAGCTCAGTTCTTGCAGCTCTAAATATTGGGGCTTCCTGGGTCCCCCCAAGAAGCCAGGGTTTGGTAGAGGAACACATGTGGAAGAAGGAGGATGTGGGTCCTCCCATGGAAAGGCCCCAGGTGTGTTTTCTGGGGTGGAGGTTTGTGTGCAGGGGTGCACCTGGACTTAGTCCAATGGTGCAGGATGCGGGTTGGACAGAGGGGTGAGCTGAGGGGGCGCTGGGTCTCGGGTGGCCCTGCAGAGCTGTCCTCGTCCTTGGAGGCTGAGGGTTAGGGTTAGAGGTGAGGCAGTGCCCTTTAGCTGAGGGGCATGGATGTAGATGTTCCCGCAGGTGACACTCCCAGCATCTAGGGGAAGGGGGACCTGGATGAGTCCCAAATGGTGGCAGCCCCCACAGTATCTGAGTCAGGAACTGAGATCTGACCATTGGGCAAGGCTCTGATTGCCCAGGTCCTCACCACGCTGACTCTGGGGCCATGATGTGTTCCCGGCTGGCCGGCAGGCCAGTGGCTGGTTGCTTTGGAATCGGGCAGCAGTCAGAGGTGAAGGTGAGAGTCGGGCGAGGGCACAGGGCCCAGGCCCCTTCCGAGGACGGCTGTGGTGTGGGGTGCGTTGAAGGCTTGCCAGTCTAGTACGGCGTTCCAGACTCCTGGCTGACCCTAGAAACGGCAAAGTCAGTATGCTTAGAAGCCGGTCACATTTGGTACATCTGCTAAATATCTCATGCCTTTTTTTCAATATTAAGAAATGTGGGGGGGCGGGCCCCTGGGGGGCTTGGTTGGTTAAACGTCTGCCTTCGGCTCAGGTCATGATCCTGGGGTCCTGGGATCGAGCTCCGCATCGGGCTCCCTGCTCAGCGGGGAGCCTGCTTCTCTCCCACTCCCCCTACTTGTGTTCCCCCTCTCGCTGTCTCTCTCTCTGTGTCAAATAAATAAAAATCTTTAACAAAATGATTAAAAAATTTAAAAAAAGATTTTTTTTTTAATTTAATGCCAGTCAGCACAGTGTTATGTCAGTTTCAGGTGCACGATGTCGTGATTCCATCCATCACCCGGTACTCATCACAAGTGCACCCCTTCATCCCCATCCCTTGTCTCCCCCCATTCCCCCGTCGCCCCCCATCTCTCCTCTGGTGACCGGCAGTGTGTCCTCTAGAGTTAAGAGTCTGCTCCTGGGTTTATGTATGTGCGTGTCTCTCTCTTTTTCTCCCTTTGCTCATTTGTTTTGTTTCTTGAATTCCATGTAAATGAAATCACGGTGTCTGTCTTTCTCTGACTGACGTATACCACTGAGCATTATACTCTCTAGCTCCGTCCTGGGGGGTGCATGGCAAGATCCCGTTCTTTTTGATGGCTGAGTCGTGTTCCATTATGTCTCTGCGCCACATCTTCTTTATGCATTCATCAGTCTGACGGACACTGGGCTGCTCCCGTGTCTTAGCTCTCACTGACAATGCTGCTGGAAACACTGGGGCGCATGTATCCCTCTGAGTCAGTGTTTTTGTATCCTTTAGGCAAATATCTAGTGGGGCACTTGCTGGGTCCTAGGGGAGCTCTAGTTTTAACTTTTTGAGGAAGCTCCACACCGTTTTCCAGAGTGGCTGCCTTAGTTTGCATTCCCACCAACATGTAAGAGCGTTCCCCTTTCTCCATATTCTTGCCAACATCGGTCGTTTCCCGAGTTAATGTACCCATTCTGACCGATGTGAGAAGGTATCTCTTTGTGGTTTTGATTTGTATTTCCCTGATGCTGAATGATGTGGAGCATCTTTTCATGCTTTTGTTGGCCATTTGTATGTCTTCTTTGGAGAAATGTCTGTTCATGTCTTCTGCCCATTTTTTTAACTGGATTATTTGTTTGTTGGGTGTTGAGTTTCGTAAGTTCTTTATAGATTTTGGATACTAGCCCTTTATCTGATAGGTCATTGGCAAGTATCTCTCCCATTCTGTAGGTTGCCTTTTACTTCTGTTGATTGTTTCCTTCACTTTGCAGGAGCTCTTTATTTTGATATAGTCCCAATAGTTCATTTTTGCTTTTGTTTCTTTGCCTCCAGAAATATATCCAGAAACAACTTGCTACAGCCGATGTCAGGGAAATTATTGCCTGTGCTCTTGTCTAGGATTTTTATGGTTTCAGGCCTCATAGGTAGGTCTTTAATCTGTTTTGAATTTGTTTATCATATGGCATAAGAAAGTGGTCCAGGCTCATTCCTCCGCATGTGGCTTTCCAGTTTCCCCAACACCATTTGTTGAAGAGACTGTCTTTTTCCCTTTGCCTGGGAATGGTAACCGTGGGTTCATTTCTGCGTGTTCCGTTCTGCCCCATTGATCTTTGTGTGTCTTCTGGCGCCAGTACCAGACCGTGTTGATCACTACAGCTTTGTAATAGAGCTTGAAGTCCAGAATTGTGATGCCTCCAGTTTTGTTTTGCTTTTCCAAGACTGCTTTGACTATTGGAGGATAGACAGCTCACTTATGTCGGAGTTGCCCCTCGGAAATTTGCCGGCTCGGGAAAGCCACAGGACGTGTGGCCTGTCCCCTGTTGGAGGCCGGTGTGGCAGAGATGGCAGCCCCCACCAGCCATTTGGTCCCAAGGGCTCCCTGACCCCCAGTTGCAAGGCGGGTCCTCGGTCAGCAGGGATGACGGGTTCTGGCCGGTGACGCGGGAGCGCGCCGAGCGCGTGCGGTCTGCGGTGGCAGACGTCTGGTAAAACCCGCAGGAACTGCACCGACGTAACGAGTCTGCGTCTTTCGAGAAAGAGGTGGGAGCGTGACACAAAGCGCGGATGCTGCTACTGGCCCCACTTGGCAAAGTACGATAAAAACGAGACAAGCTCAAGAAAGCATCTCGTGGGCACCACGAAAGGGAGTCGAGGGTCTCGCACTACTGACAAGCCAGATGCCGCTCACTTCAGCAGCAGGAAGGGCGAAGCCGGAGGAGCTCTCTTGAGACACACAGATCCGGGGAGACCTTGTAAACCGATTTTGGCTAATCCCATTTTCTCGAGGCCAAGTGCAGACTAATGGTGCACTGCTCGGTGAATCCTTTCGGTTGGGCGGAGTGACTCGTGGCAGAGATTAACAGCGAGACCTTTCCAAAGAAGCCCAAGTTCCAGAAAGAGAAGACAACGACAAAAAGAGAAATACGTCCTCATGAGCACCGTGTCTTGAAATGCAGGCGGGCATGTTTACTGGCTCATGAGGCCAATGGCATCAGATAGACGAGAAGCATCTTGGATTTCTTGTGACAGTTTTCCTGCCAACAAAAGGCTTGGTCCCCAACCTTCTACAGGAAGAAGGTGGCCTAGAACGTGGTACAGCCTCTGAAGAGGGCACACCCCCAAAACCCCCTTTGGGGGGCCCCAGATGATGAAAGGCAGGGAAGAGCTTTCAGGGGCTGTAGAGAAGCCAGGGCAGGGAGCCCTGGTCAGGATGCATTTCCCCCCTAACTCAGCATCCTCCGGGGCTGCCCAGCCGGGTGTGAGCAATGCCTGAGACTACTTCCTCTTTCCAAATGGCACTCTTGACTAGGGTATCCGCCTCTCCTCCCCACCCCCACCTCTGCACACTGCAGGTAGACGGAGGGCAAATAACGTGTCCTAACGCCGAGGCGCCACCAAGAATCTCCACATCGGTGTCTGCTGTCCGGACCAGCATTCATCCCCAAAGCGCCCGGGCTTCTAGCTGGGATGGCTTCCTGGCGGGAGTTCTGGTTGTCTTGGTTAGAGAGGGGCTGAGTGTGTTGTCTGTGTGGGAAGGGGGAGCAGAAGGGGCGTCATCTGGGGCCCAGAAGGGCAGACCGTAGCAGAGAGGTCAGTGCTCACTGTTACATGTACTCATTGCTGTGTAACAAATGGTCCCAACACCTAGTGATTTACACTGGTTATTTATCGTCGCTATTCCTCCCTCCTTCGTGGGTGGGGAGTTCACCTCTCCGTGGTGTCAGGGGCTCCGCTGGGAAGACGAGCAGCTGGAAGGGCCGGCGGCTGACTCGCTCTCTCTCCACGTGCGGCGTGCAGGCTCTGGCAGGCCAGCCGGCCATGCTGGGGCTTGGAGAGGGTGGAGGGGGACTTCAGTCCTCTTACAGGCCAGGCCCGGCGCCGGCCTAGCATCCGGCCTGCTGGACTTGGTCCATCAAGGCCCTCAGAAGACGGCCCAGACTCAGAAGGGCCCTTGGTCCCACCGTCAGGGAAAGTGCCAACCCACCCCCACGTATGCAAGCCCGTGACGACGGTCAGCTGGTGTCCTCGGGCTGTGTGACGCGCAGCCTCGGGGCCGCGGGAGCTGTGCCACGGGCCTGGGCTGCCTGGGGGTCTGCTCCGCCGTCTTCTCTTTGCCAGGCTGCGGCGGCCGCAGAAAGGAAGGACGGACTGAGCCTGCTGCGGCGGGGTGAAAATACTGTACTCCGTGAGGGGAGCGGGACCCAAGGGACCACACGTTGTGTGATTCCATCCATACGAAATACCCAGAACGGGCAGGGGCGTGCAGACGGAAAGATCTATGGCAGTGACTGCTCGCGGTGGAGAGTTGTCTCCGGGGGGATGCAGCGCTCTCAAGCTGACCGTGCTAATGGCTCTGGGACCTCGAGCAAGCTCCCTAGCCTCTCTGAGGCCCGGCTGCTGCATCTGGATAAGATGGGTTGGAAGGAGCCCCTGGCTCAGCAGCGCTGCCTGTGAAGACGGACGCGGTGATCCGCTCGGCGCCCGGGGTCTGGCCGACAGGGGCTTGGCGCTTGTCTCGCTGCCGTTGCTCGTGCCTTCTGAGGAGAGAATCGAGTCCAGAGAAGCGAGACGATCGTCACGGGGGCTCTGAGGCCGGCCCTTCCTGCCCCCCCGCCAGATTCCGGCCACCAGCCCCAGGCAAGGTGGGCCTGGCTCGTTGGGCTGGCGGCACCTTCCCCGGGACCCAAGTCGGGCTCCGCCGTGGGGCCACTGCCGTCCCGGTGCTGAGGCGGCCCTGCAGCAGGCCTGCCTTGTGGCTTGGAGAAATACATGGCATGCTGATTACTTAATCCTACAACAACGAGAACTTTCTCTTTTTTAAGGGGCAATGACAGGAAGCTGGCAACGTGGCAGAACTGGCCCCACACGTCCTGGGCCCCTTTCTAGGGGTGGAGGGAGACGTGGCCTGTGACAGGGCTGGATGGGGGTCGGGGGTTGGCCTCCTCCCTCTGGGCTCTCGCTGGGTTTATGCGGGGCGAGGGACCCACTCGAGCTCAGCCCCACGCCCGAGAACTCACCTCCAGGTCCCGTCTCACTGAGCTTCCTGGTCCACCGACGTGGGACAAGCTGGACCCCCCTAGCGTTTGAGCCCCATCCCCTCACGGGGGGGCACATGACAGGAGATGGCAGCAGCGACTCTGGGCTGCGGCAGGAGCTTCTAGCTCTGGCCGTCTGAGTCTTGTAGCCCCTGACGACGGTGCGAGGAGCTGGACCCCATGGTTTTGTGGGGTCTCTCCTGCCCTACTTGGAGCTGGCACCCAGTCGGCTCCACGCCCCGCCTGCCATTCCCCGCCGCACCTGGCCGGAGCACGCCCCGTGTCCCACGCACCCCTTCCCCCCTGAAATGCCCCATCGGTGCCACCCTGCCGACTAGCACGGGCCCGTGCCCGAGCACATGTCTGCTCCGTGAAGTGGTGGCGCTAACGAGAAGAAACCGTCGTGTCTGAGCGTCTGCTGTGGGCACAGCCTAACAACCAGCCCCCGGGAACAGTTACCAAGGGGAAGGACAGTCCTGAAAAAGCGTGGGGGGTGGGGGTGTGCGGCAGCTCTCCAGCGTGGCCGCGGGAGGAATCCTGCCGTGCCGTGACCAGTCCCCGCGCACAGAGGACTGGAATACAGCTTCCCAGACGGTCTTAACCCTTATTCACCCCGTCACATTCCGTTCTAGCCAGTGCTGTGTCCCTTCTGGCGGAAAATGATGGATTCTGCCGGCGGCACCGATGTGGTGGAGGTCCTACGGTGCAGGGAAATTAGAATCCCGCCCGATTCTAATTTCATCGAGAGAACTGCACGCAGGCACACAAGGTAGCCTCCCGAGAGCTCACGGCCAGAGCTGCTGCTGGCCCTGGCCTCTGCCCCTTCCGAGCGTCCTGCCACCTCGCCTCCCGGGCTGCCCCTTGTGCCCTGGGAGCTGCTTGTACAATCCAAGGCTGGAAGGACGCAGCACTGGCTGGTCCAACTCTCATTTTTTCAGAACAGGAGACTGTAGCTCAGAGAGGGGAGAGATTGCCGAGAGTCACTCAGCTACGTGGGAATCTGAGGGTTCGTTGCACACTGGGGCCCCGGCCCCAGTTCCTGAGGCCTCAGCCCTAGTCTGCATCCTTGAGCCTCCTGGTGGTGTATCTCCAGCCTTGGTCCCTGACCCCGACGTCCTCCTTCTCCCGGGGCCGGCTCCCGCGTCTGCTGGCTCCCTGCAGAGCAGCTGGGGGCCTTCTCCGCGGCGCGGGCGGCTGTGCCGCGCGGAGACCTCGCGTCTTTGATGACCACAGTGCTCGGTGCTGATGGACAAACGAGCTGGCACCTGAGCCACGCGAGCGGAATAATGACACCGGGTGTCAGCCCGAGGGCCGGCGGGGCAGCCCAGATAAACACAGAGGGCGGGACGGTCTGGGGGCAGCCTGCTGGGCCTCTGGAGCTCAGGGTCTTCATGTAGGACGGGACTCAGTCCCTCCTGAGCGCTGCATCCGGGCCTGCACCAGCATGCTGGGTGGTCCCGGGCTGGCCACTTGTCAGCTCCTGCTTCTCCCCCATCTCTGTCCGCCGCTGCCACAGTCCCCACCGTCAATCACTCGGCAGCTCAAGTAGTTACCAAGCCAGACACTGCCCCAGGCTAACAATAATAACAGTGACAGCACGGACAGCAGTAATAGTAAGAATCCGGAAAACACTGGCGTTCCTGTTTCATTTAACCGTCACAGCAACCTTGTGGAATAGATACTATTTTCTCATAAATAAATTGGAAGATCAGATTTTATCGATCAGAAGCCTGGGTTACAGAGACGTGAAGCAGTTTACCCTGGAAGCAGGATTCATTAACTCTGGAGCACATCTGTCTGGCTCTAGACCAGTGAGGGACACGGGGTAGAAAGCACAGCTCTTGCCCTCCAGGCTTGCTTGCTCTTAGAAGGGGACACAAGGAAGAAACAGTTTGTTTTCTTCCTCTGGACACTGTGACAGCTGCAAGTGATAGCTGGAACAATGGCAACCATTTTGTGATATTGAGGAAGAGACTGCCGTGTTGAGGATGGAAGAGCAGCAAGAGGGAAGAACATAGGTTTTTGATGATGACACCCAGTTAACCCTCTCCAGCCTCCCGATTTCTTTTCCTGCACAAAAACAATATTTTCCTTACTGTATAAACTGCCTTGATTGCCTTGGAGCCAGACACCTCCTATCTGGTTGATAGTCTAAGAAGGGGCCTTCCTACAGGGAAACTTCCCTGACAAGTATCAGTGCTCAGTGAATGGGGGTCACTATGAGGCAGATGGTGGTGGTGGTGATAAAGTGGCTGACGCTTCTGCTTTCCCTACCAGTATGGAAGTCCTAACTTCTAGAGAACACAGGCTTAGCATTTCCAGCCCATTTCCTTTCAGGCTTGAACAAGACGATCTCAGGAAAAGCAAGGCATGACAAGGCTCACTGCTTTGAGTCACGTCGGAATGCTAGTTTCTGCTCTTCTCCTTGTCCAAGAAGCAGCCATGGACTGAACCTTGGCATGTCTCGGGCCAGGGTGGGCTTCTACCTGTGTTAGCACAGCCAACCCTCAAAGCCATCCCGTGACATAGGCATGATCCTTATTCTCCTTTTACAGATGGGGCGGTCCAGAGATGTTAAGCAGTTTATCCCCGAAAAACACAGGAGGAACTGGTGAAGCCAGAATTTAAATTCAGGTTTGGCAAATTGTTAAACTGGAGAGCAGGCAGAAATGGGAGCATTCAGTAGAGCCCAGGGGGGTGGGTGCACATCACTGTGGTCTTGGAGGCAGCCACATGTGCACAGATGTGGCCCAGAAATCTTTGCTCAGAAAATCCACCCTGTAGTAGGAAGAGTGCCAGTGTGTAAGGATATATTTACAAGGATATTTGTTATAGCATCATATGGTGTGGAAGCAAAAAGCCAGACAAATAGACCAAGCAGCCTGGACACAAACAGAGCATCCCTCGGTGGGGAGGGGTGGCCCATGGCCCATCTGAGCCGTGGGACACCGGCGGCTGATGAAGGAGGTGGGGGTGGGCGAGCATCGGGGGGCCGCCCCTGTGAGGAGAAAAATAAACTGCCGTGAGCAGTAATGTTTATGGTTTCATCTCACTTGGGTAAAAAACAGGGATGGAATCTCCATTTGGGTATACATGCTTGTATTCGATTGTGTAAGCACAAGGCAGGCATGGCAGGAAGTGTGCCACACTGCTCACACACGGAGAGCAGAAACGAACCAGGTGGAGTGGGGGCAGCACTTCGTCCTTTAACAAAATGCATCTTCAGTCTTTAGACATATGGAAAAGCCAAACAGTGAACCATGCGCCATTTCCTTGGATGATTCCTGCTAATGCTCCCTGAGTAAACATGGTGCCTGTGGGTGGTGGGCAGAATGATTATGGCTCCCTGACCTCCCCCCACTCCCCACAGCCACACCTTCGGGTTCCCCTCCTCTTGATTGTGCGCACAACCTGCAACCTGCTTCTGACCCGTAGGATCTGGAAGAGGTGAAGGACTTTGTAGATGTAATTAAAGTCGTCACTGAGCCGATTCTGACTTGATCAAAAGGGTGATTCTCTTGGGTGGGCCTAGATTAATCAGGTGAGAGCTTATAAAAGAGAGACTGCAACACTCTTTGATGTCAAAGACTCTCCTATTGGTGTTGAAGATGCAAGCCATCGTGAGCTCCACAGCTGCAAAAAAAAAAAAAAAAAAAAAAGAATTCTGTCAAAAATCTGAGGGAACTCAGAAGGAAATCCTTCCCAGTTGAGCCTCTGATGAGAACACCACCCAGGGGACACCGTGATTAAGCCTTGCAGCACCCTGAGCAGAGGACCCAGTGAAACTATGCCCAGATTCCTGACCCTCAGAAACCATGAGGGAGTAAGTGTGTTGTTTTAAGCCACTAGGTTCGCAGTAAATTGTTACACAGTAATAGAAATATAATGCAAAACCCACAGCTAGAAAATTGGAACAGTACTGAAGAGAATAACATGTAAAATCTAGGTATGGCCCCTTTCGTGCTCCATCATCAAACATCCACTTCCAAAACATCCAAACTTCCAAAAAGATATTTGAAGAACATCTTTCAGGTGTGGGGGGACTTCAACGGTGGGGAGAGGGAGTTGTTTTCAAGTATATGTAAATGATCCCCCCCCATTTCCCTCCCTAGAATATGTAGTATGCCCTCTCTTACACAAATCTTGCTTCTTTTCATTTAACACTGTGTTTATTTAACACTTTCTTACTAGCCCTTCTCCCCTCCCACCCCGCCAATGCCTCCTGAATTCTCTTTCTCTGATGAAAGTGGGTCTGAGCACATCATTTCTTCCGCTCTTTCTGGACATATGAACCAAGCGTCCCCGTTCCAACTTCTGACGGGTGAAGGTTTGGCAGAACCACAGATAACTCAGGTCTCTGAAAATGATTAGGTCAGCTAATGGATGCTTAGAGCCTGTAAAATTCACGAGGCTGTCAAATCATTTCCAGACACAGGAGGAAGAGCAGCAGAAGGGCTGGGAGCCTTGGCAGAGGAGGAAGATGGGGCTTTACGGAGGCTGGAGACAGAGGGATGAGTGGCCCCCCTCTGCCTTTGGGGCATTTTGGCAATTTGAATGTATTTTTTTGGATTTTTTTCATTATAAAAGGACTATATGATTCTTTCACAAGTCCAGTGATTCAGAGGTAGATAAATGAAAAGATGAGCTAGGAATGTGCCCCCCGATACCCCGGGGAAAATGCCCCAACGTGTGATGAGTTCAGGAGAGTAAGTGCAGCGTTGTTTCGCGACCACTGAAAGAAGATGAGTTGGACAGAGCGCGGCACATCCACGTGCTGAGAACGCCAGGCGGCTGTTAGAAACAGAAACGTGGTCGAATGTCGATGTGTCAGAATAACAGAGCAGCCAGAATGAACAATCCCTGACCACAGGCAGCGGCACGGGTGCGTCCTGCCTACCTCGCGTTGAACAAACGCAGCCACGTGCTGTATGATTCCCTTTACACGAGAGCGTAAAAACAGACCAAGCAAGCCTGTGCCGTTGGAAGGCGGGGCAGATTACCCCTTGCTGGAAGAGGGGGAGAGCTGCGGAGGGAGGGCGTTTCTGGGGAGCCGGTAACGTTCCTCGGTTTGGTTGATGTTGCTCGGGCGTGTTCAGTTGGTGAAAATCCGTCCTCCTCTACATTTGTGATCTCTGCACTTCTGTGTAGGTGTGTTAGACTTCGGGTAGAAGTTTGAAACTCAGTGCCTCCTGCCATGACAAAATGGGACCGTGTTTGTATTTCAAACGTACCATATTGTTACAAGATGATACGTTTAGAAATCCAGCAAGAAACGGTTTATGAACGATTTGAAGTCAAAAATGAAATACAGCTGACCTTTGCACAACAAAAATTTGAACTGCGTGGGTGCGGGTATATGTGGATTTTTTCCCATAAATACAATCCAGTACTGAAAATGTGTTTTCTCTTCTTTATAATTTTCTTAGTAATGTTTTCTTCTCTGTAGCTTACTTTATTGTAAGAACACAGTACCCGGTGCATACAACACACAAAATGTGTGTGAATCGCCTGTTTACACCGTGGGTAAGGCTTCCAGGCAACGGTAGGCTGTTGGCCAACTCTTAGGGGAGCCAAAAGTTACACATGCATTTTCGACTGTTCAGGCCGGTCGGCATCCCTAACCCCTAACCCCTTGTCGTTCGAGGGTCAACTGTAGTTCTGTTTTAAGAAAATGAAACAGTTTCAGGAGGCCAGAGGAAACGAATAAAGGAGGGCTCGAGGATGTAGCCCCAGCGCTCTCTGCCCGGGGCAGAAAGGGAGGAAGCAGGATGGAGGCAGCGCTGGTCTCCTAGCAAAGACATCTCCAGCGCACACCTCATTGGCCAGAGCACGGTCACATGACCACCTCTAGCTGCAAGGGAGCCTGGGAATCCTAGTCTTTTGCTGAGTTCTATTGTGAGGGGAGAAGGGCAAAAGGATCTTGAGAACAGGATGCATCATACCCATAAATGGCAAGACCCACCCAGTGAGCGCATTTCTAGGGGGCCATGGAGGACGAGGAAGGAGGATGCTGCCCCGTTTGAAGACCCGGACACCCAGGGCCCGTGCCCACCTCGGCTGGCCGCCTGGTATTTATGGCTCTGGCACGGACCTTCCAGGCCTGCTCCCCTACTCAGGGTCATTAGGAGTTAAGGCAATTACGGGCGAGTAACGTGAGGAGGAAGAGGAAACCGCCATTTCTCAAGTACTTCTCGTATGTGAGGCAGCGTGCCTCTCGCGGGCCGCATGCCATGCTGGGGAGTGGGGATTTAGTGCCCATTTTGCAGACGAGGTGAGCGTGGCCCGGTGCTCCTTTTCTCCTGTGGTCCACCAAACACCGTGTGCGCTGTGCGCTTGGCCCCTGTCCCTCTCACTGCACTTCTGGGAAGCACTATTGTCTTGCACAGATGAGCAGAGGGAGGCCAGAGAGGTTCACCGTGTGCTCAGAGTTGAGGGGACAGGCCCGACTCCGTTGTTCCAGACCCTAGCTCTTGCTGCCTCCCCCATCACCTCTTGGCAGTGGCTCTTTGGCAGGTCCAGCGTGGAGGCAGGTAATTGGCACACTAGAATATTCCGGAAGGAAGCTTTCCCTGTTTATCCATTCACCCCATATGGAGCTCTACCGGGCCACTCCTCAGCCCTGCGAACCATGGGATCCCAGGTTCTGCACTGATGAGGAACTCCAAATCTCCTAACGCAGCCAGTCCTCGGGAGATATTCAGGGCAGCCCAAAGGGTCCCCTTCGGAGACCTAGGACACTTGGCTCATGGCGAGGATGCTGTGCATCCCGTAGGGCTGCCTGAGGTCCAGGGTGTCACGGTGGCACGCTTGGTGAGCGGATGCCCACACGTGCAGCTGCTGCTGCCCATCCCAGCCCTCCTCGCTGAAGGGAACGGCTTCTGCAGCCCGGCCCGCGGTGTCTGCAGCCTGGCCCGTGTTCGGGACACTCCCAGCAATGAGAGAGTCTAGAAAAGCCAATCTTATTGCTCCTTTACTTTCGCTGCTTTTCCAAAGGGTCCTATTTGTCGCCGGCATCCTGCCCCAGCCCCTCGTGGGTTGATGCAGAATATACAAAGAGGGCAGCTCTTTTTGGCATGATGAATGGGCCCCTTGCTGGGGTCCCATCTATCTCCACGAGACCCCATCCTTGGACCAGGTATCGCTGGGGTCATGGCCCCGGGAAGGTCGCCAGAGGTCAGATAAGGATGATGTTGAGTCTGTCAGTGACTCCTCGGCTGCACAGACCCCGTTTGATGGGGCTCTGCTCGAGGGATTAGATTTGTCATGGGGCCAGTGAGGGTGGGGAGGGGGCATGCTAACTGAGGTCACAGGGTCACTTTGCCTCGGTGACTGAGTGCTTTGGGGCTAATGGGGATGCCCCATAGCTCCTGGGGTCCAGCATCCCCTCGAGAACCCAACCCCGTAGCAGCACAGAGACACTATAGAGGAGGAGACACGTCCAGGGCCTGGCAGGGATGTTCAGTAAATAATAATTGAACAGACACATGCACAAATGAAGAACTTGCTATGTGGCCTTGAGGTGGGGCCCATGGTGTGTCTTGGGGCCTAGCTTCACCCCACTTCCTTTGGTCAGAGCACTCCGACTTGCCTTTGGGAGGAATGTTCTGTACAATCGTGGTGTCCTGCCCTCCCCAAGCCATGGGGCAGACCCATGACTTATGCTGAAGCGGCCGGTCCTTTCCCCACCTGGAAGCTGGACTGGGCACAGAGGGAAGAAAGTGCCAGTGAAGACCAGAGAGGTTCATCCCAGCAGAGCTACCAGGGAGATGCTTCTTGGCCAAAGACTGAAAGAAAGAAGTCCCCGGCCTGTCTTGAGGTGGGGAGCGGGGGCGGAGGCAGTATCTCCTACCCTTGCCTGTCCCCCTCTTTGCTCTCCCCGCCCCCCGCGTGTCACACTCCACCAGTGCTAGCAGAAGCGCTGTCCATGAGCTCACAGCTGCACGGTGACAGACGGGCCACACACAGAAAAATGGCAGTGGAGCCAGCGCGAAAGGGATGGCTGCCCACACTCAGGGAGCTAGGATGAGGGCTGGGACACGGAGGGCTGTGCCGATGCTGGAGCTCCCCCCTGAGGGGTCCCCGGCCACAGGGAGACTCGGATGCACATGGGGCAGCATTGGACGAGGAGAAGGGACAGCGGCTGGAGAACTTGGCGTCGGGTCCTCTCAGCAGCACCTGTGTGAGCATGCGTGCCCTTCTCACGGAGACTTGGGAAAAGGCATGAGGAGGCCCTTGCATGCTGGACCTAAATTTCCCCCACCCCCGCAGCTCGGGAAGTGAACCTCTTTGTGCACCCAGTCCTCTGTGAGCCCCTGCGAGTGCCCATGGGAAAGCGCTCTCTTTAACTTCGTGATTTCTTCTGGCAGAAGCAATGCTTCCAAAGGGGATTTTCTTCGCCAGTTTTGTTCTGTGCTGTTTTGTTTTCCTGGGGGCCGTGGGGGAGGGCTAGGTGCTGAGTAATGGGGTCTCTGAATGCCCTTCTGTGATAATTACAAACCGGCTCCGCGTCCCCCGAGGACCCTGGCACACAGTTCTTGGAATTGTCCCGTCGCTCCATTATGTTTCAGAAAGTGCAGCGCCAGAGGCATTTTCTGAAGAATCACGATCTGAAACCAACATTATCTTACTCTCTTATTGTTGGCACGGGAAGACGGCCTGGCCCCGGCCAAGGGAAACATGTCAGACTTCCATCAAGTCCCCGAAGGTCGGAACCTCCAAGACTGCTAAAGTTTGATTTCATCTTAGGAAAAACTCAGAATGTAATGCCGGGACACACTGACTATTTTAAGTAACTTTACGCATTAGGTAGAAAACACATAGTAATAATAACGGCAATACTCATACCGATACGAATAGAGCGAATAGAGGTCACTGGTTAAAACCCCGCGTAGCGTGGAGGGACCCGGAAGGTGAAGAGCGGAATACAGAAAGATCCCTCCACGTGCCACGGGTGTTCCTCGGTCTTTCTGCTCTCAGCAGCCCCCCCTCGCCCTGCTCGTGTTCCATTTAGATCTCATTACAGCCAGATGAGACGCCTGGCCTCTGCGACACCTCTCCCGGTCCCTCGAGTCCAAACTGCTGATTCTCTTCTCTGCAGACTCACCCTCACTTGTTAAGCAGTTTTTATTATTATTTTGGCCTGATGCTATGATTATTCGTGAGCACCCCTGTCTCCCTCACGAGGCCACGAGTTCGCTGATGGCAAAAAGCTTCATGCAGGTCTGCCTCTTCTTCCTGGGTGCCTGGCCCATTGCCTGGTCTTTGGCCGGAGGTCAGAACCTGCCTGTTACGTGAATTAGCCTAATTTAATATGGCCTCGTCCATGTTTGACGTGATTCTGCTGGCCCCATGGTGCGCGTGTTACTGCTGGGAGCGCGTGTTTGCCCCCAGGTGTGTTTGTATGCCTCTCTTACTTATTAGCCTCCAAATGTGAAAAGAGACTCGAGCTCACATACAATCTTAAAACACACACACACAAGGAGAGTGCATAGTCAGAGGCCAATCAGAAATCATTTAGAAGCAAAAGGACCGATTTCCAGGAATCTGGAATGAGTTAGGTGCTGTAATTAAACATAAAATTTTACTCTGAACTTCCTGGCAGCCAAGAGAAAATGGAAATTATTCAGGATCATCAGCGTCTTCCTGTTATTCAATTCTAGGAGAACTTTAAGGAGTAGGTCCCTATTTAAGGCTGGTGGAAAATGCTTTTGACTTCTATTTTGTTAAAGATACAAAACATTAGTCACATATTCAAATCTGAGGTCATCTGAAGGTGATAGGAAGAGGATGCAGGGGCACAGAAGCAGGGTCGGCTCCTTGTCTCTTCAGACCAGTGGCGCTCAGCTGGGACCCTGCAGCCAGCTACGTGAGAGCCGTCCCCCAACGCGGCAAGGCAGCAAAAGTCATTTCGGGGCCTGCAGGGGGTGTGGCTGGTCACCGTTCACCGCTGTGAGGTCATCCAGGGACCCTTCACCACGTGGCCGTGCCACCCTCTCGTTTCTGTGGCCCTCCTCGTCCAGCTGGTGCCTGGGGAAAGGCACCCCTGCTTCTGAGCCACTCGGACTAGAACTTGACTTCCGTGTCACTCTGAGAACATGTCTCAGGGCCACCTTAGGTGCAGGGGACCGTGAAAGGTAACTTGTGGCTCGGCAGCTGTCCCCAGGGACAAGTCCTCGTTACAGAAGGGAGATCGCGACTCTACCTCAGACCCTCCAAGGAAGCACTTTTAAAACCCACACCCAGAGATTCTGGCTCAGGGGTCCGGGCGGGCACAAGCACGAGGGTTGTCCAGGCCCCTGTAGGGATTCTGATGGTGCCCTCGATGCAGAGGCCTTCCTCGGGCTGCCCCTCTCCCACAGCAGGGCTTTTCTCTGACCACGTGCAAGGGGGGGCAGTGTGCCCACAAAATTCATGTCCCTCCCACACCCCCCAGTGTGACATTATGTGGCAGGAGGGTCCTTGCAGGTGTAACCAAGTTAAAATGAAGTCAGCCTGGAGTAGGCAGGGCTCTGGATCCGATACGACTGTCGCCCTTGTGAGAAGGGGACACAGAGGCACACGTGCACTGGGGTTCGGTGCAGCTGCAAGGACCGCACACCGAGGACCGCCAGCGACAGCCCGGGGACCGCTCGCCGAGGATCGCCAGCGACAGCCCAAGGCCAGAAGAGACAAGGCAGGAGTCTCCCTGGAACCTTCGGAGAAAGCAGGGCCCTGCTGACACCTTCATTTCAGAGTCTGGCCTCCAGAGCTGGGGGCACATAAGTTTCTGCGGTCTTGCACCCCCTCATTTAGTGGTGACACAGGAAACTTGGACCCTACCAGGCACCCTTGCGATTCTGGCCACTCCCAGGGATGAAGAGTTGGGAAATCCAAGGAGCTCTGTAGCAAAGTACCGGGGGGCGGGGGTGTGGAGGCAACTACAGTGGGGCTCACAGGCTGGTCAGGGCCTGGGGGCCTGTGTCTGGGATTCGAAGGTGGGTTTGGCCCCCACTCTGGCTCTGAACCTTTCCCCCCGGCTTCCTCCCCTCAGCCGTAGAATAAAGCTTTTGGCCCAGGAAGGGGTTCTCATGCCCATGCCCGCCAGTGATGGAGGCACCAGGGGTGCTGTGAGACCCCTGGGCGAGGGGTCGTCAGGCCTTCTGGAAACCTGGCAGCAGGCAGCCGGGCGCCCTGCTCGCGGGCGGTGTGCAGATGGCTCACGGCCCCGCCGCTCTTCCTCCCCGGCCCACGGTCTGGGGAAAGCACTTTCTGTGTCCGAGCAGCTAAGCGCTGCTTTCCCTCATCGGCCTTTGGGACTGAGTTCTGGAACCCTCCATGTGGACTGTGGACAAAGAGGCCCTGATTATGGGGGAAGGAGAACCACAGCATCACCTGCCGGTTCAAGCACATCTGAGAAGGCATCATGTAAATGTACTCATTATCCAGGCGAAGAAATGTGCCAGAAAAGCAAAACACACTCAACCCAGCAGGGCCTCGAAGCCAAGTCGAACTTCCTTTATCTAGAACAGTTACCACATCATCTTGGTCCATTTTCTCGTTCCCGGATCAAGGTGGCTTTGCCCACTCTTAATATTTACTAATTTTTCCCACACGAGTCCCACACGAGGATAATTGCAGTTCTTACTTTTCTAAGTTTATAGGGAGAAGTCATAAAGAGAAAGATGAGTGCATTTGACCTCGTAAAATCTCATTTAATCCACTACAAAATGAGGAAGCTAACAAACTGGGGAAAATGTGGGCAACACCTACAAAAGACAGTCTGAGTTTCTAACTGGCTCTAGAAGAAGTGATCAGTTCTCGTGAAGCACTACTACGAGGTACATCTCTGTACCTGCAGGCGATACATGTAAATCAGAAAGATCGAGGCAATGCTCCCAGCAGGCACGAGGCAGTGGGAATTTTCGAGCAGTTCACAGGCCAGGACACAAGCAGCTGGCTCCCGTGGAAACACACGCACGCCCGAGCAGTGCACGGAGACAGAGGGAAGCCCGGCAGAAGCCTGGCTCCCAGGCCTGCCCGTCGCGAAGATGTTTTTAAAGAATTGCAACATTCATAAACAGCTTCAGAAAAGCACTCTTATCGCATGGGCTGGTGAGACTGTAGGCCGGTACAAGCCCGAGGGAGGGCCATCTGAGCCCGGAGGTGCAGTGCCGTGAACGGTCACACCTTCTAAGTCAGTCACCATACCTGTGGTGGACCGATTCAAATGGAACCCGCAGAGACGCTGCCGCAGGTGTTAGCCGAGCCCGACTCGGACTTTGCTGCCGCGCCCCGTTTATTAAAGGTGAATGGGGTAAAGAGAACAGAGAGATCGTTGCCGTATGCGATTTTTAGTTTAGTTCAGGCGCTTGTGCGGGTCTTCCAGTTTGTCTGCAAGAAACACGCTTGGTTTTTATTTTTTTCCAATGTGTGAAGTTCTCCATCTCTGTCCACTTCCTTCTTTGTTCTGCTTTGCTTGATGGTCGTGGGCTCAGGTGGGCCTTAAATGCAGACTCGGGATATGCGAGGGACCGTGGGGCGCGGAAGCAGACATTCTTGCTGCTGCTTGGCCGAACGGAGCGCTGCGGAGGCCTCTTCCTGGTCCAGCCCTCTCAGTCCTGGCCTCCGCCCGTCCCGCGCGGGCCTCATTCTGCCCGACAACCTGGGTTTTCCGGAAACACATGCGAATAAAGGGCTCTGGGGATCTCAATCGTGGGATACTGTGATTTATAGTAAGAAATAGAGGATTTATTCTTAGAGCAGAGCTCCTCAAATCTTTTGGAATTTCCTAAGTGAGGAGAGCGATTGAGGTGTCTTTGGTTGTGTTGGAGTGACTTTTGGAAGGCCCCAGGGTCACCTAGGGATGGGGACTGGTAGGCTGGGGAGCCAACCCTGGGATCAGAGGGATGGGACTCTTCAGTCTCAGCAGCCCCTGACATCCGGGAGTTCGGTCCCCAAAGCAGTGACAGAAGCACACCGTGCCGACGTGACACAGTCTTCACGAGCGCCCCAAGGACAGTGTCGCAAGTGTGCCTCGACGGGACCTTTCCGCGGAGTCAGCTTTATTCAGTCAACAAGCAAGGCCGACACAATCCTAACGCACGTTCCGGAGTCCGAACTCAATGACGTTTCACTTCACATTTAACTTGGCTTTGCACACGACACGCGGAGCAAAGGCAAGACCAAGTGACTCGACAGGACTCCACCGGGCTGAGAAGTTAAGGAGCCAAACGCGAAGTCAGTCTGTGAGCGTGCGGTAGGGAAGAGGCCTGGGTCAGGCCCAGGCCAGCTCTCCGTGCCGCTGGCCGTGTCCGAGGCGGGGAGGGTCCGCTTGTTCAGAGATGAATCGGGCAGAGCCTTCGCACAGCTGTCTTTCTGGGGCGCTCAGACGTGGGAGGGTCAGCGTTTGCTGCAGAAATCCTTCCTTTTTAAGAGTCTAATCAGTCTTGGGCCTTTGCAGGCCTCTGGTTCTAGTGATTATCAGCTCTTGGTTCTTCCAGGCTCTCTTGGCCTTGCCGGTTATCAGTTCTGGGTGCCTCCAGCCCGTGCTGCTTTGGCGCTATCAGGTCTTGGTTGCAACGCCCTTGCCTGCTTATGTCACTGCTGGACGTGAGGGGTTCCAGCTTGCTCTCTACAGCGGGGCTCGGGGAGCTTCTAGCGGGGGTGCCGGGAGGGTGGTGCCCCTGGAGGGGCATGGAAGCACCTCCCCCCCATACCGCGCCGGTGCATCTCTCCTATCTGGCTGTCGCTGAGCTATATCCTATCCCAACGGACCCGTGATCGAGTAAGAAATGTTTCTCTGAGTTGTGCGAGCTGCTCTAGCAAATTAATCCAACCTGCAGAGGGGGGTCCCCGGGACATCTGACCTCCCTGTGGCAGCTCAGCCAGAAGCACAAGCTGGACATGCGGCCGGTGTCTGAGGTCAGGGAGGGGCAGCCCTGTGGGACCGAGCCCCCGCTGCGGGGTCTGACAGCACCTCCCAGGAGACCGTCACATTCACTGCTCGGCGGTGTGTAAAACTATACACGCTAAGTCCTTTGAAGAGCGTTGCTCTGGGACATCAATCCATCTTTGGTCCGGCTGAGAACAAAGCTGAGCCTCTCAAATGGAACCGATGTTACCAGGCTCAGAATCTAGAACACGGGCTTGAGGAGCATAGTCCGAGGCCACATCAATCGAGGAGGTGCCGCTCTGTCCATGAGGAAGGGCTGTCCTTGATTCTCACCACAGCCCTGGGGACAAGGACTCTGGTTATTCCCACTTTACGGATGAAGAAACTGAGACCACAGTCGTCAGCAGATGCGGTGGAGCCGGGATTCAGACCCAGGGCTGACCTCAGCGTCCTTGCATGTAACGGGACTGCCGACTGGTGCACAGTGGTGGGCACTAGGCCCTGGGCAGGGGGTGCGCCGCTGGCCCCTGGGTAAGGCTACTGGATGTGGACAGATAGCTAAACTTGGGGGTACCAGGCTCCCTGGAACCGTGACTTGGGGCGCTTCCTGGGAAGGTGTGAGCACCTGCTCAGGTGTAGTGGGCTGATTGGTAGCCCACGTCCCGACCCCAGATCCTGGGAAGGTGGCCTTCCGGAAAAAGGGTCCTTACGGGTGTAACTGAGTTAAGGACCTCAAAGTGGGATCATCCTGGCTTCTCCAAGTGGGCCCTGAGTCCATGATAACTGTCCTCAGAAGAGACACACGCACAGGGAGGGTGAGGACAGAGGCAGAGACAGAGGACGTGGCCAGGCCCGGGGGCGCCTGGAGTCCCCGGAGCTGGGAGAGCCAAGGAAGGGCCCTCCCCTGGAGCCCCTGGAGGAAGTGTGGGGACCCTGATGGCGCCTTGATCTCAGACTCTGGCTTCCAGAAGCGAGAGTGCATTTCTGTTGTTTGAAGCCACCGCTTCGTGGTCCTATGTAACAGCAGCCCTAGGACATGAACACAGAATAGATCCAGTAAAAGAGTTCTTGTACCTAGCGGTGTCACTCTGGGCCAGCTCGTCCCAGACCTTGGTGTCCCAGGAGGAAGTTCAGTCTGCATAGAGGGTCGCCAGCGAGACCTCCTGCGCGGCATCCACAGCCTCCCTGTGCCCTGTGTGCCCAGACCTAGAAATAGCTCTGGCCGCGGCGCCCTTTTTTGGTTAATGGATTGGGCTCGCTGTGCCTGCCACTTTAGTAGCTTCGCCGGCTGGGAGGCCGCAGGGAGCCTGGCTCCTTCCCTCCCTGCCCCTTCTTATCATGATGGATTGCTGCTCGGGAGTGAGATGGAAACTGAAAAATGCTTTGCCCTGCACGGCTCCAGGCTGTGCCCTCCTAGTGGTACTCTTAAATCCAGGGTCGTAAACTTTTAAAAATAGGCACAGGGCTGCCAGTGTCGTTGAAGGGGAGTCTGATTTATTCGAGATGCACCGTCATTGTTGTAGATGTTTCTGGAACTTGCCAGAAGGACCCTACTGGTTGTGATGATCGTTCAGTTTTGCCCTCAGCTCTCTGTATTTCTCCCTGGCTGTTAGTTTTCTTCTCTGCCAGGAGATGGTGAGATTCCTGAGGACTTTCTGGAGACCCTCCCTGGAAGGCAAACATCTGGCACTCTGTACATGCTTCCCTGATGGTGCGAGCTGAAAGGGTAACAGCCTCTGTGTTGAGGCGGCTTGAGAGAAGCCAGTTGGGCTGAGCGCGAAGCAGCCGCCTCGAATGTGTTGGTACGGAGTGCGTCAGAACAAAAGCCTCTGTAAAAGCAGCTTTTCAAAAAAACCCCAAACGAGCAAAAGGGAGGTGAGGCATGTACCACCCTAAGAATGCTGCTCTTAAAAGTCTATTTAGCCAATACTACTCAGATAATAGTGGAAAATAAAATTTGCCAAGGACTCAGCTGACCCTTTTACAGCTGAAACCAGATCCGCCGAGCAGAGTGGAGAAGCAAAGGGGCTTCTTTACCGTCCTTGTTGCTTCTTTTATTGAGGCAAGAAAATGTGGAGACAAACAGTAAAAAGAAGGCCTCACTCATCGTCCCGCTGCTCTGGGAGAACACCGGCTACCCTTGGGAGGAAGCTGTCTTCCAGGCCCTCGGTCGTCATGTCGCACGCCCACTCAAAGTCCAGCCCGCGTTCTGCACGGCTGTTTACAGCCCTGCCCCCACTTGCGTGAACCTTTGAGGGTGCATCACGTGTTTGCCAGGATCGTTTTGGATGAACGGGGTTCTATTATATGGCTGTGTCAGAATTCACCGAACCAGCATCCCCATGCGTGCACGTGTGGCAGAAGAATCCGATTAAGGGCTAGTTTTTTTTTGAGGATTTGAGCAAGAGGCAGATTCTTTTTCCTTTACCCTGAGTACACAGGCTACACTTGACACCAGCATTGGTCCTCCTGCTGAGATGAGATGTGGTCAGCAGGGAATGTGGTTAAGTTCAGGCTGTCATTTCAGACCTTCCCAGGCAGGGTTCGGAGCATGCTGATGACAGAGAAGGACGTGGAGCCAACCCAACGTCTCGTGGGCCTCTAGGAAACTGGAACATTTTTTATCTGACTAGCGGAGGAACAGCATTTCCAAAAGTAGGTTTCTGAGGGGGCAGCAAAAGCCTTGAACAGAGTCTGTCCTAGAGCATCGGCCACCAGCATCCCCGCCCCTCATGGAGCATATCATTCAAAACTTGCATTTGGAAGCTGCTAACAGAAATCCCCTCATGGTGGCTTCGACACACTTGGTATATTATTTCCCTCAAGTGTTGAGAAGTCCTAAGGTGGCAGCAGAAAGCACTGTTTCAGCACAAGACTGTCAGAACAGAGATTTTCCCAATTTTCTCTGACTTCGTTTTATTGGTGTCTCATGGCATCAGGAAGGCTGCCCCTTGTTCACCATTGCATCTGTGTTCCGGGCGGAACACAGAGAGAAAATGAAGGTAGACAGATTCTGTCCGATTCCGCTGGGACTCTACTTGCAACTCATTGGCCCAAATTGTGTCACCCGATCACACCCATCTGTGGAGGAAGGATTTCTTTCTTTTTTAAAAAGATTTATTTACTTTGAGAGAGAGCGAGCACCCATGCAAGGGGGAGGAGCAGAGAGAGAGAGAATCTCAAGCAGGTTCCCTGCTAAGCATGGAGCCTGTCGTCTGCCTGGCTATATTCCAGACACTGAGATCATGATCTGAGCCGAAACCAAGAGTCAGCTGCTTAACCAACCATGCTGCCCAAGTGCCCCCGGAGTAAGGATTTCTAAACTCATGTGTCTTCGGGAAATCCCCGAGTGTCCCCGATGCGTGCCATGACATCTTTTCTTGGGGATGGAAAATGAATGGTATCTAAAAAAAACAAAACCAAGCTAAACAAAAACAACAAGAGTAGCTTTTCCCAGAGCTACTCCCCTACGCCCGTCCATGGCGACAGGGCTCCCTGGCTCCAGTGAGGGGTCGTCTGAAGGGCAGAGCTGTTGTCAGGGGCACAGGTGGGCATCGAGGGCCGGAGGGGGGAGGCAGGGAGCGTGAACTCTCAGGCCTCTGTGAGAGCACCTGCCTGTCCCCAGGTGCTCTCGTGCAGACTGTGTCCAGCTCAGGGCTCCTCTCGCCTCAGCGGTGCCTCTCCAGCCGCATAGGCAGTCCTGGTCAGGCTCGAGAGTATCCCTACTAGTAGTTTTATTTAAGTCCCTTCGGCTTTCACTGAAATATGGGGATCGGCAGGTGTCAGCATCCACCGGAGGCTTTCCCCAGTCAGAGGGAGAGGACAAGAGGAGGACGCTTTGTGAGCCAACATGAGCGACACCCCATTGCCTGGGGGCCGTGGCGCCTCACCCAGACACCCTGTGTCCCTGGGGCCGCCCCTCTAGAGACTCAATGCAGGAAACGGTCTTTCCTTGAGCAGATTGTTTCTCCAAACTCGCACTTCCTTTGACTCTGGACTTTCCCCTCTTGCTCTGCGGTCACCCTGTGGCCCCGGGCATCTGACCCTGAGACCCTGTTCTAGATAATAAAAGTCTTTGAAAACATCATACAAGCCCACTTACACACAACTGTTCTCGTTACCCCCACCCCCGATCGAATGCATATTTCTGTGAGAAACTGCTCTGACTCAGTTAAATCACTGGCCCGGCCCCTGTAGAGATTTGGGTTCGAGACCCCTGGTCTACGAAACAGTCTTTGAGAAACACCCCTCATGTGCACATGTGCATACCGACCCCCTTTCTTGCCCCTGAACCCACGGTCGCTTCTCTACGGGAACCCCTGCCTCCCTCCCATCCGCTGACCCCACATCTTGGGCCCATGTGGTTTTCCACCTGTTGTCCTCAGCCACCTCTTCTGGTCCCCACTCGAGAGCCAGGGCCAATGGCCATCCACAAAAGGAGTGGCAGGAGGGGCAGCACGGAGGGCCCCGCACTGGTGTGCTAACCGCCTTAACAAGAGACCACAACCCAGGGGCCCCAACGGTGGACCTCAAGTGTCCCACAGTCTGGAGGCCGGAAGTCTGAGATCAGGCGGCTGGCAGGACTGGCACCTTCTGAGGCCACGAGGGGGACTCGGCCCCAGGCCTTTCCCCGGCTCCTGCTGGCTTGCTGGCGAACCTTGGTGCCTGCTGGCTTGTAGACGCATCGACGGCCCTGGTATCTGCCTTCATCTGCACGCGCTGATCTCCGCGTGTGCGTGTCAGCGTCCAAATTTCCACCCTCTGTAAGGACACTGATGTGTTTGGATTAGGGACCCACTTACTCTAGTCTGACCTCATCTTAACCTAACTGATTACACATGCAACAGTCTTTAAATCTTTAAGCTTGCAATGTCAAAATATGAATTTGGGAGGCACATAATCCAACCCATACCAGCACTCTTGCCGGATTGGAGAGTCATGGAAGGCAACATTCAACCTGTGAAGTGGGCAGGAGTTGGCTCCGCTAAGGAAGAGGTGAGGAATGGAGCGCCTGGGTGGCTCAGCCAGTTGAGCATCTGACTCGATTTCGGCTGATGCCATGATCTCAGGGTCATGGTCATCCCACATCGGGCTCTGCGCCGGATGTGGAGCCTGCTTGAGATTCTCTGTCTCCCTCTCACGCTTCCCCCACTCCCACTCTCCCTCTAAAATAATTACATAAATCTTAAAAAAAAAAAAAAAAAACGGGAGGGTATGCGGAGAGGTGAGGAATGCTCCAGGTAGAAGGGAAAGCATGTGCAAAGGTCCTGAGGATGCAGAGAAGACAAGCCATGCCTTTTGGAACGAGCAGGGTCAGAAGTGCTTGGGCGGGGGCTGCCGAGTCTGGAGAGGTAACCAGCATGTATAAGTTGTGCACACAGTGTGGTCTCATCTGTAAATTCACAGACATGTTTGTGTATCCCCGGGCCAGAAGGAACGATGTCAGAATGTTCCCAGGGCCATCCCTGGGTGGTGCTGGGCCAGCACTGAGGGCTCAGGGGTTGCCGGGAAGCTAGGTCTGGTTCCCGAGACCACGTCGCTCTCATGAGGATGCATTTCCCAGTGCGGAACGGTCTGGGCTGAGCAATTACGAAAACTTTTAAAGGCTTATGCGGCAACCCTTCCAGAATGTTTCACTGCAGCCCTCCTCGTAAACAGATTGTAAAGACGCAATCAGCCCAGAGCCACTCTGCTGTGATAATCTGATGTAAGCCAGGCACTGATTTATATGCGCCAGTCCAAACAAACATACCTGTAGACCATCAAACTGGAATTTCTTCCATACTTTCCTCTTATGCATTAAGGAACTGCTTTTATTTCTCTTTTGCCGGAGGGAAGTGATATATTTACTCTGCAGGAGAAGAAAAGCTGTGTGCAGGATGCTAGGTAGAGAGCCGTGAGGAGAGCTGTCGGCCGGCTGGGGGTTACCGTGCCTCTGCGTCCGGGGCCAGCGCCAAACGAAGGAGCCAGGCAGTTCATGGGTAGGCTCAAAAGTACCTACACGGCCAGGTGCTGCTCTGAGACCTCCAGAAGCATTCGCCCGGGGCCTCTCCCATCCCTGCTCAAAGACGAGTACATTGAGGCATTGGGGTAGGGGTGAGGGGCGTCCATTTCCCCCAATAGACAGCTGGATTTGGGTTTGCTCTCTGCCTCTCCCTCCTACCACTCTCGAGCTCTTAGGGTTTGGGTCGGGGTTCGCCTTCTTAGTCCTGGCTGGGGAGAGCATCAGAGTCAACACACTGCCTTTCCCTTCCACCCGCTTCTCCTCCCCCTCGTCCTCCTTGTTCTGCTCCTCATCTTCCTCCTGCCCCTCCCCCGCCTCCCTGGCTCCCTCCCCTTCAGATAACACTCCTGCAGTGATCCTGGGTAGTACATCATTGACTTCAGTGCCTGGTCACTCCCCATGTCCGCGGTTTTTGTCATGAGGCATTATAGTTCCCCCGCACCAAAGGGACAGGATATATTTCCCCTCCTCTTAACTTTGAGTTCATCCCACGTGCGGTTGCTTTGGACATGGAGTGAGTAGAAGGAACCATGTGCTCCTTCTGAGCCCAAGCCTTGCTGTTCTCTGCTCCTCTGCTGCGGCCGTGAGCGCCCACACCCTGCTGGCCCACTGGTCCCAGGAGGAGGATGAGGGCCACGGGGGGCAGAGCCACGCCGGCTGCCTGCTTAGCCAGCGCTCACCCAGCCCTGAGCTTGGGAGCTACACAGACGCTGGTTAGAGCCGGCTGCTAAGAATTTGTGGTTTTGTTACACAGTATTCTACAATGTTTCCTGTAAAAAGTCTGACAGATACAGAGAAGCGTCAGTAAGACAAAGTCATTTGCAGTTTTGCCACCCAGAGATAGTCTCTGTGAACATCTAGGGAATCTTTTCTTCTGCTCTTTTGCCCCAGGTACACACAAACGTGCCTATTTTTGCCGGCGAGACCACACTGCACGCCCTTTTACAGGCGCCCGTTACCTCTTAAGAGTCCACGCCTCCCCCCCAAGCTTTTCTGTCCCACTCATTCCAGAAGGCACATGTTTTCTTTTTTTTTTTTTTTTAAGATTTTATTTATTTATTTGACAGAAAGAAGGAGATCACAAGTAGGCAGAGAGGCAGGCAGAGGGAGAGAGGAGGAAGCAGGCTCCCTGCTGAGCAGAGAGCCCAATGTGGGGCTCGATCCCGGGACTCCGGGATCATGACCTGAGCCGAAGGCAGAGGCTTTAACCCACTGAGCCACCCAGGCGCCCCCAGAAGGTACATCTTGTCTTCTGTGCATCCTCGGGACTTGGCATGTGCTCTGCCTTCTTCCTGGAACACTCCTCCTCTCTTCGTTGGCCAAGCCAACTCCTGTCCATGTCTCGGGTCTTGGCCGGCCCAGAGATGGCCTCCCTGAGCCCCGAGCCAGGGCGGTGTGTACCCACAGCTCCCTGTCCTCATGCGTTACCTGCCTGGTGTGCGGCTGGGGCACATCTGGCCCCGGCCCTAGACCGGGAGCTCTGCGAGGGCAGGACTGTGTCCGTCGCGTCTGGTGTCCCCAGGGCAGCACCCGGCACACCATTAATATTTGCGAAATGGAGTCGTAACAGGAGACTAAGGCCTGATGCTGATGTAGCATGCGGCCGTGGGCAGTGCTCCCCATCATCAAAGACCAGCATGCTTCTCAGCAGAAAGTTGACTAAGCTTTAAGAGATGCTTGGCATTTTACGTGGCTAGGAGAAGACATTGCTGCTGCTTTCTGGAGCTGGGGCTTGAGGAGTATTCTCCCCCAGATAAACACCCCAATGTCTGTGCTGTCCTCTCCCGCTCCCTCCCATCCTGGTTGCCGACTCTTGCAACCTGCAGCACCTTTCCTCATGGCACTTCTCCTGCTCAATAACCTCTGTGGCTCCCCAGCTCCCTGGCAGGATGTGCATGCAGCCAGGCTGATGGTGTGGACAGAAGGTGCGAAGGTAGGGACTGGTCGAGGAAGGGACTGGAAGGAGGAGAGATGCGGAGGGCTCCCCTTGGCTCCCTTTGGTTGCTGGCCCCAGTCTGGTATGACCGCGAGGCCTTTCCTTCTGTCTCACAGGGCTGGCAGCGCCCTGCAAAGGCTTGGTGACTGCGTAAGTGACTCGCTGCCTCTCAAAGGCTCCTGACCTCTGCTGGCCGCCTCTGTGCCAGTGGTCCTACTGCATGCCCAGAGTCCTGACCACCGTGCCGCTGGAGCCCTGGGCCTGCCCCGGCCTGCCCTTCTCCAGGCCCCCTGGATCCCACCTTGGTTTGGAGGAGGCATGGACCTCACGTGCTTTGTTCTGACTCCTCTTTGCTCTTTAACTGGGAACCTTAGACCATGGAGTTGGCCTTCCCGGAGGGCAGAGGCCATTCCGACTCTGTCCTGTGCGGAGGCCTTTCCGACTCCTACATCTCTAGTGTGGCAGGTGCTGGTGGCCCCGTCCTCACCCCTCAGCCTTTGCAGCGTGCTCACACTGTCACAAGAGTGCCTCCTGCCCAGAAAGCTTATTAAAATGCACATTTATACTCTGCATTTCTACCCCCAGATCTCCGTTGGTCCCGGGCTCTGGCAACTCCCAGCCACCACTGTGTGTGTATCTGCCCTGGGGGGCTTTCCCCAGACCACGCAGGGCTGCTGTGTGCAGCAGGCCAGCTGTGCCAGGGAATGGAGAGCCAAGGAGCAGCCCTCAATGGGGGACTCTGGGGGTTGGCGTAAATACCCAGCTCCCCCACCCTTGGGTCGGTGTTTCTCCCCACAGGAGGGAGTTCTAGTCCCCACTGGGGCAGCTGGATGGAGAACACCCATTAGGGGCTGCCTCTACCTCCCTGTCTCACACCCTGCCCCTCCCTGAAATCAACTACTTGGACTTGGATTCTTGCCAGCTTCTGGAAGCACTCAGATGAAGACACTGTTATGGGTTGAATTGTTCTCCCCCAAAAAGACATATTGAAGTCTCAACCCCAAGTTCCTGTGAGTGCAACCTTGTTTGGAAGTAGGGTCTTTGCCGATGTGACCAAGTTCAATGAGGTCATGCTGGAGTAGGGTGGCCCTAAATCCGATGCCTGGTGTCCCCCTGCGAAGAGGAGGGACAGACACACAGCGAGAGCCCCAAGTGACCACAGAGGCAGTGACTGGAGCGATGTGTCCATAAGCCAAGGAGTACTGAGGATCAGCAGCAACACCAGAAGCCAAGAAGAGATGAGTCTGCGCTGTTTTCCAGAGCCTTCCAAGGGAACTCAACCTGGCCAACACTTGGTATCAGACTTGGAGCATCCAGATCCGTGAGACAATAAGTTTCTGCTGTTCTCATCCATCCGGTTCGTGGTTATTCGTGACAGCAGCCCCAAGAACTAACACGGGCACGAGGCTGTGTGTCCTTGGGCAAGTTACTTAAGCACTCTGAGTCAGCTTCCTCATCTGTGATTGCATTCAGTACTGACCTCACAGGATTGGGGTAAGGCTCAGAGCTGAGGGAGGTAAAGGACCAAACACCACTCCTGTTTCACAGAAGCGCTCCGAAAATCCCATCCTCCTTGTCATCACGGCTTCTGTGTGGCCTGGAGCCTCTGCGGGCTCGGTTTGATCTCTCGAATGACCTGGTCCTTGGACATGGGGGATTTCTGACCCCCGAATGGGCATATTCAAACCCTGCTGGTGCAAGGGTCACATGCTAGAGATAGGATTATGACCATCAGACACCTAAAAATACAGCTGGCATTTGTTCCAATCCTCGTATCTGAGGCATTTGTGCAAAGATGAGAATAACCCGCCTGTGTAGACATCTCACTTTGGGGCACTGAGCGTGGCCTTGCTTGTGCGTCCTCAAATAACACAAACAGGTTACAACACCAGAACAGAACTTTTAAGTTGGGCGAGAAATGTCTAAAACAGAGGAGTGGTCGAGTATGGGTTTGGCTTATCGTTTAGATCAAAGGCCGATCAAAGGCTGGGAAATGTCTTCTGTAAAGGATGAGATAGTAAATACTTTAGCCTTTTTGAGCCATACATTTTCCATTGCGACTATTGTACTCCATGGTGGTTGTGCAAAACCAGCCATAGACCATATGTAAACAAATGGGTGCGTGCCAATAAAACTTTATTTACAAAGACAGACGGTGGGCCACATTTGTCCCACAGGCCATAGCATGCTGGCTCGAGTTACGGACAGGCTATCAGCAAACCACCAAAAGTAATGGAGTAAGAGCAACCTACTGTCCCCCTGAGGGGAGTCACCTAGTCCAAGTTTTGGGGCTGCCTGGGTTTAGGGTCCCCCAAAAGTACGCCTTGATGTAAGGACTTGAGTATAGGGAGTTTATCTGGGAGGTGACCACAAGGAGCAGAAGTGGGAGCTTGGGCAGAGGACAGGGAAGGAACATTATCAAGAATGGCACCACCGTGACTCCTGTGGCTCAGTGCACCTGGGACCCTGGGAGGCAGTGTTGGCCCCGCTCCAGAGCTCGCCACCAGCTCACGCATGGGATCCCCGTCCCTCGCTGTGGAGGGCTGCTTGGGGGAGGGGAGGGTCACTGCAGCACTCGGGTCTGCCCTGTGTGTAGACAAGCTTGTGGGGCGTGGTGGGTCCCGGTCGGAAGATTTACAGGGGCAGACAGGAAAGACGTCCACGCCGGATTCAGCAGGAGAAAAAGGAAGCTGTGATGCCCGTGTGATGCTGTTTCTGCCCAAATAAGTAACACGCGGCGTGTTTCTACCTGGACAGGAAAAGTCCGCGGGCGCTCGCACACACGCTGCCGGCCGCGAGCGGGTCGGGGGGTGGCACAGAGAGGCGCTCACCTCCGCTCACGTTGCCCACGTTGACCTCCTCCGCATCCTTACACACCGCGCGTGGTGCCCGACGCGGGCTCGCGTCCGAACGCAGACACACGGGATGCGGGGAGAAGCGAGCGCTCACAGCGCCGAGCCGGCGTTAGGTGAGGTTAGTGAGGTCGGTTCCAGCACAGCCTGTGGAGGGTGATTGCGCTTCTATATCATCTTGTATGTGCATGGATTATGCGACGTGTGTATACGTGTACGTGTGCCTGCCTACCTGTCCGTCTCTGTCCGTCTGTCCGTCTGTGTCATCTGTCTGTGGATCTCTCAGCATCTGTCCGTCTGTCCTCAGTAAGCAGCTCACCCAAGTGGAGGGCTTGCTCCCAGTGTGGACTGAGGCTCCGGGACCCGTCGGTCAGAAAGTATGTCTCTTGCGTTCCCTCCTGCCCACCGGCCGTAGTCGAAGGTGGAGAGGACCAAGGTCATCCAGCAGGATGTGTGCAAGGAGAAGCGGGTGGAGGGTTGATGGCCAGGACCCTGCCACAGAGCGGTGGCGAGGGAGGCAGGAGGAGGGGCCGGAGCACTGAGCGGGCTGGACGAGGGCTGGAAGGACAGGGGCAGCCTGCTGCAGCAGTGCCATCGGACACTGTCACGCGCTTCCCTCACTCAGTGCTCCTCCGGTTGAGGGTCCTTTCCATGCCCTCAACACCTCCAAGGACCACACTACCTCAGGGCCTTTGCACATGCTGGGCCCTCTGTATGGGGTGCTCTCTCTCAGCTCATCACTTGGCTGACTCCTCCTCACCCTTCCGTCTGAGCTCAGTTGCCCGTCCTGGCTGCCCCATCCCCCCAACCCTGCCCCCGGCAGTTACTGTCCCTGTCACACACCCTGTTCATTTCCCTCAGAGCTCTGATCACCATCCAGAACGCTTGGTCTCTAGGTTGTTTTCTTGTCTGTGTTATCTGTGCTCGCTGTCCACCGGGGCGGGCGACGACCGGCCTGTCTGGTTTCACAGCTGCACCCCCAGTGCTGGGATTGAGCAGTAGATGCTCAGTAAAGCCCGGTTCCCAGCAGAGGTCTTTGCCCCCGTGGACATCAGGGCCAAGGGGTGGGGGGCGGGGATGGGGCAGGGCGGGGGTTGTTGGGGTCTGAACCGTGCAAAGGAAAAGAGCTTGAAAGCGGGTGAGCTGGCCGCATGTTGCTCTTCCTGCTCCAGTTCAAAGTGGGCCCTGCCCCTGGAACTGCCATTACGAGTTTAGATTGTTCCAGAATCCCGCTGCTGACTGTTCAAAAGGCTCCCAGCTGCTATCAGGAAATAGCTCAGGAAGGTCTCCGTTAAACACCACGAAACTGAGATGCAATCAGCCGGGCTGGAATTCAGGAAAGTGCTGGCGCTGGAGTTTCAGAGAGAGAGAACATGTTTCAGGGCAAAAGGAGGCAAATCTGCCCGCCCAACCCCGTGCTCCTTCCACCTGTCAGGCGAGGGCAGATCCGCTTCCCCCCGTCCCGCCATTAAGGGCCGGAAGCGGCGGCCTCCAGCCCGGGGTGCAGTGCGTCCTGACGGCGGAGCCTGGGATCCCGCTGCATGTGGACAGGAATGTTCAGTGATTGCTACTTCTTCCTGCTCGTTGGCACCAGCCAGTAATCTTTCAGTTGTGGTCTCGAAGGCCAAACATGAACCAGGATTTTCCATTATGGTTGCAATTTTGGCTTGTAATTTTATCACTCGAACTAAATCCACTTCAGAAATGCCATAAACTAATTGTCACTGAATAAACTGAAACTTTTGAGGAGTTTATAAAAGTGATTTAATGAAAAAAAAAAAAAAGGAAAATAAAAAACAAATGTTGCCTACAGAACTGTTGGCAAAAAGGTAAAAACTCGCTGTTTCTTTTGAAAGCGTGCCCCCGGCCCGGCCCGAACCCAAGCCCTGTCCTCCACGGCCCCGGAGCCCAGCCGAGGGGGCCGCTGCTCGTGCGGGAGCGGAGGAGGCCGGTCGGGGCGCGTCGGGGGCCAGGGCGTGAGCTGGGTCAGCCGAAAATCAGTGGGCACGGATCAGATCAAACCCTCCTCCAGCAGAATGAGTCTTGTTTCCTTGATTAAAAGTACCAATAATAACAGAGCGAATGTCGGGGTTAAGTAAATGTGAGTTAATTACTAGGCTATGACCATTTTCACAGTTCCTGAAGCTAAACACTGCAACGCCAGCTGTCAGTTTACATTAGGCAACCGTTCGCCCGACTACCGGTTCGCTGTCTCACCTCCCTCATATTAAGAAACAATATACAAAGGGTATAAAGTGATCAGCTCTGTTTATGCTGAGGAGGAGGGTTGTAATGTCAGCGCACGGGAGCGGGGGCCGAGGGAGAAATTGTTCCTGGCTTTTGATGGGCTTCTGCTGATTGTTTATGAATGAAAATCTTTGGGGAAACTTCTGAACGCCGACAATCTGGGAACGGTCAAGCAGAGTGAAGCCCATCCTTCCCAGCACAGAACAGGGAGAGAAGAGGGTTTCCTCGGGGACGTGGCCGGCTGACAAGACAGGGTCTGCGGGACAGATGGGTCCTTCTTGGGTCGAGAGGATTTGGGGCCTTTTGAGCTCCTGCAAGAAGAATCCAGCTGGGACCCACGAGGGCAGATTCTAGCGTTTTCCACGACTGCTGGGGTGCATTTCTCAGCTTCCTGTTGGCCTCGGAGAGTAGGGTCAGGACGGGGTTCTACCTCCCACCACGGCCTCAGAAGGTTCCTCTCGCCTCGACCCCCAGAAAAGGCAGGTCCTCCGTACAAACGAGACGTGGAAGTGCCAGCAGTCAGCCGGGATCCCAAGAACGGTGGACTCTCCTGGAGAACAGCAGCGACAGCAAAAACCGCGGAGAAACGCTTTCTGTAGTTAAACCTCGCAGAATGGGAGGTAAGGAGAAGCGACCCAACCGTCCAGCAATAGACGGACAGACGGACAGAATGTGTCATAGACAGACAATGGAATATTACTCAGCCTTAAACAGGAAGGACATTCTGCAACCTGCCACAGCTCGGACGGACCTTGAGGACACCGCGGAGTGAGGTGAGCCCGTCACGACAGGAACAACGCCCTGCGGTTCCCCTCACACGAGGCCCCGGGAGGAGTCAGATCCACAGAGACTATAAGAATGTGGCTGGAGGGGGGTGGCCTGGTGTTTCATGGAAACTTCCACTTCTGGAAGTGCACGGTGGTGATGGTTGAATGTACTTCGTGCCCCTGAACTGATGCTTAAAAATGGCTAAAATGGCAAATTTTAGGTTACGTACGCTTTGTAACGACAAAAGAAAAATGGCGTAAAAGAGGTGTGAAGGCGAGATGAAGCGGTGCACACAGACGATGCGGGTTGGTCGGCAATCAGCAGGCACTCGTGTAATATAATAACATATTCGTTATTATCATGATCACCAGCACCCCGTAAATTCCTGCGGGTTGCTTTATGAGGGAGAAGGAGGGGGCTTCCCTTCTGTTACCGATCTAGAGCACGCTGTGTCCAGAGTGGTTCTGAGTAGAAAGATGGCCCCCGTGATGACCTTTACAGCGTGAGACCTTAGAAGCAAGCCTCTGGCATCATCACAGCCCCGCAAGTATTGGCGGGTACGTCCTCTGCAGCCCCAGGTCGTGGTTCACAGGACCGTGTGTTGCCCATTGAAGCCCAGGACACAGGGCCTCCCCACATGTCACCTCTTACATTTCCAATGAGCTCGACCGTCGTCCAAACACTGTGGAAGTTCCGCCCTCCCCACAATGCCTTGAGGAACAAGACAGGAACCATTTATGGTTGAGGGGCAGAGGCTCGCTGGGGCTGTCCCCATCTGGAACACCCTGGTCTCGAAGGAGAAACCACCTACCATCCGGGTTTCCGTGTCGCCGTGGGGCACAGCCTCTTAATGGCCAGGTGTTTTTAATAAAGGGTCACCGATGCTGGCTGGTATTGCACAAACGGGGGAGGGGGGGCCAGGGAGAGAATGACTTTGCTTTTTAGATGTGCATCCCCCGAATAGCTCCGGTGTCGTGGCTGCTGCGAGACGCTGCTACAGACACCTTCTGTAGGGACTCGCTGTCCCCGGAACTAGACGCGTGTCCCCAGGGAGCGGCTGTTGCTCATGCCATCTCCCTCTCCTTCCCTTTCCTTTTGCCTGGAAGAGTGTTTCGCGTGGCTGCCAGGAGAGAGACCCGAGGCTGGTTGCCAAGTCCAGCTGGTGCTTCGGGAGAGAAAGCACCGGTTGCTTCTTTCTCTCATCAGAGGGTGCCCACTTTACCTAACGCTCCCAAGAGCGTGCAAAGGCCAACTTGCTTCTCCAGGTTCGAAGGAGGCTCCTGAGATGCAGGGCCTGGGGTGCTAAAAAGCGGGCAGTGCCAGGCCCAGGGGCACGCGCTGGTCACCCAAGCCCCCAGGCCGGGCTTCGGGCGTCTCGAGCTCTCCTCTGGCGCGAGAACAAATCCCTGCGGCCGGCCGCGGCCGGACCGTGATCAGAGCCCCGTCTGCGCGAACCCCTAATTGGATACCGGGCAGTTCACGGGGCGTCTGATCTTATCTCCTTCTGTGGCTTCCCCAGAGTGGCTTGTATGTGGAAATGAAACGACGCAGCTGATGTCCTGCCCGCCCAGTGCCCTCTCGGGCGGCCTCCGCTCTAACGACCTACTAGGTGTCCTTAGCTGATTACAGGGAGTACTTAACAAGCCGTTCAAAGACAGAGGCACGGATGTATAGCAGTGAAGTGAGTTCACAGGCGCCGGGCCGTTTTCGTTTCTCTTTCTCTATTTGGCTCTAAGATGGCTCCATTCCCCACACCCCACCCCTTCCCGGGGCAGGAAGAGTGCATGCCGCTCGCTCGCAAGGGTCTTGACTGCATTTACGTCACCTAAGAATTTTCTTTTTCTGGCTCGTTCTCTGGCATCGCCCGGCCGAGAGGCTCCAGGAAAATCGTAAACCCCGATGAATGGCACCGCGGTAACAGCCTGTCCCATTGGAACACGTTAGTGCTTTTTGTCTTGTAATGTCAAAACGAACTTGGCCGGGAAGCCGGAGTCGCCAGCTGTGTGCGGGTTTGGCTTTCTGCGGTTCTGAGGTGGGGGAGGGCTGAGTGGGGCCCCACAGGCTCCCTCCACGTCCTGGGGAGAGGCAGCTCCCCTACCTCCCCATCTGTCATGTCGTGCTGCAAAGAATCACGGCAGGCCCTCGTGAAACTGCCCCGACGGCTACGTGAATGCTTCCAGAACTCTCTTTTCCTGAGCATGACACATAGGAAGTCCTAGATGAAGAGGAACTAAGCCTGGCTTTGCCACTGCGTCGCTGGGTGACTTTGGGGGAGGCACTCCAGCTCTCTGAGCTTCCCATCTGCGAAACAAGGGACGACTGGACTAGCCAGCAGTTTTGGGGTTTGTCTCATCCCCGGGTATTATTTTGTATGGAGACGGTCCCAAGATGTGACATGCGTAGACTGGCCGGAAGCCGGGCTCTGTCTGGGGCAGCCCTGCAGTAGCTCAGCCCCGTCTGCCCAGTGCCCCCTGCTCCCTCCTCCAACGGCCCCGGGGTCTTCTCACCAGGCAGTGAACACCCCACGACATGCTCTCTGCGGGGAGTTTCACGCTGGTGATTCTGTGTTCTGACTCACCAAAGCCAGGGCCAGCCTGTCGGTCTGCTGTCTTTCTGTCTTTCTGTCTGACTGTCCTCCTTCTCTCTCTCTCTCTGTCTCATCCATGCACCTGTCCCTCTTTTCTCTCTGGCTGCTCAAGTTCTCTCGGATTTATCTTCATTTGTTCCTGAGCCTGAACCTGCCGGAGAGCCCCCCGGGGACGTCGCTCGAACACAGATTTGCGGCCTCGAAGTCTCTGATTCTGGGTCTGGGTGGGGTCTGAGCGCTGCCTCTCCAACCACCTCTGGACCGTGTTCCTGCACCGCACTTTGGGAATTCCTGGCCCTTCTCCTGCATTTGCTGACACAGAGGGTGTCTTCGTGTTTGGTTTTAGAAGCTTTTGAAGAAAGCCGATGGCGTACAGAACAGGGGTGGTACCGTGGGTTTCGTAGATGCGCTCAGAGGACTGATCAGCGTGCCGCGTCCAACCCTGAACTGATTGTCCCACAGTCTGGGACCTAACAGACGGCATCGTAGAATACTTGGCGTCTGTTATTTCTACCCCCGTGGCGGAGGGGAAGTAGATCTCTGACCAGTCAGTAGACAGACTAAGTGTTCACGGGCGCCAGGAGCCAGCCACAGCCCAGCCTGGGGAAGCATCCACAGGGCCCTTACACAGGTCCACGCGGGACGAGGACAGAGATGCCCACCCAGATGTCGCTGCTGGTGGTGGGAAGCAGGAGCCTGGCCCTGGAACAGTGGACGGTGCGGCGGGGGCGCCCACCGCATGGGCAGCGGCTCGGGACAACGGGTTGGATCCACCCAACTCCACGGATAGATCTTAATCCCGTGCTCGGGGGTAGGGGTGGGGGAAGGCAAAGGAGAATGACGGATTTAAGACCAGACCACTGATGCCAACTGTTTGCACACGCAGCCTTGTGCAAGGACACACGGACACAGGGAACGGTTGCCTATGTGGCAAGAGGGGATTGGAGAAATAAAGCAAGGGCGGGGAGTGGGATCCCTGGGACCAGGGAGGGAAATGACGCCCCAGCAGCTGATGGCCGCTAGGAACCCAGCCGTCTATACCTGAGTCAAACTAAAAAATCCTCAACAGAAAAACACGTAGAAAGGGGAGGAAAGTCAACATTCCCGTGTTGGCCATGGGCATCTGCAGACCCCGCACCCTCCGCCCCTCTACGGCTCCCTTGTGCCTCTTCTCTCGGACTCGGGAACCCTGCCTGCCCCTCCCGGCACATGTGGGGTCCAAAGGCAGAAATGAAGCCGCGCGTCAGGGCTCGTCCTGGTTGCCCTTGTCGCCTCATGGTCTGCAGTGGGTGGCACTGGGTTTCTCCGTGGAGTCTGTGGGTGAGCCCAGACGGACAGACCGCTGCCGCATGGACCCACTGCCTCAGAATCAGCTAAGGCACTTGACCAGAAACCCTAACTTCCCAGGGCCCGCTGCAAACCCGGCTCTCTGGAGCTGAGGTGAAGGACTCCGGGGACTCTTTTCTGTTTAAGTTTTCCCTAAGTTTTCAGGTGTTTGGGCTGAAGCCCAAGTTAGAGCAAGGAGTGTCCCCCCAACCTGGTCTCCAGGTGCCCGGACGGGACTCCCATGCGCCCCCTGGTGGCGAGGACGAAGTGCACTCGGTGTGCCTGGGCGGGTGGCCATCCTCCATCTGGTGGATGGAGGGGAAGCTGCCTGGCCCAGGGTATCTCCATGGGCGCTGCCTCGTCTGATCGCATTACCGTTTTCACATGTGCCTGTCCTGAATCCAGAGGGGTGGCTTTCACGCTGGTCCTTTAGTCGCTGTGGGCAGACATCAGGGAGGTGGTTTGCCGGAGGCCTTTTTCATCCTGTTACTCACAACTGCTCAAGTCTACGCGCAGGCCGAGTCCCCTGACCCCTGTCGCTGCTCAGAGCCCCACAGAGAGGACATTGGTTTTACGTACCGGTTATTCAGTGGGAAAGGCACTGGTACTGTGCGTGCGCGTGCGAGAGAGACAGACGAGTGAATTGCTACGACTTTGTCGGATCCCGCAAGTGCAGAGAACCAACACGAGGCAGAACTGTGCTGGGGGCTGGTGTACATCCAGGTGTGAGTGCACGTGCTCCCTGTGGCCCCAGGAACTTGGCATCAGTCAGAGGTGGAGGGATGGAGTCAAAGAACCACACAAATACGTGGCTAAATTTAGAATATGTGATGAAATTTAACCTGAGTCTACAGTGAAGGCTACACTGAGAGCACTCAGAAGGTGGGAACCGTGCGTGCCAAGGTCCTGCGGCAGGAAAGGACCTCTCGTGGTGAGTGCGGCTGGAGAGGGAGGCAGGGCCAGATCTGCGTGGCTCCGAGTCCATGGGAAGGGCTGGGGTCGGGTTTTGTGAGTTTCTGTGTCACGAGAGAGGTTTTAGCAAGGGATTGACAACGTTTCATTTATATTTTTGTTTTCCCTGATATAACAAATGCACATAATTAGGGAGCGTCAAATAATCCCAAGAACTTTTTGACAGAAAACACTGGCATCCTGCTTTACTCCAACTCATCCCCAGTTCCATTCCCCAGAATAAGCATTTGGGGCATTTTTGGTTTTGTTTGTTTGTCATAAGCTCAATGTTTTATCCCGCTCAAATCAGTAGGGAACATCAGCCATCACTGAACGAATGAGTGAGTGAATGAATTCCCACCCCAGATGCACCAGACCGGGCTCAGGAATGACGTCTGCAGGGTTGGGAGTATTAGAGCAGCCAGCAGCCTCCAGGCCGAGCGGATCCGAGCCCTGCCTGCGGGCCTGTTAGAAAGGGCGCGTCCAGCAGCCCAGTCCCTGAGCTGACCCGGTGCCACACGGAGTCTCATGTCACTGCACTGGCTTCATCCTCACTAGGAGCTTATGAGTAACATTCCTGTCACCACCCGCCCCTTGGAGGTGGGAAAATCCCAGGCACCTAGTGGAGAGAGCTTGTCCCACAGGGGCTCCGGGCCCAGCCTGCCCGTCACTGGGGATGACGGACCCTCGTCAGTGAGCAAAGGGATGCCCAAGCAAACATGGCTGGGGGTGGGGGCTTCATCCCTGCTTGTGACAGACAGATGGGGGTCAGGGGGCGCTCCTGTGAACTTAGCACATCAACCTGAGGGGGTGTGGGGTTGTGTGTTCGTTGTTTATCATTTCTTCTCCCAACCCTGTCTTCCCATGGGCTCTCTCCCCCACTCTGCCGGGATGCTTCCAGAATTCCTAAACGTTTGCAGAATTAGTGCAGGGCACTGAAGAAGAAGGGCTTCTTCAGATTGTAATGAAAAGAGATTCGACACTGTGACCACGCGGAACCCCCCAGCGTGGTGAAAGTGGGCGCTTGGCAGAGCCTGGACGGTCGTCAGCAGGAGGAGTGAAGAGCAAAACTTTCCCTCTGCGAGTAGTTCAGTCCAGTAGGCGGGTGCTAATTGACTGGCCAGCATGCCCCCTGCCCTCGGCCTATATGACCCTTAGCACTCTGAGCCTACTGGGCCTGGGAGGCCCCTGCTCTGAGGTCTGCTTTGGTGCCACTTCCCACCCTGGCACTCCCTAGAAGGTATATAGGATTTGCGTGTAGGGATCCCCAGACCACAGTTGGCCCATCAGGCCAGGTGTGTCCCCGCAGACAGAGAGAGGCACTGGAGGGATGCAAAGGAGTGAGGAGATAGCTAGGGAGGGTGGATGGCTCGGCTTCTGGATTCTTCTCCAGTGAATGCTTTAGAGAGCTTCCTGCAGTCCATCCTTCCTGAAAAAGGCTTCTTAAAGCTCTGGCGTTTGGCTTGTTTCAGATCAGGAGTGAGTGCAGAAACTGAAACAAACTTGTAAACTGGGGTGCTGGACGGCATTCACTATTCTCAGGTCCTGTGCATGAAGCCGTGTGGTGCAGGGGCCAGCCAGTGTGTTCTGGGGACCATTTGTCTCAGTGACATTAGCAGCGGGAAACCTGACAGGAAAACACATTTCCCAGGAGAATGCCTATTCGTGGTTGTCGGAAAGGGCAGGCACTGGCTCAAAGTGGGAGCCTACAGGAGAGTGGAGGGAAGGAGAGGCAGGAAGAAGATGACTCATCTATCCATCCTTCCATCCATCCATCCATCCATCCATCCACATATCCATCCATCCATCCACCCACCCACACATCTATCCATCCATCCATTCACGCAGCTATCTGTCCACCCATGCATCCATTCATGCATCTATCCATCCGTGCATCCATCCATCTGTCCATCTATGCATCCATCCATCCATCCATCTGTCCATCCATGCCTCCATTCATGCATCTATACATCCATCCATCCACGCATCCATCCACCCATCCATCCATCCATCCACCCATCCATGCATGCATCCATCTGTGTATGCATTCATCCACTCATCCATCCATTCACTCATCCTTCCATCCACCCATCCATCTATCTACACATCCCTCCATCCATGTATCCATCTAACCATGCATGTATCCATCTATCCACCTATCTATCCATCCATCCATCCATCCATCCACGCATCCATCCACACATCCATCCATCCATCCATCCACCCACACATCTATCCAGCTATCTGTCCACCCATGCATCCATTCATGCATCTATCCATCCGTGCATCCATGCATCCATCCATCTGTCCATCTATGCATCCATCCATCTGTCCATCTGTGGATCCATCCATCCATCCATCTGTCCATCCATGCCTCCATTCATGCATCTATACATCCATCCATCCATCCACTCATCCATCCATCCATCCGTCCATCCATCTATGCATCCATCTCTCCATCCATCCACCTATCTATCTATCCATCCATGCATCCATTCAACAAATACTTGTGGGCATCTACAGTGTCCCAGGCTCTGCTGTATGCGCTGGAGACACCATCAAGGACCCTGTCCCTAGGACACGTATATTCCAGTGTGGTTAAGAAAATGATAAATGAATACAGGAGAAAAGGTGCAGCACACACAGACATTGGATTCTATGAATTAAACTCAAGCAGCGTGAACAGGGTAGGGAGTGTGCATGGTGCTATTTAAGTAGGACTGTCCCGTGGGCTCTGCCCGGGTGTCATCTGATCGGGAAGAGAGGGTCTCTGAAGCCCGTAGCTCTACACTCCTTGTGGAGAGTGGGTGCAGAGAAGGCCCTATGGCTAGGGACAGCTAGGAGGCCCAAATGTAGGGAGAAAGCGTGTGTTGGAACAGATGGGGCCACGGGGCAAGGGCCAGACCATTTTAAGGAGCTTGGATCGTATCATGCCAGATGGGGTCTGAAGAACCCGGTTGTCTCTTGTGTGAGAGTTCGCTGGCAAGGTGGCTGGTGGGCAAGGTGCAATCAGGGAGGTGTGTTGAGGGCTGTTGTGATAATCCAGGTGGGGATGGCGGGGTCTGGGGCTCTGCCTGAAGGGAAGCAGGGGAGGATGTGGAGAGGGGGAGGGAGACAGAGGGAGCCTGAGTGGGGGGAAAGCAAGGAGGAGAGAAGAGAGAAGAATGACCCGAATGTTTTTGACCAGAGCCTGGAAGAAGCTGTTATTCATCAGCTACAATGGGGAAGACTTAGGAAGACACAAGTTTAGGGTACTCGAGGGGGCATAAGGGCAGTCATGGCCTCGGGCTCTCAGGGAACACCTTTCAGGCATGGGAGCATGAGGGAGGGTCTGGAAACACAGCCAGGCCTGGGCAGCAGGATTTCTCAGTGCTGTCCTCACAGGATCCCAACTAGAGGTTCCAATTCCATGTCCCTGCCTGGCCTACTGCCAGGGATGGGGCAGTGTCCGGGCTACATGCCCCCCAGGGGCTCTTCCTAACCCCTGTGGCCTGGCTACAGCCATGAGTTACCACTGGAAGTTCAGGCCTGAACCTCCCAGGCCCCCGCACCCAGTGTTCCTGCTGGCTGGGCTACCCACTCCTGACCGCCAGCATGCTGGCCAAAAGAATTTGTATCTCTTCCTGTGGCATTACATGAGGGTACGGAGCCCCCAAACTGTGGGTCCTTTGGCTTCAACCAGGTGAAATTTGCATTTGTAGGACAGGGAGTGGAGGGCCAAATTAAAATTTGAAAAATGTTTATTATATATATTATTTTATATTATATTGTACTTAAATATATTTTACATGAATAAACATCGCTTTATTGTACATAAATATGTAAGTAGATATTATGTTATATATAGTATATAAATTAAATATACCAATTATATTATTGTTAATTACATATTTATGTTATATATCCATATTTTAATAGATATAAATATAATTCTATATTAAAGTTATGTTTTAATTATTACATTTATAAGTTATAATTTAATTATAGTATAAACATGTTTTATAAATATGTAATATATAAATATATAATTCACATATAATGATAAACTATATATTACATAAATTAAAATAACATTTTATATAGTTATTTGCTATAATGCAAATAATTCTTAACAAATATATATAAAATATACAAATAAAGGTATGTAACGTTCAAAGGAATCCATTCTGCTCCTTCCCTAGAGAGGAAGCTTCGGGAGGGCTTGACCCCCAGCAAGCCTCTTTTAGTAACTGTTGAATGGTTAAAAGCCATTGCTTAGCAGGGGGCTGAGACCTCAGAGGCTGAATTATGTCTAAGCACAGGCCTGCCTCCTGGTCCCTAGAGGAACCCCTGTCTCATTCAGTCACAATGCAAAGGTCTTTCCCAGAGTCTTTCTACAAGCTGGTGGGAAAGCACATAAAATGTCCCTCAGGAGGTTTATAAGTTCTGTTAGATTCTGTGGCAAAGCCCCCAAGATAAGAGACTGTTAACATGCAAACGACTCACTCAGGCAGCCTCTCTTTCTGCAAAATGCAGCTCCAGGAGAGAAGGGAACCTCCCCACGTCCCTCCTCCCAGACCCTCCCGGGTCCTGGTTCCCAGGGGCTCTGTGCCCGTTACTGGCAGAGTAGACCTTTGTGGTGACCCCCACCCTGGGCTGGGAGCCGGCCAGGGCCTGGGAATGCACACAAGAAGATAAGGCACTCCCTGTCCCTCCTTCTGGACCCGGGAGCCTGGCAGACCCACCAAGTGACACCATGTGCCTTTTGCATCTGCTTCAGGAACTTGGGAACTAAGCGTCACGATAGAAAATAACTATGGTAGGAAAACTGTAAAACACCCATGAGAAAAGTCCATACTGAACTGTCCAGAAAAGTGCACAGATCACAGGTATGCAGCTTGATGGATTTTCCCCAGATAAACAAAACCCTGGGACCATCCCCTGCTGCCCCCAGAGCCCCCGAGTGCCCCTTCCAGCTGTGCCTCCACTCTCTTGCCTCCTGATAAGGCTTATCAGGCCTGACGCGGTTGGGGAGGTAGAACTACCATGAGTGATGTGGAAGAACAGATTTATTACAGGGATTAGGCTGTATGTGACCGTGGGAGGGGCTGGGGGGGTTAGAGACGAGCCCTGCCCCGCCTTCCAGAAGTCTCGGTGCAGTGGGCCGGTGTCGCTTGTGGGGGAGTCGGGAAAGCGGGGCGGCCCGAGGGGCGTCAGATGGGAACCCCGCACAGGAGCGGGTGCGAGAGCCCGTGGAGGAGAGTCGTTTCTGTGGCTGGTGGTCCAGGGGTCACGGGCGGTCACCGAGGCTGGCAGGTGGGAAGGGCAGGGAGGGAGCAGAACCGGCCGTGACCGGCCAGCAGCTCTCAGAGTCCGTCGGGCCGGAGGGCACGCCCCTCTTCCTGCCATCCCAGCAGCGTGCAGGGCAAAGCGGCGGCCGCTCAGCCGCGTGGACACGGCCCGGCCCCCGCACAGCACAAGCGCAGGCCGTGTCACCCCCTAGAATAAGTGTCAGTGCCCGCTGCTCTGGCTCCGCGTTTCGTCGGCGCTGTGTTCGTCCTCCGCGTCGCCGTGCGCGAGATGTGTTTGCTCTTGCGTTTGCACAGTGTTGTGTCACCAGCCGTAATTACTCGTTATTCAGCCGCCGGAAGGCATTTAGGCAGTTCCTGGTCGCTGGCTGTCACCCACAGCGGCCTGACTATTCTGGTGCATGTCTCGTGGGGGCGGGCCCGCCCGTCTCTCCTGGGTACGCCCCGAGGCCGGCTTCCTGGCGAGGCTCGTATGCAGCGTCGGTAAGTATAGCCAGTTGCATCACTTTGTCACTTTTAGGCTTGCGTGTCTTTATTCAGTCTGTGTCTTGAGTTTACGTTTCCACTGTGGTACTTACAAGCCCCACGCGGGCCGGATGCGCCCAGGCGCACAGGATGAGCCGTGAGCGACCCTGCATTACGCGTGAACGCATTTGTTGTGAACTTGTCTGTGGCCTGCCCCTCCGACCCCAGACGTGAGCTCCACAAGCCCGGAGACCGTCAGCAGGTCAACGACCCCTCGGAGACGTCCACGTGCTTGTCCCCGGAGTCTGTGCAGGTGCTGCCCTCCAGGCAGCCGGGCTGCTAGGGCTGGGTGTGGAATGAAGGTTGCCGAATGGCTGGCTTTAAAACTGGGAGCTTGTGCAGGATTGCGTGATGTGCCCGAGGTACCACAGGGTCCTTGAAAGTGGAAGGAGAGGACAGAAGAGAGAACAGTCACGGCAGGGAGAGAGGGCTGGACGTGTTCTCAGTGGCCACAGAGCTGGTGGACAGGCCGTGAGCCAGGATACGGTACCTCTAGAAGCTGGAGAAGGCCAGAGAACAGGCTCTCTCCTGGACCCTCCAGAAGGAACCTGCCCTGGAAATACCTTGCTTCTAGCCTGGCAAGACCCAGGCCACATTTCCAGTCTCCAGACTATAGGGGAATACATGTATGATTTAAGCCACTCCATCTGTGGTGTTTATTTCAGCAGCCACAGGAAACGGGTCCTGTCTTATTCCCCGCTGTGCCCCAGCACCTGGCCCACTGTAGACTCGACCTGAGTGTTTGTTGAACGAATCGGCGGAGGGAAGGGAACTCTGGCTGTGTGCCTACAGTGTGCCGACCACGTGGGGTGCAGGCACAGCCAGGAAAAATGCAGGTGGCCCCAGGAAATCTGAATTTCCGATAAACAACAAACCAGTTCTTTTTTTTTTTTAAAGGTTTTCCCATTTTTTATTTGTGGGGGGAAGGGCAGAGGGAGAGGGAGAATATTAAGCAGGCTCCACGCCCAGCACGAAGCCCTATGCAGGGCTCGATCTCACAACCCTGAGATGATGACCCGATGCTTAACTGACTGAGCCACCCAGGTGCCCCAGCAGACCGTGTTTATAAAAGTATGTCCTATCCTGTGCCAAAAAAGTCACCGTTTGTCACAATCCAGATTTACCTGGGTGTCTTGTCTGTAAATCAGGAAGCCTATATGCAGTCACTTCCCGTATCACAAAGTGTGCCCCCAATTCACAGCTAGTTAGGGGCCGACATGAGGCTTGGAGGCAGACACCTTCCACCCTGCTGTTCTCAGAGTGACAGGCATGAGCCGAACGCGTGATCTCGGGGCCCCTGCACCCCACGGGCAGGACGCACCCTCTCCCCGCCGGCCTCCGCGCGCTCTGAGGAAGCCGGTCCGAGGGATGACTCCCTGAGCAAAAGCAGACCCCATGCAGCCTCCGTGAGTCTGTGAGGCTGGGTCCCGTCTGGTCACTGAGGAGGACTGACACGGGGCCCTCGGCCAGACAGCAGAGGCTCCGAAGACCTTGGCCGTGTGTGTCTTCCTGCCAAGCCGGCATTCCCCGAGCGGGGTCTGAGGAAACCTGCTAAGGAAACCAGGGGCAAGGGAAGTCCTTCCTTCACGGCCGGGCCAGCGGGCTCTGGGAGGTGAAGCCGCCGGGATGCACGCTGGACGGGGTCGTGCCATTCTATTTCAGGGAGAACAGTACAAAAATAGGGTCCATGTGGAATTGTCTCTCCCCAACAGCGCGCTGCCCCTGACACTCGGCCACCCCGGCTTGCGCGGACACACAAACACCTCCAGGAAACGCCTGGCCAGACACACTCACGTACGCGCACCGACGCACAAAAATAACTCGGGAGAGCACCCAGAGTGGCGATGGGGCTGCTGCGGCAAGGGGCTTTACATGCGTTTTTACTGGTGAGGACTCCGGACCACCTCAGAGTTCTCCAAGGACGTTAAAACGCCAGAGATCAAGGGGCCTGCCCAAGGTCCTGGAGCACCATAGCCCTCCCCTGCCCGCCCCCCCGGCTTCAGGCAGGGCTGGTCCCCCAGACGCTGGGGCCCGACGCTAACGCCTCTGAGCAGGGGCAGCCCTTCCCAACGGCCGCCAGCCTCAGAGAGATTTCGGGTATTGTGAGCTCTACGGTAAATACAACCTTCTCATACTTGGAGAAGTTAATTTTGAGGTATTCCCCAAATAGCAAGGGGAAGGGCGGCCACGGTCAGGCTTCTTGGGGGTCAGGGAGGGTGCCCATCGCACTGGGAAACGGGAGGGGAGCTGGACGGAAGGACGGCTCACGCAGCAGGGCGTAGGGGCCGTGGGGAGGGCGCGGTACTGGAGGGCCACGGGCGTCACGACTCAGGGTAGGGGAGCGGGCACCGGGGCCGCAGGGGAGCAGGTGGACAGCCAGCCCCCAGAGACCGACGGGGACTATGCACCACACTGGACGCCATCAGAAACCACAGCCTGCCCGTCCCTGTGCTCTCGGGAGGGAGCCCGGCGGCTGGGCGTGTCCGGACCCCGGTCCTGCCGCAGGACGGGCCGTGATAGGCTCTCAAACACCGTCGTTTCATGGATCCTAGGTCCTCTGATGTTTTTTGTTGTTTCCGATGCAAGGAAGTACCTGGTCTCTGTCCCTTCGTGTTGGTCGTCGGGGGAGCTCAGCCTCTGCCGTCGCTACTGCTCCCTGTGAAGAGCTCCTCTCCGCTCTATGAACCTCCTGCTTGTGCACACACCTTGTTTGCTCATGACCTTGGCTGCCACGCGTCCCGGCGTGTCCCGTCACCGTCTCCGTGCTTGGCCTTCCAGGCTGCATGCCCAGCACCACCTGAGTGCCCCTCTGGGTCTCCCACGTCACGCCCTCCTGAGAGCATCCAAATTCACACCAGGGGCGGGCCAGCTGCGCCAACAGAGCCTGCCCACACGGCCGCCTCCGCGGACCCCGGGAGGCTGCACGAGCGGGGGGAAGCGTGCGCGGAAAGGGAGAGCGAGCTGTGGGTAAAGTCACCACTGAATTAGACTGGAGAGAAATCCAGCAGCGCCTGGATCCTGCCCTTCCAAATGGCCCCCCGCCATCTTTGCCTGTCAGGGAGACTTTCCAAATACAAGAGCAGATGTGAGTCCAGACGCAAGCAGGGTCTGATGATCCCCAGCTCAAGTCTCCAGGAAGCCAGCCTTGGGGTTCGCAGCCAGGCCCAACCCCGGACAGGATCAGATCCTGTGCTCAGGGGCGGGTGGGGATGGGGGCATGAAGCGCAACCTCCCAACTGGTCATTAACCCGTTGAGAATAAAACAAGCGGAGAGCCTCTTTTCTCGACCAGTGCTGGTGAGGTACAACAAGCCGCGTATCAGCAGGTAAAAGTACACTTCGGTACTCGGTCTCAGATGTAGGCAGATCTCTCCCCACCCCAGGCAGCCCTGACTGACACAGGCCTCCCCTCACAGGGGAGCACGAGGGGTCAGAATGGAATGCTTGCTTCCTGTGCACGGCTTCCTCCCAAGAGAAAGAGGAGGTGGCGAGCAGGGCCACGCTTTCCCAGCTCCCCGCTCCAGCTTCGCCCACCCTGGAAGGAAGGGCTGGATGAGAAAGCAGAAAGGCCAAGAGTTTTACATAAATGGGCTCCTTCTGTGTGGAAGGAAACATCAGGGTGGGGAGGAGTCCTTCTCTCCCACACAGTAGTAGAGGTCACAACTTAAAGGCTTAAACAAGAGGAGAGATGATCTTACACAGGGACTGGTCTCAGGGGCAGGTGAATCTAGAGGAGGCTAATTTAGCCCCTTCGCCCTGCCCTTCCTTTCTGCCATCTTCAGCCTGTTGGATTTGTCCTCGGGTAGGACCCTCATGGTCACAGAGTGGCTGCAGAAGCTTCAGGTCCTCACACAGTATCCGAGAACTGGTGGTACCATTTCCCCCTGTGTCTGGGGAGGAGATCCTGTCCCTATAGGCTCCGGCTGACACCACACCCTCTCCCCTCAAGTGGCCAGGGTTGTGTCTCAATACCTAGGTGGAATGAGCCTGATTGGGTTAGACCGGGGATAGGGGGCCGCTAAGAGGGGTCAGGTCCTGAACAAAGTCAGGGATCTGTTATCAAAGCATACGAGGGAGGAAGGCACAGAGTATGGTCCTGGGGTAGGGAAAGTAGGGGGCAGGTCGGCCAACATAACGCCCCCCAAGGCCCTGACTTACCACCTAATCAACCTTCAGAGATGGTTGCAAACCCAATCCTGTAAGTCAGCTCCTTGTCTGCTGGGGGCAGTTATGAGAGGACCCTGTGTCACAGCATAAAACTGGACTGTGAATAGTAGCAACATGCAGACGTGCACTTCACCTGCAAACATCGTGTCTGGAAAACCAGACGCTTGGGCCAAACCCATTCCTGCTTTCCCTCCATCAGGGGCACCGCTCCGCACAGCCCGCCTGGCTGAGGCGTCAGGAAACGGTGTTCCTGAGGCTTCCTGAGGGCAGAAGCTGCCCCAGCCGCGCCCACCCTGTGCTCCCCACCCGCCCCCCGGCCCGGGAGGTGCCCCAGGAGCGAGCACACACCAGGGAAGGGATGCTGGCGGCGCCTCCCGATTCCTGACGGAGCTCCCCGAAGCCGGGGAAGCATCCCTCCCGACTTTCAGGGTCTTCTGACTGGGTTTGAAGTGCAGCTCCTCTTGTCTGGAAGACTTGGTCACTGATTCAGTGTTCACGAAACACTTGGAACATCAGTTCTGAGGGCAGGAGACAGTTTCCACGGCGACGCAGCTTTCTGTGCTGTGGGCCTTGCTCCAGGCTTGGCTGAGGCCCTGAAACACAGGTGCCCCGGTCCAGCGGGGGCAGGGCTTCCAGGGGCTGGGTGGCCCACCCGGATTTGGTCCCGATTTC
>CM052803.1:47342065-47371340 GCA_028533885.1 Nasua narica | reverse complement strand
TGTTAGACCCAGGTGATTCTTGCCTGAAATAAGTATCAGAAGGGTGGCTTCTGATCCGTAGTTCGCTTTTGTATCCTATCCTTCTGTGGAAAGCTGTAGGGGGAGTTCTACAAGAAGAGCTTTCCTCCCCCCTTCCTCATGTACCGTGTCAACACAGATTGGTTAATTCTTATTTTATTCTCTGGGTTATCACCCGTTGTTACCAGTACTTTTTCTCTTGCTCTGGTTGTGTCCTAGGTTTGGCCAGTGGGAGCCCCTTCACGTGACAGTGACATGTCCCCATTATTCACGGAGCACTTCCTTGTGTCTGTCACCATGGGATGCTTCAGGCTCATCCTAAACTTTTCGTGGTCCATCTTAGGAGCCCCTCTCCCTCTGCAAATTCCACTCCCTTTTCTTCGGGTATTTCTACCCACCAAAACTACTATTGAAATCATCTGATTCATGCCCAGCTACCGTCAGTATTTTCACGCATCTGCTTGCATGCAAGTGTAAGGCACCCTTCTCAGGAAAAGACCATCGGGAGCGCCTAAGAGTAACGTGGGGCCAGACAGGCTTCTCGGACTCATGCAGATAATCCAGTGCGTGGTTGGCGGTCTAAGGAACATGCGAGCCTCCCAGGATTCACATTAGCCTGACCAATGATCTGCCTCCAATTTTGCCCCAAGCCCTTGCACGTAAAGCCCAGCTGATGGACAATCTTATTCCTGCAAGACAGCCATTTGACTCGGGGAGTGGAGGATTAAAACAACACTGCTCAAAGATGAGGCAAGTACAGCCCCTAATGCACTAGGACAAGAATGCTTAATCTCTAGGGAGTGCCCCAAATCCCCAGGATGTGCTTTCAAGGCTTTGTTTTGCATTTGGAAGCCTTGATGCACAAAAAGACGTAGAAACCACACAAAGATGGGATTTTACTTGTGATCTAAGCCGTCTGCCACTCACCCGTACAGTATCTTTGTGCAAATTAGGAGAAGATGCTTTTCCCCCCTTGGTAAATATAGCCCTGAGCCATGTTCAAGTCTTGTGAGTGCAGTGTGGGCTACCCACTTGCCCCCTTGGCAAGGCACCTTGTGCAGTGAACAACCTGCACAACTGTACCGAGCAGTTCAGAATCAAGAGGGTCCTGGATGTTTTCTTTCTTTCTGTCTGTCTGTCTGTCTGTCTCTTTTCTTCTCTCCTTCCTCCCTCCCTTCTTCCTTTCATTTATTTTTTTATTAACATATAATGTATTATTTGTTTCAGGGGTATAAGTCTATGATTCATCAGTCTTACACAATTCACAGTGCTCACCATAGCACATACCCTCCCCAATGTCCATCACCCAGCTACCCCATCCCTCCCACCCCCCTCCACTCCAGCAACCCTCAGTTTGTTTCCTGATATTAAGAGTCTCTTATGATTTGTCTCCCTCTCTGATTTCATCTTGCTTTATTTTTCCCTCCCTTCCCCTATGATCCTCTGTTTTGTATCTTAAATTCCACATATGAGTGAGATCCAATGATCATTGTCTTTCCCTGATTGACTTATTTCGCTTAGCATAATACCCTCTAGTTCCATCCACGTCGTTGCAAGTGGCAAGATTTCATTTTTGATGGCTGCATCATATTCCTGTGTGTGTGTGTGCCCGCGCACGCGTGTGTGTTTGTGTGTGTGTGTGCACGCACGTGTGTGTACACACACCATGTCTTCTTTATTGGGTGTTCTCTTTCTGCCATAAGGAGTTCTACCAACACCCCACGGAGAATAGAGAGGGCGTCTGAATGGTTCAGTGTTAGCATTTAGGTGTGTACAAATGTTAACTCCTCAAAACCTTTGCTTTCATGAAATCCTGTCTCACGAATTCCTTTCATGAATTACAGGCTCAACTCTTGTCAAGGGAAAACTAGGTTAAGAGGCCTTTTGTGGGGACCTTTGCTTTTGTTTGTACGTCTGAGGTGGCGTCAGCAGAGCGAATCGAGGTCCAGTCCGCAGCCCGCCCGGCCTGGGGAGGTTACTCCCCGGGAGGGAGCATTTCTGGATTGCTGTGATGACCCTGGGGCCAGAGCGCTGAGCATCTGCCACATGGGGAGTCGGGGGCCTTCCAGGCAAGGCCTGGGAGGGGGCCTGGGAGGGCAGAGCCCGCTGTGAGGAGAGCGTGCAGTGGGAGTCACAGGGGAGCCTGGGGGCCAGGCAGGAAGGAGGCCCTCTGTCACACGCTTGTCTCCCACTGGCGTTTTCGTGTCCATGTCACAGAAGAGACTCAGGGAGGATTAGAGCAACCAGCCCTGGGGGACAGATGACGACTCGCTGGTGTAATCGTGGGACGAGGCTCTGTCCAAACAGCAGAGTTTACGTTGCCCTCCCATGCGGTGTGTTCTTTACCCAGTGATGTGGCCTCACTTAGCCCGTGCGAGACACCTGCCTTTTTGTAGGTGAGGAATATGGGAGTTAGGGCCAGGAGCACGTGCATTTAACCAAAACCCCAGAGCAATGGTGGTAGTAATGTGTGAAGCCTTATTTTCCTCTTTAGTACAAGTGTAAAAATAGGGCGTCCGGGGTCAGTCTGGTGGCTCCACGGTTGTCAGGGACACCGATTCCTTTCATTTTTGGCTCTACCACCCTTAGACCTCACGGCAGGACAGTGGGGATCGGGGCATGGGGGTTTGGAGGGGTCGGGCCAGAGGGAGCACGGACTACCCCCACTTACATGCCACTGGCCAGAACTCAGTCCTGTGGCCCCCTAGCTTCGAGGAGGCGGGGAAACTGGCACGCAGACGGGAGAGGGGCAGGTGGGCCTCGGCGAGTGCCACGGCCACCGGGCAGACGGCGGGCATTCAGCCGGGCCGTGCAGGGGGAAGTCACGGGCCCACACGGAGCTAGAACTCAAACCCCGGGACCCGAGAAAGAAGAGCGAGCGTCCTCCCTCAGCAGCAGATAGCCAGAGCGCAGGGCTTTGCTGGGATGCCCAGCCTCGTGCTGTCCCCTCCCCGGAAGCACGGGGGCAGAGTCAGCGTCCTGCCAAACTTCCTCTGAAGGATACAATTAGTAGAGCTCTCCAGACAGGGGCAGAAAAGTGCAGCCTCCCCCCATGACCTGAATGGATCATTTGTGGCTCAAATGACAGACAAATGCAATAATTAGGCCTATTTAGTAAAGAGGGGGTGAAAGGTCAAATAGGAGGCCAACTGTCTCCTATTACCGTCCTGGTGGTGACCACGTCGGGTGATGTTTGCACAACAAAGCAAAGCTGGCCGTCCAGGAGCTTGGCTTCCGGGAGGCCGACGCCAGGCTTGCAGGACCCAGGTTCGGGCCTATCCTTGCAGGGCCGCACCCCTGACAGGCCCCGGGGGCCGAGATGCCCTCACCGCCGTGCCGTTGCGTCACAGTGGGGTCGGGAAACATCTCGGGTCCTCACCGGACAGGGCCTCCTCCTGCCCTGCGCTCTGACTCCCTGGCTTATCTCCTTCTTCTTCTTCTCCCCCCAGAATCTGATTTCACTTTATTTTAACCCAAAGCAGATGATCCGTCAGCTTCTGAGCCTTTTCTTTGCTCTCTGCCTGGGAGGATTTTCTGAGGGTCTCCCGGGCTTGAGGGGTGAGAAGGGCAGGGGCAGCTGGGCGTGGGCCCGGGACCATGGACATAGGGAATGACAAGTGTGGCCCCCCTCCCTCCACCCCTCCTCCCTCTCTTTCTCCCGCTTAAGGACGGTGGGGACTGGAGTCCTTTCAGGTGACAAAGCCAACAGTGTCCCCCAGGAGCCTGTGCCTCTTGCCTCTTCCTCCTGCACCTGTACCTGCATCAGGTGTCAGTGGCGGTGGGGAGGACTCAGCTCGGACCCTCAACAAGCACCTTCGGACACCGGGAAGCTGGACATGTTCCTTCACGGCCTGTGCTGGGCGTCTCAGGTCAAGGGGAGGACGCTGAGGGGGCCGCGGCCCCTCCCCACAAACCCCTCCCCTCCCCGCGCTCTGCCCATTGAGGCTGACAGGACGACTCACGGGGCCAGGGACCAGCCTGCGTTTCTCGGAGCCCTGAAGGCAAGCTGACGGTTGTAAATACATTTCCAAATTCCCCTTGTAGCTGGGAACTTTGAAGAATGAAACACCAAACCCCATTCTCCTCCGAGGCCCTTCGTGGAGGTAGGATGATGGGTCACACATAGATTCCCTCATCCCCTGTTGGTTTCATGCTCCTAGAACCTCTTAACAGATGGCAAGATGTGACTCCAGAGAACACGGGTTCACGGGCATCAGAGGGAAGTCGCCCACTTCTCTGGGGCTCAGTTTCCCCATCTGTCTAACGAGTGAATGCGGGTCTCTTGTCTCAGGGTCGACATCAGAAATGAAGGCACGCAGCACCCCCAGGTCCTGGTCAGCAGGGACTCCCCATTTCCTTGTGCAAAACTTCTACAAGGCCTTCAGGGGACAAGAGTTTCTCCTTCTTGCCTTAGGGACCCCATGTCAACCCCCCTCTTTCCTACCTGGTTATTCTTGGTCAAAAAGGTAGATTCAGCTGGGGAGGGGGCAGAGGTGAGGGTCCTTGAGGGGAAGGCACTCAGGAAAAGTGGCCATCCCAGTGTTCCGTCCCCTTTGGTCTGGAAGCCAGGAGGCCAGGCCCGAGCCCCCACGTCTGGCAGATCCTGCCTCCGAGCTCATGGGGGTTTGCCCGTCCTTGGGGCAGGGACCGCAGGGTGCAGGCAATTTGCTCTTACGGATACAACTTCCTGCTTCTCAGAACAGAAGGATTTTTATAATTATCATTCTTTTTAAAAAGCTTCAGTGTCTTTCCTGCCTGTCACATCAGTTTCTGCAATGCCTGGTGAATTAAAGGTGCAGGGAACGGAAGCCAGCGGGCCTGGCGGCAGTGCCAAGGGAGGAAGAGCACGCAGGAGTTCTGTCTGGGTGTGGGGCCCCGGCCACGGATGCGGAGATGGGGGGCACATGGGACGCCCCTGATGTCCTAGGCGAACCCCAGACCCGAGACCCAGATGGGTGTGGGTGAAGGGGCAGATGACCGGTGCCCCCAGGGAGGCCTGGCCTGCTGATGCACTCTGTCGGAACCAGAGCAGGAAGGAGGCTGCTTTGTTTGTTTGTGGAGGAGGTCCTTGTGTGCTCTCAAAAGCCCCCCTTGACTCCAAGGGACAAGCCAGGTCCCTTGGGAGAGATTATTTTTGTTTTATTGTACAAATTAGAGTCCAAGTGTTGAAGCCACCGACACAGCCCTCGGAAATGAAAACACCGGACGTAAATTTGACTAAGGGAAAAAAGACCATGTTGTCCAAAAACACGATGGGATGCAACTCGAGAGACACCTGAGACCCTCCTCCAATCAGCAGGGGTCTGGCGTCCCTTTCCCAGGATGTGAAATTCCCCCGATTTAACATTTCTGTCCTGCCTAGGGGCGAGACTGTTTTCCTGCCTGGAGCCGAGTTCGCATCTTGCTTCCAGGGACCGACCTTTAATCCTCCTGTAAGACTGGGAGCTTGCGTCACTTCTGAGCACACCCGGGAACCCTCGGATCTGGGCTTTTCTGGGGCGGGCAGCTCCCACCGCCCCGCCGCCCCAGTTGCCAGGAGCCGTGCTTGGGCAGGGCGTCAGCACCCTCGCCTGGGCTTGGTGCCGGGCTCGCGGGGATGGTCATGGCCACGGCCCCTCGGGGCACTCTGTCAGTATGGCCTCGTGTGTTCACCATGCCCTCCCCGTGACATCAGTGCTGCCGTCGCTGCCACTTTGCACATGCAGGGAAACTGAGGCACGGAGAGGCTAGGTCACGAGGAAGCTGAGCAGCCGGGCAGCAAACCACATTGTAGCCCGAGTACCTTCCGGGAGCACATAGGCTCCTCTTTCTGGGCCTCACACGCATCCGTGGGACCCTGATGTTGCCGGCGCCCATGTGCCAGCCCCACAGGGAGGGTCGTGTGCCGCCTGCCCCGACGAGCAGCGCCGAGTGCTGGGGGCCGCCGCAAGCAGAGAGGCGTGTGCTGTGCTCCCATGGCCCCGTGTGCAGCGTGCGTGTGCAAGCGTGAGAGCACAGGAAGATGCAGTGGCCCCGCGGAGAAGAGTGTCACTCGCAGAGAAAACCAGACGGCGGCAGGGCTGGGTGAGGGAGCCCGTGTTTAAGCTGAAGATGGAAAAGTCCCCTGTCCCGGCGGATGCCGCCAAGACTGCGTGTCGCTTCGCTTAGGGAACCTCCCTCTCCGGGTGACTCAGCAACACCGACACTCACCGGGCCGGCTACACAGAGCCTGTGGTTCCTCGCAGCCCATATGCCTGGTCTTATCCAAGTGTTGGGAATCGTGGCGAAACACCTGGCTATTTCCGCCCCCATTTTAAAGATGAGAAAATGAAGGGGGAAGAGGGTGTGCATTGAGTATTAAGCCAAGAAGCTGCATCTCGAAGCTCGTGGTCCTTCTTTCCGATCAATCACAAGCATTTTCCCCTCTGCTGGTGTCTGTACCCCAGACAGCGGCGTGTTTCCGTCACAAAGCCACTGAAACCAGTTAAAGCCACGAAGCCCGTACCTCGCTCCTCCCTGCTCCTAAGCTACTGCAAATCAGATTTACTAAAAATCTGATTTCCATTCCCTTTTAGTGGGTAAAAAAGAAAACTCTCTTTTCTGTGAGATTTTGGTTTCGGTGCCTAATTAGGTTGGTTCCACCATTATTGCGTTTTAAAAGTAAAACATGATTTTATAATGAACATCGAAACCACAGAGGAGATAAGCAAGGAAGCCGCACCAGATGCTCGCCTGCCTGGGGCGGGAGGGGAACCTGGTTCGGCAGGCGTGCTGGTGTCTGAAGCTGCCCCACACGTTCCATGGAGAGAGGGCTGGCCCTTGCCCGCATTCGCTGCTCTATTTGAAAGGAGCGCTAGAAGCGGGAGGGCCGGGCTGGATCGAACTAAGCAGAACCTGTTCCAGAATCCGACCGTGGCCGCGTGTCTCTCGTCCAAGTTAAAACACGCCTGCCTGGTTCTCGGCGTCTGCCATCCCCACTCTCCCTCCTGTCCCACTTTCTGGTCTCCACCCTGGTGCAGGCAGAGACTGTCCCCAAAGACCTGAGCGTGGGTCCTCGCCAGAGGGAAGTTCCGGGCCAGCCGCTTTGTGCGGCCGATGTTCCGCTCCCATCTCCAGCGGAATGGGCAGCATCCTCACGACGGGATGCTTGGGGGGCCGGCGTTTCCTGAGACCTAGGGGGCTTCTCCCCACGACCGACCTGCACCCCTTGTCCAGTTCAGTTCTCTTTGCAAACACAGAGGAAAGCTCCACCCCAAGGGCTGTGATTACGTCGAAGGCGCAGGGAGTAAGCCACCAGTTAGCCGGGCGGGCGGGGAGGGTGGGGAAGGGACGGCTCCAGGAACCCCCAAACACAGAAATGGCACCATTAAAAAAAAAAAAGAAAAGAAAATACGACAGCCACCAAATTCCCATGCGGCTCCCTGCCCCTCCTGCTGTCCCTGCATCTAGATCCGAGTGTCAGAGCCAGAAGTTTAAGGCCAGAAAAGGAGAACTTTCCAAAGGCAGTATGTCAAATATATCGATTTCCCTTACGGCAGATCAGTTTCACAGTCACCCCATGCACGCGTCATCAAATGCGATGGCGCTCACTAGCTCGTGCTTTGTTTACTTGGCAAGCATTGCTTGAGCGCCTACTGTGTGCTGGACACTATATTGCAGTGGGGATAGAGTGGAGAATGAAACGAAGACCCCAGCCCCAGAGGGGTTCTGGCGACGGGCGGGGGGATGGGAGAAGACTATAAGCAAATAAATACCGGGCATGGCATGTGGGGGGGTGGAGTGTGTTTTGGAGCCAAGGGGGAAGTAAGTAGAGGTGGGGGATGGGCACTCACAGTTTGAACAGGCCACCGTCCCGCGGTCATTGGGATTGCGCGTGTGCACTTTGCGGGGGACGCTACTGCAGGCACCCATTCTCCAGCTGAGGGAACCGAGGCTCGGCACTCAGCGGAACCGCTCTCCAAGGTCGTCCAGACAGTGTCAGGATTCTGATTCCCATCCAGATCTGCCAGGATCTGCCAGTGTCCAAGCTCTTAACCCTTTGTTTACTACTAGTAGGGCGTGTTTTCCCCTAATGATTTAACTGGCTTTCTCGCGTCATAGCCAGTCCCCACCCCACCCCCCAGTAGAAGTCACTGTCCCTCTTATTGATGAGGGGACGGAGGCTCAGCAAGTCATTCGCCGTTGTCCCGGCCCCCGGCTCCCCTGCCCCCCGGCGCCGTCCCGTTGGGCCCACCAGTCTCTCTGACAGCGAAGGGCCCTCCTCTCCGCCCGGATCATTAAAAAGTGACAGAGTGACCTCCGACATGATTTGGTCTGCAAAGTGCAGCATCAAGGGGCCAGAAAGCTGAGAGCGTGCAGATTTCAATGAAGATTGAAGCGTTTATCGCAGGAAACCACCTTAATTGCTGTTAACATAAACCCTCGCGTGACCGCAGCTATAGATCTTGATTTGTGCCTTGAGACTGGGGGCAGAGGCGGGGGACCAGGTCCTCCCAGGATCCTAAGGAGACGGGTGGTGGCCTCCTGGTGCCTGTTCTACCCATCTGTTTGTTTGTTTGTATTTTCGTTAAGAGAAAAAACAAACCAGCATCAAAGTGGGGCTGCTGTCCGACTCCCTGGAGCCCGCCTCCGATGGGCAGGGCTGGCGCGGAGGGAGGTGGTGGCCGCCTTCCCAGAGCTGCCTCTTCCGCAGGGGTGTGCAGGAGGAGCCCTCGTTGGCAGGGGGAGGCGTGCTTGGCTGCAGGGAGCCTATAGCTCTGCTCAGGGTGGCTTCCCCTCACCTATCCCAGTCTCTGCTTTGAGAAATTTCCCGGGGGGGGGGAGCTTTCTTCCTTATATATATATTCAACAGCATCCTCCCCTCCCCCCCCCTTTTTTTAAACTAGGAAGGGAACAGACGCTTGTTTGGACAAATTCAATCAATACAGATGATCACATAGAAAGCAAGGGGTCTCTTCCCTCCTTCCACGCTGTTGGCAGACTGGGAAATAGTCTTACATTTTGTTCTTCAACTTGCCTTTCCAGTTACTCATTTATTGGGGATAACGCTCAAAGTCAGTATGAAAAAGTCACTTTTTTCCCAACCAGAGTATTGGATTAAGCCCACGAAACAACCAGTCTCCGTCATTTCTTAAAGTTAGCCTTTTCCTTTGAGCAATAGGACTCCTATAATTCAACTCTTTCCACCTTTTCCTTTGGCTGCCAGGAAGCTCCTTGAGTAGTTGAAGTCATGAGTTCCCTCTCTTTCCCCTCCCAGCATGAAGTAGGTATCGCTACTCCCACCTTCCACATTGGGCCATTGGAGTTATTTTGTACCAGGGTTTACTCTCTGCTCCAAGTTATGAGCTTCTCGTAAGCAGGATACATGCGCTCTTCATTTTTATTTTCTCCCTCCCTCCAGTGCCCAGCACGTGCACGGTGGATTTTGTTTGATGATTAATTCGTGAAGGGACCTGCGATGCCTGGTGTCATCTGTTCCTCTTTCTTTTCCACTGGCTTTTTCTGTTCAGATTTCCCAGTTATCCTGTTTCTTTTCTGCTTTCTCTTAAAAGATGTGTTAAATTATTTTGGAAACCAGGTGGGAGGTAAAACTTTTACTCTTAAAAGTAAAGAGAAATCCCTCAAAGCAGTGGGACGAACTGATAAAGCAGTGCCAAATTATCCCAGAAATTGCCCTGGGAAGTTCTCCGTTTCACTGTGGCTCCCGATGCTGTGGCGGACAGTCCCTCTCCTTCTCATCAAGTTTGTCTCCTTGCGGACCCCAGCACAGGGTCTGCCCCGAACCCCCGTTCCAGACCCCTTTGTCTGCAGCCACCCCTTCCACAGCCTGCTCCTCTTCTCCATTACTCCTCACCCTGAGGGTCAACAGCCCAGCTGTACCGATAATCCGAGGCTGGACCAACGAATTCCTTCCCCCTTGGCTGATCTTCTGACAGCTGTGGTGCCCCTCATCAATGATGCAAACCCGATGATGTCCAGTGACGCCCAAGTATGGCCAGTGATGTTCAGCAATGCCCGAAGATGCCCAGGGATGCCTGTGATACCAGTGGTCCCCACCAATGCCCAGTGATGTCTCATGTTTTCTCTGGTGCCCCAAGATGCCCAGGGACACCCAGTGTTGGTCGGTTGGAAGGGCCCTCTCCGCGGCCCCCGTGCCAGCCCGCTGTGCGCACACTTCCCCTGCCACAGAGCTAGGAAGCCCCTGGTGCAGACCCCCCTCCAGCAAGCGCCACGCCACCCCCCCCCCCCACTCACCACTTGGATAGTTGTCGTTGCCACAGCCACACGCGGTCAGCTCTCCTGAAGCCTTCCTGACCCATCCGTCGGGCTGCCTCCTCAGTCACTGCCGGGGCAGTTCTGGACATCTCTGGGGGTTGCGGCCGGGAGCCAATGCCGCATGCAGCAGCCCTTCCCGCAGCCACAGGTGAGGAGGCACAGCCTCTACAACAGCCCTCTCCAGAGCAGCGTGGCCAGGCTGTGTTGACCGGTCCCTCCTTTCCTGCCCCTCTCCACCCCTGCAGTTAATTCTCCCTGAGGCCGGTCCGGGATCCATGACTGCCGTGCCAGCTGCTGGGGCTTCTCACCGCCCGACTAACCAATCCCACGGCAGGAGGATGTACATCCTGTGGACTTTAGTTTATTCATCGGCTGGCTCATTCCTTCCTCCTTCATTCATTCATACCTGCACTCATTCATTTGTTCCTTTCTCACTGCTGCATGCGCCGGCAGCAGGACCAGCCCTGCCGAGGCTCCCTTAGCAGAGCCGGGGCTGGGACGCTGGCCGAGCACGGTGCTGTGCCCTGAGCAGTGTCGGTTGTCGAGGGTCAGTATTCACTGCATGCCCCCCCGTGCCGGGGACGGGGCTCGGGCTGGGGACCGAAGAACAACAGAGGGTTGGGTGACCTGGTGAGCGAGGGCAGGAAGGGAGCAGGATCTGCCTCAGGACCGCGGCTCTGCAGGGACCTGGGGGCCTTGTTAGCGTGACACGAAAATTTTGCGAGCCGTCAATATTAGCACGTGTTTAATTGTTCTCATGGGGAGCCAACAAAGGCACGGTGGTGTTATGGGCTTCCTCAGATTTTAATGACAGCGTTGAAGCACTTCCGTTCAGGAATTTGGAGGAACAGAGACCATAAGCCTCTCGAATAATGTGCGCCGAGTAAAGCTTTCCCTGAAGGAGAACATAGCCCAGCTCCGGGGAAAATCAGCCTCCCAGGAAGCCCGGGTGGGTGTCTGAAACGGCCTCGCACGTTCAGAAACGCAGAGCAGTGACTTGGCGCGGTGATGTCCCTGCCTCGGGCTCAGGGACTGCCCGGGCGCCGGGTGATATGTCCGGGAGTCACAAACCCCGAAGCCGCGGTCTGGGGGCCCTCGGGGTCACGGTCTGGGAGACGCGCCTTGTCGTCACATGCCCAGGAGTGCCGAGAGGAAGGAGCGTCTCTAGGAACCTTAGTTCTTTCCTGTGAGGTTGCGAGTCACCTCGGAGGCAGAGCGGTCTCACGACAGCAAGCCCCCCGTGGCGGCGTGTGGGCCGCGGGCGCGAGCCGCTCCCGTTGAAGCAGGATTGGCGTCTGGCCAGAGAAGGTTGAGCATTAGTGGAAGCGCACAGGTTTATTCTCTTCTCTTTCGTGTGACTCTCCCGTGAGTCCGTGGCTTTCGCGAAGGGGCCCGGATGGGGTCGAACAGAGCCAAGGCCCGGGGTACCCAGGTTTCCCTCATTTGCAGGAGAAACCTCATGCATTCTCAGAGGCATCCGCGGGAACCCAGCGCTCGATCTCGGTGGCCCGGAGAGTGTGACAGAGACACAGGGGTGCTGGGTCTGGGGGCACATGCCCCGCACCGGAGAGGGAAGGGCGGGCTGGCCGAGAGATGAGGGAGAGAGGGGCGTGGGGGCCAGAAAACCGAAGGGAGCCCGAGAGAGGAGGAGGCAAGAGAAGACAAGAGGCAAAAAAGAAACAAAGAAAGAAGTACACACGTGTGGAGACAGAGACAAACATTACAAGAGGCAGAAAGAGAAAAAGATGGGGAGAGATCCAGGCAGAGAAACAGAGACACAGGGAGACCCACAGATGGAGACAGACCACCCTCAGAGTCTCCACCCGGTGAGCGGTCATCCTCCCTGTCCTCCCACGTCCCGCCCCCGCGTGCGGCCTGTCCGTGGGCTGCACCCCCTTCGTGACCTGTAGCGATGCAGAGCTTCTACGTCTCTGCGCCTTCTGAGTTAGCCCCCAGGGGCAGCTCTGTCCGGGGACACCTCAGCTTGCCCGTCTGGCGCTTTGCCAGCGAGGTGCACTCTTAACTTTACCTGTACAAATGTGCGGGGTCCAGAGCTGTGGCCCCCCCCCACCCAAAAGAACCCAGCGCCCCGGCGGTCTTCAACGGGACCACCGTGGACTCAGGACACAGCTGCCCTGGGGTCCCACATCCAGGTCTCCTTGCACAGGCCCAGACAGGGTCCCAGGGGGTCTCGGGGAGTTATCTGTATTTCAGGACACTTTGGGGGTCTTTCCTGGGAGGAGACAACCATGAGACACCCCTTCCATTGGGCCATTCTTTGCAGGCAGATGAGAGTGGAGCCAAAGGGTTCGTGGTTTGCGATTCATTGAATGTAAAGCCGGCATCCGTGGGAAAACCAAGGACACAGTCCTGGGCCACTCCCTGAGGCTCCCCCAAGCTGCCGCATCCCCCAGGAGTGCTCAGGGTTTCACCCACGCGAATGCCGGAGGTCCAAAAGGCTTGAGGGGCTGTTCAGCTAGAAGATAGAGATGGGGTACAGACATGGGGCATCAGCATGCCAAGGTTGGGACAGTCAAGGGGAAGGGGAGGAGAAGAGAAGAGGAGGAAGAGAAAGGAAAGGAAGGATGAGGGAGAGACACTGGGAACAGGAAGAAACAAGAGGATGAAGAGGCAGGAGAGGAGAGGGGGGAGGGGGAAGGGGGTGGGGGGAGGGAGCTTTCCCCGGAACCTCCCAGAAGCTCATGGCTAGGTGGCATCTGAACAGCTCCACAAAACCCTTGATTAAATGTGTGAAATGAAGGGCTGGGACCTGATAGGACTTCCATCCCTTGCAGCTCTGATATTCTAGAATTCCGTGAAATCATTCCGTAGCGGGTCATATTCAGGACCGGCGACACCGATGCTATCGCGCCCTGTGTGCGCACCGCATTTGCAGTAAATGAATATTATTTCATTACAAGAACAAATCATTATTATTGCCAAGCGGAGGGCAAATGGGGCCAAGGATTATTAAAACCATACTTCCGACGGCTATCTGCTCCCGTACGAAGACATTGATCTCTCCTCCCGGGCAGCTAAGCCTGGAGAAACCCGCTTTTAATTACCGATCGGCACTGACTTAATATAGCGTAGCTGTCTTGTCACATTTAAAGTACGCGTCCACTTAAGAGATTTAATTTAAAGTGATATCCTTAATTTCCTCACGGTTTCCAAAGTTTATGTTAACTGTAACCTGCTAGTTTGCAAATGCACTCCCTCTGTGATTACGAGTCGCATCCCACACTTTTGTCTCCAGTTACTTCAGGGGCGATGCCCGAGCTCAGGTTGTTCATCCCTGCCCTGCCGGGTGCCCCGCGTCTGTGCGGCACGGAGTGCTTTCCAGCACGCGACAGTTACGACGCCGGCTAGCACTGATTGAGCGCCTACTGTGTGCCAGCCAGGGGGTGTGCCTCCTCTCACAGTGCTGACCCAACAACCCAGCAGCCAGGTGCCATCATATGCCCGTTTGCCAAGGAGGAGGCCCTGGTCACGCAGCCCGAATTAGTCCCAACCGTTTAGAAACGAGAATCGGTCCTGTTTATTTCATCCAGTCTTCCCGAAGCCTCCAGCCACAAACCCCTACCGTTCTATTTCCATCTCAGGATTTTCCAGGAGAACTAACAAAACGCTTAATCCCGAGTGATGTATCGAGTGTCCCCGTGTGCCGAGCGGTGTCCAAGCCGCAGATCCTTCTGGGATCACAGCAGCTATAAGGCGGTGCCCCATTTTATAGATGAAAGTACAGAAGGTTTTAGGGCTCTGGGGAACTTGCCAAGGCCGGGAGCATCCTGGCTGTCCATGGCCCTGGACGCTGAAGGACGGCGTTCCACTAGCAAGAGATACAACCCATAACCAGAGGCCGCAAGCGTCGGAGAAGAACATTCCTTTGCATGGACGTTTCATGGAGGAAAAGGGACTGAGTCAGTTCTAATTCTGTCAGACACAAAACCAAGCAGAACAAACACACGTGACTATTTTAGTTCCCCCTCTCCTCTCCCGACTAAGGCAGTGCTCATTTTGTAGCTCTTTTAAGTGTGCTAAATATACATTTGTTGCAGATGTACACAATTTTTTTCAAAGATTTTATTTATCTATTTGACAGAGAGAGAGAGCACAAGCAGGCAGAGAGGCAGGCAGACAGAGAGGGGGAAGCAGGTTCCCCGCTGAGCAGAGACCCCCCGATGCGGGGCTCGATCCCAGGACCCCGAGATCATGACCTGAGCTAAAGGCAGCTGCCTTTAACCGACTGAGCCACTCGGGCGCCCCATCACAACTCTTAAGAGTATCTAAAAGTTTCACTTTTTTATAATTCTTTGTGATGCATGGCAGTGTCTTGGGTTTCAGAGAGGATTTTATAGTTTTTCAGTGTTTGCAAAAGTTAAAATTTTCCTGTTGAATGTCAACAGTGAGTGCTTAAAAAAAACAAAACACATAAAAAACAAAAACAACAACAAAAGTTTCATGATCTTCCTGGAATTATGGATTGAAGGGATCTGGGATCATTTTGGAACTGAGTCAGAGGGGATCCCTACTAATTAAACCCTGGGGCCCGGGAATTCCTAAGGGGCTCAGCGAGGGCTCAGGGACCCCTGAAATTTTGGGTGGAGCCTGGGAATGCCTGCTCCCAGACATAGGCCCCATGCCTTCTTTCATCTGTTGTCAGCCCAGCTCATGACTCACACACAGAGTCCAAGGAGAGACGAGGCTCAGGACATCCCACGGCACGTCCCCCCCCAGTGTCACAAGGAAAGGGTCTGGCCACTCCCCTTCCTCTGGTCACCTAGCGGCTGGGTATTTGGAATCCACCAGGAAGTAGGTACTTGGGTTAACAAAAAATGTGTAATATTTTTGACCTAATTTCAGGAAATCACAAATAACCATTCCAGAGCAGCTCTTCTATTTTTTTCCACTGGGAAAGGAAGTTTGCACACTTTAAAACATTTTTTTTTTTATCATAGTGGAATAGTAAAATAAATTATGGCACATCCATAAGTTGGCATATCGGGCAACGATTAAAGTGATGTTTATAAGGGACCTTTAGTGAAGCGCATATGACCTATTGATAAGGGAGGCCGGCGTGGCACGGAGCTCCTGACTCTGGCTTTGTGAAAGGGTTTGTCCTGTAACACACACACGCACACGCACACAAGTGCACGCATTCCCGTGCACACACCTGCACACATATGCACATGCGTGTGCACACGCGTGCTCAGACACACCAGACAGACCGAGGGCGCTTTGCCGCTGTGTTGGCAGAGGGCACTTCTCGGCAGGGAGCCTTCACGTCGCTTTGATTCTCCTTTTTAAACCCCTTCCATTTTCTCCAAGGAGGGACTATCACATTTACGACAGAAGCCAAAGGATTATGATGAAACACTGTCTCTTTCGAACCAAGACTGTTGAATCGAGGTATGAAGAGACCCGCAGCACTGATTGTGTTGTAAGTAGGAAGGTTTCAAAACGATCTTTAAAAACTTAAAGCCAGGGCTTCAGGTTTAATTCGGACTTTTGAAAACTTGCAGATCCCGTTACATGTGCTTATTTCTTTCACATTTAAGCAGCCGAGCGGCGGAGTCAGATTGCACTCTCGCCGCCGGCAGCAGAGTCTGTGGCCCGTGCACTTTCGGAGAGCTCTGCGGGGTTCTGAATGCTCCCCGGTGTCGCTGGTTTTCTCTTTCGCCCTCTGTGTACCTTGGTGTAAAAGTCCAGGGGATCGAGCTTCAAATCCGATCTGTGGCGTGGCCCACAGAGAGAGAGGAGTATCCCCATCCAGGCCAATTCCTTCTTGTTTTGTCTAAAAAGCAAGAGAGTTCGGAGCTGGCCCTGGGACAGGGTTTCCAGAACGTACGAAGTATGAAATGGCAGGTCACGGCAGACCCGCCTCGCAGGCTGTTCCGGGCCAGAGGCCAGCCCGGGGCGCCCAGCGGGAAGGGGCTGACCCTGACCTCCGGGGAACGCGGTCCTCGCCCCCGCCCCCACCGGCAGCAGCCCCTCGCCAGCCCCCCTCTCCTCCTCAGCTTTTCCCAAACTGGGGGGTCTGGATGCAGGCCCTGGGGTCAGCGCCAAGGCGGGGCGCCGCTTCACAGAGCTCACGCAAGGGCCTCTGCCCGAGGATGGAGTAAACAGACTCTCCTTAAAGGTCACTTCTTGAGGCTCCGGCTCCAGCGGCCAGAGGAAGCTGCAATCATTTTTCAGGGCTGTAAATGCCAGAAGAAAAACTCACCGAGTCCCAGCTTCCCTCCATGCCCCTCGTCAGCGCAGCGCCTTTTCACAAGGCATTTCCTTGCCAAATAAAGATGCTTTTTTTATGCCTGAACCCTGAACAGACCTCGAGTAACCTTTGCTCAAGGGTCTTGGGATGCAAGCTTTTATAAATTTAGTTCACAAGCTGCAGCGGCCCCGGCTAGCAGGCCCTGGCCCCATGGGCACTCATGTACTGACCTCGCTCTGTGTGCGCGGGGGACTGACGGGCAGGTCTGGAACCTGGAGAAGTCTTTACATCAAAAAGGGTCACAGCGCGTGCTTCTGTCTTGTTTTGTTTTTATTGTTTCGTTAAGTTCGGTTTGGTTTGGTTTGGTTTGCAACAAAATGAAAGATTTTATTTCTACCGCGCAGTCTTCTGCAGAGTAGAAGTAGCCAGTACTTGAATGTCCCGAGGACAGAGAAGTGCTCCAGCAAGCAGAGGCAGGGGGTGGTGGGGGATGAGATGAAATTAAGAATCAATTTCAGCGGAGCTGAGATGTCTCCTTTCCCACATTTATAAATGTGTCTTCCTCACTGTCCAACTCCCTGACGTCTATCTCATGGGCGAACATGCCCCCCTTTACAAAATGTATATGCTCTTTCTTGGTAAGGTTCAACTATTGAAATTGTCGGACTAGTTCTTACTAAAGTGTGACTGACTGATGCCAGAGCGTGCTTTTCAGAGACCTGACAGAGAATGAAGTTTGGAAGAATAACAAGAGGCTCGGTGGGCAGCTGGGAAACAGGTGGCCATGTTTGGAAAGGCAGGGCCTGAGAGAACACAAATGAAGTCATTACGGTCTATATGTCTCTGTTTTGCATAAGGACATTTCTGTAGGAAGAAAGGCTAATCTCTAAAAGCAGCTCAAAGTGGAAAAAAAAAATAGGGTGCATGCTATATACTTATTTGGGTCTATGTCGATGAATCATACTTTAGGCATTCTTGCCCTACGGACCAGTGACACCTTGAGCCCAGTGGGACATCTTGGAGGCTGGGCTAGGTCCCCTGCTTCCCGCTGGCCCGAGCCGCCAGCAGGGCTCCTGGCACAACGCCCAGAGCCCAGACTGCAGCGGGTGACCGACAGTGGCTCTTGTTTCCTGGGGTAGCTAAAGAAAATGTCTGTAGGAGAAATCTTTAAGGAATCTGTAGTTTGAGAAAGTATTTTCTTGTCAAGTTCGATCTCTATGTAGCTCCAAGGGTCCTTCCCAAGCCTTGCACGTTGCGGTCTCCACACGTCTGAGCAAGAATTTAGCCAGTCGCTGTGCTGCATCACGGCCTGTGTAACCCTGGGCGAGTTCCTTCACCTTCTGCCTCGTGTCTCTCGGTGAGCTTGGCTGAAGCAAAGATGGGATTAGTACCGTGCTTCCAGCACGGTGTGGGGCTGGGGATACTGTTCGCGGGGCCGGGGGAGACTGGCACAGTTCCTGGGCAGAGCTGGGGACCCAGTGTTTAAATGGCCATCCCAGTCCACAGGGGCCTAAGTGACCAGCAAGTCTGTGCCAGGTAATTTTTTTTTAAGACCAGAGAGCACTGCGGGATGCTCCTATCCCCCTGGGACACTGGCAGACGGACGGGGTGAGGTGATACCCGGCGTGAGGCAGAAAGGGCGCCTAGGTGCGGCTTGTTTGCGGCGGGAAAAGTGGTCAGTCCTTGCAAGTGGCCGGCTGGCTCAGATACATCTGCCCTCTGAGCGTGAACGCCTCCTGCTCCAGTCGGCTCAGCCCGAGGACCTCATCCCGGGAAATGGCAAAGCGGAAGCGCGCGGGTGCTCCCTGTGCTCGTTTACGGTACCGTAACCGCAGCGTCGGGGGACCCGGTCTCGCCCGGTCCCATGGGACACGTTGGTCTCTAGCAGTATAATGTGCAGAGACAGACATTTAATGAAATTTGACCAAAATACGATTTCTCAGTGATGAAGTTTAGGGTGAGTGTTCCTTTCTTTTTTCTATTTTGATGACTTTTTGGAAGCTTTTCGTTGGAAATTTTATGAGCTTTAAAAGAGCACATATGTCCTAATTTTGCAAATACAAGTGAAGCTGAGCCCTGCAGAGACTCTGAGGCATCCCCCGGAGGCCGGACCCACCTAACGAGATGACATTCCAGGACAGGGAACGCTCAATGATGACAGAAGACAGTTGACAGACGGCAGAGCCCCGCGGCCGATCTGGGACGATGGGCTGATAACCCCTCGTGTGGCCGGCTGCAGACCCCATGGGCCCCAGCCTCCCTCTGAAGTAAACAGGAAGCAGAGCCAGGCCAGGCGCTGGCGGAGGACCTGCCCTCCCGGCTGCGAGCAGAGGAGACCGGCCCCCCGCTCCGCACACACTGACATTCCCAGGAAACGGGCCCTGGGTGTGGATGCCGGGTCTCAGAGGGGCGTGCGTCGTGAGCCGGGCGCCCTTCGAGGTGCGGGGACAGAAGGACAGAGGGACGCGGCCTGACAACGGGAGAAGCAGGCTGGGCGGCCCGCTCCACTGCAGGGTGCTCTCTCAGAAACACCAGGGCGAGCACCCTAAAAATGGCCGGGCCGCTCCCTCAGCCCGGGGACACAGGTCACGACCGCTCACTGCCACAGGGCGCGATGGGGGACACCTGCTCGCCGGGCACTAGAGGAGGCCTGGCTCTCCCGCCGGGGTCTGCCCACGGGGCTCAGGCGGGCGGTGGGACAATGCCGCCCCATTTGCTGTCCTTACCACCTGGCGTCTAACAAAGCCCCAAGGAGCCCATGGGTGTGAACGCATTAAAATACGGAAAGAGCCGCACCAGCGCACGGCATCACGTGGAATTCCAGAGTTCCTGTGGATTAAACTAAATTAAGTTATTTTGAGAGTAAAAAAAAAAAAAAAAAAAAAGATTATCTGTCAAAAAAAAAAAAAAAAGCTCAAGAAAATTCACGGAAAGTATCCCCTCTGCGAGGCAGATTCCGTTACGTCCTGAGCTCTTCCCGTGTTCCCCGCTGCGTCCCCTCCCGCTGGATGGCACAGCACGCAGGTCACACAGACCCCTGACTCCCCCAGGGCCGATTCTCCGCAGGAAACACAGGCGGCTACCGGGGACCGTGTGAAGGGTGTGGCCCCAAGAAGCCGTGGCGGCCGGCGTTCCTCGCAGTTCCAGGCGGTTCCATGAGCGAGCGGGGGCATGGCCGTTTCGGGGTGCCATCGTCCCAGGAGGGAGCGCAGAGGGACGCTTCTGAAAACACGAGGCGAATCATCCCGCCTCTGTGTCCACGTAGACACGGCGCCCGCACGTGCCCAGGCACCCCGTCCTGTGCCACCGTCGAGATGTGCAGGGGTCCTCACCGCCCGGGGGACCGCTCACCCGGGACGCCTGCGGCCTGTTCCACAAGCCCGTGTATTTCCAAGACGAGCAGCTCGAGGGGCTGCTTTGTGACAAAAGACGCCAAAACATCCACATATTACAAAAGCACCTTAAAGTAGGATTTATCAGAATAGAAGTTCGGCACGGTTTCCTTCATTATAATTTTTATTATTTTGCCATGTAACAAATATGTTCTTTGTGTAATAAGTATTTTTAATGTAATGTTTTTTGGCTAATAAATATTTTTAAGAGATTCTAAATCAAAGGTTTGAGAACGGCAGTTCTCCCTGTAATGACAAGAATAAATGCCAATTAATTTTGAGCCAAGGTCTTTCCCGGTGCTACACATTATCAACTCACTGTGCTACCATTGGTTATCTCCATTTTACCGAGGAGGAAACCAACTGAGATAAACAGAGAAGTTGAGTAACTTGTCCAAGGTCACACAGCCGGCAGGAGGCAGAGCAGGAATTCAAACCCAGACCTGGAGCTCCACGGTCTGTGTGTGTGATCCCTTTGTCCTCTCATCACCTCCAGTCAGTGAAACATAGACAAACAAAATAGCATCTCTCTGTTAAGTCATTCTTTGATGTTGATTCTGTGAGTGAGTCCTTGGAGAGAATAAACTTCCCAGGAGAAAAAAAAAAATCACCTTAAAAAAAAAAAACGAAAAAACAACCAACTTATCTTTTCTCCCAGGAAGAGCCAGTCTTTGAGCCCGGGCATGAAAACGACAAGGCATGAGAAGTCCCTGACCACCTTTGCCCCACAGAAACACTGGCTCCGGGAAGCTCCTCCCCTCCGTGTACATGATTCCCATAGGAGAACTAAGCAGGGGGAGCTCACGGGATGCCTCCCAGGCTGCGCTGTGGGAAGGTACCTGGGCCCCGGGCCCCAGGATGGGTGTGTGCTGGCCTGTAGAGCGTTGCCGGCCCCTTGGAGCCGTGGAGAGCCTTCTCCCCGCCCACCCTCCGAGGGCTGTCCTGCTCACCATACAGCCAGTGAAACAGATTTCTGTGGGGCCAGATCCCTCTCCTGAGCTCCCTCCTGCTCACTCCCATGTGCCGATAGCCTCTGGATTGCATTAGCTTCATAAATAACAAGTCTGTTGTCAGATTTTCCCCTGGTGAGGAAAGGGCAGCTGGGGAAGCTGGTGGGTCACGACCTTCATGTTTCTCAGCAGGAGTCAAAACGCCTCCCATGCCGGCCGGGAGAGGAGGGTCTGTGTTATCCTTGCGCTGGGCCCTGACAGGCAGATGGGATTCCCGCGCGCAGCGGCGGGAACGCTGGGGTCTGTCTCCTAGCCTGGTGCGCGGCCGTCTGTGCAGGGCGAACATCTGGTGGGAAGTGCAGGAGCCCCTGCCCAGTCCTCCAGGCTTGGAGCGCCACGGGTTCGGCCAGCGCGCCCCTGGGACAGGGCGTCGGGGCCTCTCTGTGCCCCAGCTCAGCAGCAGCGAGCGACCCCCGTAACGAGAGGTCTCCGTAAACTGAGGCATAGAAACCTTAAGGCGCCGGGTCCCGCGGAGGCGCTCATCGAGTGGCAAGTGTCGCTGCTCCTCGATCCCAAAGACATAGGGACTTTCCTTTCTGGAAGCTCGTGCGCTGCCCCGGCTCTGCCCGGGGCAGACTCGAGGCGTGGGTTCGAGACCGCCCGCCCATGGGAGCGTGTGACCAGAGCCTGTGTTTCTGCGTCCGGTCTGTGGCCTCCTCCGCTTCCCCAGGCTCGGGGGACAGGCTCCAACCCCCCGTCTAAAGTGATTGCTTCTAGTGTCCTTGCAGGTCGTTTCTCCCATGTTTATGGGACCCCGCTGCACATTTTAGTGGCCTTTTAAAAAGGGAAATGTGAGAGATGGGGGGGACCCAGGGGAAGGAAAGAGGGGGAAAGGGAAGGAGAGATAGAAGGCAGATTTACTGTTCACCTATTATGTGTTGGGCACGGGCTTCCGACTTTTAAAATTCAGTCTTCACCGTCCTCCTGCTGTTAGGGCTGTCCGGCCCATTTCACGCATGAATGCAGACACAGTATACCTTACATTATACCTGCCTCGATCGCCCCCTCATGTGGGACCGAACCCGGATCTCAGCCCCAAAGGGAAGGTCAAAGGGAAGGTCGAGTGCCCTCGGGCCCTGGAATGAAGTCCGTAACCAAGCCCCCGTTTCCCCGAAGGCATCCCAGAGAATCCCCTCCCCTCCAGCCGGGTCAGTCCTCCGTTACACTAACATTCCGGGGACCCTCCGCAGCGGGAAGCCTTCCTTCCACTTGGGACTACTCACTAATGATTTAACACCATCCCGAGGAGCAGGGAGAAGTGGTGGCGGGGGCGGGACCGGACGGCGCTGTCCCTCCCGGCCCGCGGGGGCCGAGCTTCGCCGGCCGGGCGTCGTCCCCGGCGTGGACTAAACATGGAGCTCCCCCCTCGGGGACGGCCCCCGCGCCGGCTCTCCAGGTCTCCCTGGGGCGTGGGACTTCATGCGGTCCTCAGGGGGCAGCTGTGGGAGGTCTGGACCTTTATCAGCCCATCTTCCAGACGAGGACACTGAGGGCTGGTGCCCCGGGGAGCTGGGCCTTGAAGGGTGACCCGGAGTCGTGGAGAACGGATTCTCACTGGATCCCTGGCTGGTTTCTGAGATCTAAGTCCAGACGGAACCCTGGGCGAGGGCCGCTGCCCGCTGGCCGGGAAGGCGCCTGCCCAGCCTCCCGGCACCTCCACCCCATTATCCTGTCTAGTTGTCCTCCAGTTCTCCCCACTCTCTGAGAATCTCACTTCCCTCTCTGCCTCTTGTCCGCTTCCCCCTCCAGATGACGAGGCTTCTGTGCTTCATGTTCGGCGTTGCATCCTCGAGGCTGGGCCGATGACCCCTCTTAGTAATGGACTGGATCATTCAAAATACACCGGACCTCAAAAAAAAAAAAAAAAAAAGTGGACTGAGCGGTGGGCGGAGGCCAAGAGAACAGCAGTGCAAAGTTCAGAGGCTCGGCTCCCACCCGTTCTCCCCAGGAGGGCCGCTCCTGGAGCCCCCGGACCAAACACCCTGGTTACGCGGGGACGAGCCCGGGGCTGCCATCCGCCTCGCTCTGATCTGCGGAGCTGCAGCCCTGAAGAGGGCTTCAAAGCCTGTCTGCCAATAGATCAAGCCTTCTCTCAGCCATGACAGCCCCCCATCGCTCGCCTCCCCAAATAAACCCCCGTAATGAAGACAGATGGCCCCGGTCAGCCGCCGGCCGCGGGGGGCGCGGAGCGAAGCCTGCAGATGGTGCCATGGGCGGCCCCGGGGCCACACACCCCACCCCGGAGCAGGGGTCCGAGGTGTCACCGGGATGGACGCTCCTCCTCAGCCTGCACCCCCCTCCACCGCCCTGGGGGCCACACCTCCGCTCGATGAGCCTGGTGAGTCTGAGTACACGGGCCCCCTTCCAAGGCGCGTTCCGGCCAAAACCCCCGCCAGCCCCACCGAGGCCGGCGGGCAGCGGCTTTATTCGGCTCGCTCCTCATTAGAGAGGTGTGCAGGGACTCGGGAGCCCCCTGAAGATGGCAGCCCGGACTGGGGGGGCGCGGGGAGTGGGGCCTCACCCTGCGGGTGTCTGAGAGCAGGGCCCCAGGTCCCTGGAGAGCGTCCCTCGGCTTCCCGCTCACCTCGTGCCAGCCCACAGAAGCTGGGGGTGGGGGGCCCCGCGGGAGGGTGAGGTGCTCTTTGAACATGCCGGAGGGGGACAGCTTTAGCAAGTCTCCCACTCAGGGAGCCTTCAGGACACAGCTGCACGTGTCCTGGCTGGCCCCTGGGTCTGCGGAAGTCACCGCCCGGTGGGAGCCGCCTCTGGGAAGGACGGCAGCCGCCCAGTAAAGGGTGGCCAGGGTGTGGGGTGCCGGCCTGGCCGGCGCGCAGGCCTCGGGGATGCGGGCTACGTTCTGGAGCAGAATAAGTGGAACACGGTGCAGGGGTGCAAGGGGTGGGTGAGCCACAGCCTTGGGAGGTGAGAGTCCATACACCCCAGCACCCCAGCTCGCAGAGGGGGAGACTGAGGCCTCGAGGCCCACAGAGCACGTGACCCCGAGACCCTGCCCACCGGCCTCTTCCAGCTGGGGGTCTCTCACGCGTGACCTGATCTGAGGGGGCTCCAGCAGAGGCCCCGGGGGCAGCAGGGGCAGCCACGGGGCTGCTGCCCTGCGGTGTTTCTAGACTCTTCTGCAAATCTCCTGTGGCGTGGAGGAAACGCGCCGGCGGGGCGAGGCCAGCCTGTGTGTGCGTGTGGCGTAGGCAGGCCGGGCAGGCGGATGCCTGTGTGGTCCGAGGGGGCTTCGTGTGTGTGGTCCGCCACCAGCCCCACGCCGATCATCTGTCCAGAGGCTGCTGACTGCCCGCCGATGACCGGTCTGTTTACTTTAATCCCGTCTGCGCCCACTGAACTCGGAGCGCCGTCTCCTTCCAGCTGGACCTGCTCAGGGGGAGGGGGAGGGACGGAAGAGGGACATGGCGTACGTGTGCAGCTCTGCAGTGGAGGGGCTGCAGATGGGGTTCTGCGTGAATCAGGACGTGCCCTCGCGGGCCGCGTCCCGCCATCCTTTCTCTGGCAACTCCCAACCTCCCCGGCAGCCGCCCCCGACCCCCCAGGTTTGCCCAGACAGACCAGGGGCGTGAATCACTCGGGCCGAGGGGGGCCCGAGGGCCGTTCCTGATCCTGACCACGGAGGTAAACACACCCTGTCCGGCCCAGACTCGTGTGCGTGGACACGTGCACGGCGAGCCTGCGAGGGTGTGTCTGCACGCGTGGGCCCAAGGACAGACGGGTCGGTTTGGGGATGGGGGCCGTGTGGGCAGGGGTCTGCGGGCCCCCCGTGTCTACCTGTTGCGCTCGATCCGAGGCCTCGCCGGGGAGGTGAACACACTGTGCGCGTGCATTTCAGGTTCACGACCCACGACGGCAGCTGTGCGGCGTTCATGGACGCAGTGGATATGTTCTGATTATTCCCCCTCTTTACCCGACCCTACGGTTTTCGTTGACAGTTTCCTCCTCTCTAATATTGATCTCCTATAAATCATCTCTGAGAGCGTGTGCAGTGAGCAGGGGTGGAAAAGACTCAGAGACAGACACACAGAGAAGATTCCTTTGTTTCCTTTAAACCGAAGTGAAGGTTCTAGAAGGTCCCGTTTGAGTGGATGGCAGGCTGGACCTTTGTGTGGAGAAGGTGAGATTGCGTGGGACAGAGGTGATCCAAGACCATGTGCAGAGAGGCCGCGTGCTTCACAACACGCTCCTTTGGGCCCCGCAGCCCCTCGGTCGGTGGTCGTCCCGCTGAATCCCACACCCTGATCGTCGCTTCCTCCAGGCTCCACAGACACGGAGCCGGAAATAGGTCGTCTGACCGGCATCGCTGCTGTCCAAACCCCGTCAATCATCCTCTGCATAACTCGAAGACAGGGGGGTAAATAACTTCGTCAGGGAACTTATTTGACAAAAGAGAAGCCGGCCCTTTTTTCATTGAGGTGAAATTCACATGACGGAAAACTAAGTGCTTTGAAGGGAACCATCCCGCCGCAATCAGCATGTTGGCAGGTCGGCAGTGCCGTGAAGCCACCAGCCCTATCTAGTTGCATCTCCCCGAGGACCCCCATCCCCGTCAAACGGCTCCTCTGTCCCTCCTGCCTCCCCCGAGCCCTGGGCACCCAGAACCTGCCTTCTGTCTCTGTGTACTGCCCTAGAAAATCAGTTCCTTCTCATTCAGCCAGTAGTTTAGCCAGGTTTTTAGGTAGCGGAGGTACAAAGTGACAGCCGTGTAGAAAACTTAACCGTTGCCCAAAAATATAAAGAAGACATTTTAAGAAATTGTCCCCTCCCGATTTCGCATCCTAAGTCACCCCAGGCAGTGATCGGTGGCCCCCAGCCCTCCCCACCCAGGCCTCTCTTTGTGTAAACACGGGCGGTGAAAAGCTAGGGGAATCACATCCGACTGCTGGGCTGGAGCCCGAGTTTTCCAGCCGAACAGTATGCGTCATGGGCATGTTTCCACTTCCACGCACGCCGTCCTTGACGGTTTTGCGTCTGCGCGGGGCTCCCCCCAGCCGTACAGCTGACTTCACCAGCCCCTCGGGATGGGCGATTAGGGGGGAGCATCGAGTTTTCACTGAAGCGGATTGACTTTCTGGGCTGCGTTAATTGATTGGATTTGGGGGCTTGCTTCCAGGCAAGAGGGATTGGGGAAGGATTTAAGGATTCTGTGGAAGAATTCAGGACTTAGAGAACCCGCACATGAGGCCCGAGTGACCGGCGGACGCCTGGGCTCAGTGCACCTGTGCAGACGTGGGCGAGGAGTAGACGCCAGCTGAGACCACAGGTGGCTGGAAAGGGCGACCCGAGGACACAGGACAGGCCAGCAAATAAATGCACCTGAGAAGGGAGCGCGGGGCGGGGAGGCCGCCGTCACCTCTGGGCACTGAGCGGGCGGGAGAGGCGGCTGCGGGGGTGCCCCTGTGTGTGTGTGCCCCAGCCAAAAAAGAAAAAGAAATCCACTGCAAAGGGAGTGATGTGTGCATTTTCCAGAAGCTTGTAACAGCTCTACATCTGCCCCAGTGACATAAGGCGTTGCTCCTGGAAACTTCTTCCAGCCGATCATTGTGTCAGAGTTATCTCAGTTAGGGGCTGTCTCTTCTCTTCTACAAATTCCCTGGCCTAATAGAGTGTGGCCTCCTCCAGGAAGGCCTCCGGGGCCCTGACTGATGCAGGGTGGATCCCCACATGCAGCCTTCTCCTACACCCTGCTCCTATCTACCCAGCGGCACCGCTAGCTCAGGCTGGGGGGACAGGGGTGCCTTAGGACTTGGCCCCGGTACTTTGCACACGGACGTGCCAGCCATCCTGGTCTGGAGGTCAGACGTTGACTTCGCAGCCGCACTCCCCCAGGAGTCCGGCTGACACTCGGAAGACCCCTCCTGGGGGGCTCCGAGGGGGGAGGCTGCTCCCAGGGTGGGGAGCAAGGGGAGGGGAGTCAGGCACTGGCCTTGGGCACAGAATATTGAAGGGAGCCCTGAAAAACTCAGACATCAAGAAGAAAGATCTAAATGGATGCAAAAATAAATCCCCGCTGAGTAAGAGATCACATTTTTACGTAGAGACAGGACACAGGGTCTGATCAGGGTGAGGCAAGTGGGGAAGTCTCAGGCAAAGATAGGGTCGGATCCTGTCTTTCTTCCTAATTCCGATACTTGGTTTATCATGGATTTTTTGCATTTTATTTTGCATTTTTTTTTAATCATAGAACTAGTATTTCTCTTTGTGACTGCGTTTCTGGTGCCCTTTCCCTTTCACTGTGGTACCGGAGAGAAGTGTCTGCCTCAACCCGCCCTCTGGTCCTGCCCCTGCCCCACACCGCACCGTGTCTGGTCCGAGATCATGGGGCGGAGCTGGGATTCAAACCCGGGGCTCCGGCCGCCAGAGCTTCTCTGTGAGGCCGTTGGCCCTGAATTGCTAGGCCAGGAGGACCCTGGATCTGCCCGGGGTTCCTCTGGCTCCTTGGGAGAGCAGATGGGGAGAGGGATGGACTGAGCGAGGGACCCGCAGAAGTCACTCAGCACTCAGTAACTCCTTGTTTAGTCTGCGCCCCTCCCCTCGCCTGCCACAGGGCTCAGGGAGCTGCGGGGTCAGGGAGGCACTCCCCAGTCGCTGGGTCCCATTTCCACCAGCCCCGGGCCTGACAGCGACCCTGGAACAGTTTTATGGAGAGGAGTCACGTATTTTATGGGAAATATACACTTCACTACAATGTTGATGACAAAACGTTTTCCTCTTTTTACTTAATGTATGATTTTTTTTTTTTAAACAAAATGTTCCCCAAACCCAGATCCTCAGAATCTGGAGAAGGGAAAGTTTATAGGACACATGGGAAGGGTCATTTATAAATTGATTTCACTGTTGACCAAACAGTTTTGCCTGTCTTCTTCTTCTTCTTCTTTTTTTCTTAAATGAAATGATAACATTCTTAAACCAAGCCCCCCACCCCCTGCCCTCCAAGGTAGAGCTGTGTTTTGCTAAGATACAGGCGTGTGGGATCAGGGGGGCTGCCTGCAGTCCGGGCGTGGGGGGCGGTCGGCCTGCCGGCGTTAATTACATTGGCTGACCAATTCACTTAAAACAACAGTGTAATTATTTGGTAGTATAGAGTAGCTTTTTGAGCGGAATTTTTCGATCATTAAGACAGACGGGGAAGGAAACAGGAAGAGTGACAAGGGAGACTTTGGGGACCAGCTCGAGCTTCTCAGAACCTTGGCCTCCTCACCTGGAATATAGGGACCCCACACCCTCCTTTCAGATGGGACCAGACGTGCAGTGCATTTGGCTCAGGGCCTGGTCCCAGAGGGTCTCCGTGTCCCATGTCCCCTCCCTCCCCCCACCCTCCAGCGGAGCAGATAGTGTGCCCAGAGATGGACGTCTTAGAGGTGGGGGAAGGTTTTGGTTGGACTTTGATGTGGCCGACCGGGGAGGTCGTGAAACATCCTTTTGAAAAAGCATCACTTAATATCACGTATTGATCACCTAGGATGTGGGAAGACCTAAGTCGCTAAGCGACTCCAGGAAATCCTCAGACCGATGCGTTGGGGTCCTGCGGAGGTAACACACAGGATCCGGCTGGCTCGGCGGGGGCGGGGGGGGGGGGTGGGGGGAGCCGGGGACCCCACCACCAGCCTCTGCCTTCAGGGCTTGCAGACCCATGACCCTGCTCTCTCCATGGGAAAAGGGCACCTGACCTGACTTTTCACGACTCTTGAGAAAAAAATATATAGAAACAGTTTGCAAAAGTATCCCATGTTTATTGTAGAATATCTGGAAAACACACAGCAGTACAAAGGGGAGGTGGGGAAAACACGCTAAAATGCCACCACCAAGAGACACCAGCTGTTCACATTTTGGCATTTTCTTGTGCAAATCACACACACGCACACACGCACACACAATGAGAAGCGGCACCCGGCATCACCTCCCCACCCATAGGCATGAGCTACGACTGTTACTATGATTTATTTTCTCTCGATCTTATAAAATAGGACCAATGGTGCATGTGCCATTTTCGCAGATTGCTTTCTTTATTTGGTTGCCGAGCATTTCCCCCGCCTTCGCTGTTTTTCTACGATATAATTCTTTGTGGCCTTGGAGCAGAAAATGGCTTTAAAACCTAGGACTGCCCCATTCCCCTCCCTGGCGTGGAGCTGGAGCAGGGACAGCCAGCGCCTCGGTGCGGCTCAGCCTTGAGGGTGGGGGGAAAGGGGAGTGCGATTTGCAATTTGCAACGCCCGTCTGTCTGGGCACTACCAGTGCCTGGCTTTGGGGAAGTGCCGAGAAGGGCTGTTTGGCAAAGTCCTGTGATTTGATGCAGTTTTTCACAGCCCTTGATTCCAAAGTCCTGTGTCCCGCACGGGCTCACGGGTTCCACCGGGGAGAAGGAAGGGACA